>CM066033.1:39540844-39631409 GCA_033557465.1 Ichthyophis bannanicus
GTAGACAATACTGAGGACCAAATGTTCCCTCTAATTTTCTGTAGGCTGTGTGCGCAGAAAAATTTCAGCTGTGCGGCTTTTGAAGGAAGGTTAAATTTTTTGTGCGCTACATAACGACACTGGAATTATATACTTTAAAATTTGACTACACATTAGAATACAGTATGTACACCACATTGATGTTAATCAAATTAAATGAAAATAGACAATTACTAAATGAAGCGGAAAAATTTCTAGTAATTACAATCACAAGTGTGGTATTATTTCAGTTAATTTTTATTGAAAGCCCATTGATATTCCATGTAAATAATTTATGTATGGAAGAAGAGTTCGGTGTCCTCCATGGAGTGGTGGGTTCACCCCTAAACAAAGACATGGGGAGAGGTGGCCTGCACAGAGCAACAGGTGCACCTACTCTTGCTGGGCAGACTAGATGGACCATGCTGGTCTTTATCTGCCGTCACTTATTATGTTCTCAAAATTTCTCTCTTCGATCTTTCAAATGTACCCAGTCTGAATAAATTTTATCAAGGTCTACTGATCCGCCATCTTGAAGATGACTCTTAACACGCATCAGCATTTCCAAATGTTCTAAATGTAAGCGATTCCTTATTTTGGTTTTTAAACTGTTCATCAAGCTGAAACCACGCTCACAATCTGCACTAGAAGCCAAAAATGTTCCACCAATATCGATCAGTTTCGCTAAATCTGCAAACTGAGCATTCTGAAACGCCAAAGTCACCATATCCGGGAAAACTGTTTATCAGTTTGCTTTTGATTTTTTCTGCGACTAAAAACTTGAAGTCATTGTACTGCTGAACAATAATATGTTCCTCCATAAGAAATTGTTTGTACTTTAAACAGAGTGATCGGACGTTTTCAATTCCAAATTCATAATCACACTGTGTTATTGCTGTCAAATCAAAAGCAGACCATTCCTCAATTTCATTTTCAGGAAATCTTTCCCCTAAATGCAGACACAGCATATTAATGAAAGTAAGTGTGGAACCAGTATCCACTGAAGCGTCTCCAGGTATCTTGTCGAGAAGATTTTTAACATTATCAGTCCATTTTACTGTGTCACCCAAGTATGGCATTCGGATTTTGTTCAGCTTACCCTGTGCAGATGATATGCTTCCAGTGGTGTTAGCCCACGTTTCTGAATGCCATTGTTAATGAAGCTAGTTCAGATAAAACATCATTCAAAATTTGCAATGTTTATGGAATTGATGGCTGTTTAGCTTTTTATAACAGTACTTTGCAATGGGATCATTATCCTTATCTTCTTTCAAAGTATTTTAATAATGGATCATAATTTTCGAATAATTGCTTGAAGAGCAAAATGTCCTAGATAACCACCGCACTTCGTTTCAGAGGTCTAAAGCAATTGGACTCGCATTCAGAAGCATCTGCTAATTCTTTAAATTGTGACCTTTTAGTAGAAGATCGACAAAAGGTTGTGTAAACAGTTCTCATGAAAGTTTCAACTTCTTTCATCAACTTTACTTCCTTCCATGATTCAGAGATCCCCCAAATCTTCACGATGGGCAACACAATGCTGCTGCACTAAATGCGAAATATTTTGTTTGAGCTGCGCAGCAACACCATTTATTCTGCCTGACATGACAGAGGCACCATCCGAAGTAAACATGACCATTTTGTTAAGGTCAAGCTTGTATTTCCCATAGAAATTCCCGGAGTGCACTGACTATTGATGCAGCATCGCATGCTTCCAACTGTAGCATCCCACCAAATGAAGTTTTATACAGACCATGAATTTACAGGCCGATATTTGAAGTACAGTATTAAGTATTTGTTGACAGAAATGTCTGTGCTTTCATCAATAGTTAATGTATGATACGCTGCTGATGCAACATCTGCCATGAGCTTATCTTGGACATTCATGTTTATAATTTCAAGAAATTCAAACGAATAGTTTTTTGCTTCTCCAGCTTTCAGGTATGGTTATGTACTTGGACATGTGTTCATTAATATCTTGAACAGAGAGCATGGAAATATTTATTCCGAACAGCCAGCAAAACACTATCAATTAGAACTTTAATTTCTTCTGGTGTAGAACGCTTCCGTTCATTACTAATTTGCCTTTTCCTCTTTTTCAGCGGTGCTCTCAAGCAACAAGTTAAATAATCCTCCTCTTAAATTTGGATTTTTAGCTCTAAGTTTCTTAACACTTTCAGCATGAGTCTTACTAGACAGATGTCGTTTCAAAAAGTCCAGTTTCCACACATCATCCCAAATTTTGCCATTCGAAAACTCTCCGATGGTTTTTGCATCTCGGCAGTATAAACAGACTACTCCGTCATCCTCTTCGTAAGTGAATATTTCACGCAGTTGAATGCACGTTTTATCCCGAGATTTTGGTGTCTCCGTTTCAATCATTTCTTCAAGCCATTCAGGCTTAAAAGCTCTGGCCGTTCTCTTACGTTTTGCACCTCTCATTGCTATTGGTTTTGACATTTTAAAAGTGGTGTGGTGGTCACAGCAGGTGTTTTATTATTCAAAAGAAGTGCCCACAGCCTACAGAAAATTAGAGGGAACATTGCTATAAGGTATGTACATGTATAAAAACAACATACACCAAGATTTTATATAAAGCAACTAAAAAAAAACCATATGGCATAGTGACTTACCAAAAGGTCAAAACATTAAAATGACATTAAAATAGTTGAACACTAAAAATTGACGACTGAGGGATAAAAAGCATCAATAACATGGGGGGGGGGAGGAAGGGGGAAGGGAGATAGGAAAGGGGGGAAGGAAGGGGGGGGGGAAGTGGAAGAAAAAGAAAGTAAGAAAAAGAAACTGACATTGTATTGTAAGAGCTCTATATGTTTAAAAGAAAAGGGGGGAAAACAAATGGGACTAAAAAAGTACCACTAATAAAAAAGGTGATGGATGGCATATATAGTAAAAATAAATGCTTTTTCGCATTAAAAGATATCTCTGAAGATAAGTACAAAAGTATGATAAGCACATTTGGCAAAAAAGAAAGATCATCTCTGGTTGAAAGAAGAGAAAAGTGGGGGCAAGTCAAGGACATTTTCCCTCTTTCACAGGATTCCTATGCCTGTACTCGCCAGCCCTATGGGGAAACCACCTGAAATAAAAAGAAAAGGGGGCAAGAACTTAAGAAATGAGGAGTGGGATTTCTAAGTGCTTTCCTGCGACATTCTTCACCTTCTCATTAAAACACAGATGAATAGTACCATTTAGAGAGGAGCAAAACACACACTGAAACGGCATGCTGTAAGTGAAACACTCAAAAAAGTATAAAAACATAATGGAACTATGAATGAGAAATATAAAAAGCATAAAAATTATATAAAGAATTACATCCATAAAAGTATAAATACATATGTAAAAACATGTAAAACAAGCACAGGGCTGAGAGAGAATACTACTCTACAACATAAGACAATATAAAATATGATGAGCATTAAGATATGCTATGAATAGCTGTAGAATGACGTAAACTGAAATAAACAGAATCTCGTAAGGTGGTGTCTGCAGGAGGTGTCTGCAGTGTCTACTACCCCCAGCTGAGCTCAGCTTCCGCACAGTGCCCTGCATCTCCCTCAGGGGTCAATACGGCTGCAGTTGGAGGCACTGCAGACACCCAGGTTCCCTGACCCCAAGCAAGTGCCAGAAATGGCTCAGCCAGACTCTGGCCTGGCCCACTCAGCAGTCCCCCTTCTAGAGCACATGGCCATCATGGCCAGTGTAGCAGAGGAGCTGTGCCTCCTGAGGGAGGCAGTGGTGGCGTCTGCAGGGGCCATCTACAGAGGCCTTCAGGCTATTGCATATAAATACAGTAGATGCCCATAAAACTAATCACATAACTTATGCAATTACGAGAATCTCGTAAGAGCAAACAATAAAAAATTATATCAAGCATCAATTCATTAGATAAGATAGATTAAGATACGCTATAAAAAGCATATGAAATGACGAAAAACAAAATCTCACGAGAGCAAACAATAAATAAATAGATATCAAGCATCAGTTCATTAGGTAAAGCAATAAATAAGCACAAAGGCATGTACATTGTAAAAAAGAGATTAAAAGAATCATATAAATAAATAAAAGCAAACATATGAGCAAAACATCACCTAAAGCTTAAAACAAAAGGTAATGGTATATTTAAAACCAAACAATGGAGAAAAAAGGAGGAGTAAGTGCTGACATCTAGTGGACATATATTGTATAAATACAAAGTAGAATGACGTCAATGATCAAAAATCAGCAGATGACAAACCAAAGTTATTATTTTATTTGTTGACCAACTTAGGGATATTTGATATTTTTAAAAAAGAATAGAATATAAATATGTCAATTATAATGAATGTGTGTGAAAACTTGGAGGACAGGAGCACAAATGTCCGAGTCAAGATAAAATTAAAGCACACACGGCATTGTAGTTTGAATGCAACTAAATTATAGTCTAAAAACTATAAATAACCACAAAAATTAATATGTGATAGAGTGAGGAAGTAACTCATAGGTCTAAAACTTTATAAGAAGGGGTGACACAAGATAAATATTATAGAACTCCGAGTAAACGGGTAACAAATTACAAAGGACTTCTATCTTATCAGGAAGGTGATGTATAGAAGGGCATTTGTCACGCGATGGCATTAATAAAATATAAATTGTATGCATATAATTGTAAGGGTCTGCGCAAAAAGACAAGTTGAATTAATCTCTGGAGGAATAAAAGAAAAAGCGCGTCTACGAAAAAGTATATGCTGCCTTGCAGAACAGGGAGATACACAGACACGGACCTTCATACAAAATTTTGTTATCTCCATAAAATACCCAAATGTGAATTCAAAAAGGATAGAACATAAAATGTTATACCTACAAGGTAAAAACGCATGCTTTTGAAGGTGCTAAAAAACCCACAATCGACGAAGGAATTACAGTCGTTGAACTACTGAAGATTAAGAAGTGTAGACCCAAGGCACCCGATAAACATAAAAAGAGATTTGCACCACCAGGGAGAATCATCATATCAAAAACAGGATGAAGGGAAGGTGAAATATGTAACTTCAAAAGTGAGCGCGCTTAATGTAAAACGCAAACGATATAGCATGTAATAGTACTCAAAGACCATGAATGACATAGTTTAAACTGAGGACTTGTGAACTTAAAGCGAATATTGTTGAAGACACTTACCAGAGATGCCGTATTAAACACAAAGTAGCACGTGGCACTGAAGGCTGGCTGAGGGAGGGCTCCAAGGAGGTGCGTGGCAGGCAGGCAGGCAGGCACAAGAGCAGAAAGAGGCTGGCTTGCTGGCTGCCCCTCCTTTTTATTTCCCTCTAGCCTGCCATGATTTGTCAGTCGTGGTCACATGTGAGAGGAGTGAGGGCAGGGGGAATCAGTGCAGACAGAGGACAGAGGAGAGATTCGGAAGTGACGAAAATTACATGGCAGTAGATCGGTGGTGCAGCCGCGGCTTTAAAAAACCCAAGGTTTGAAAACTATAATTTTTGTGCGCTCCTTTAAAAGTTGTGTGCGCTCGCTCGGCGAGGTGTGTGCGCGCGCACACGCGCACAGCTTAGAGGGAACAGTGCTGAGGACCCCATTGATCGGTAGTGATCTTTTCCCACTTGTGCGCAAATAGGGCCAGATGGCCCCCCACTGGAGGCATCCCGGAGTGGGCCAGAGGAGCGTCAGTGGGAGGAGCGGCTAGGGCCGGCAAACTTTGTGGGGGCAGAGGAGTCCTTTGTCCGATACACCGCCCAAAAGGTTCCAACCTTGGGGCAGTCCTGGAGGATGGAGGCCCCGAATACCATCCTGGTCGGTAACACCAAGAATCTCTGACACTCATCTGGGAGGAAGAAAAAGGGGATGAACTCCGACCCGAACAGTGGTTAGCTGTCTTTGGTCTATCCTCTGGTAAGCGCCTGAGAAGCAGTTTGTATCATTTCCTGTCCTTGAGATTCTGAGAGGCACAATGCATCCACCGCCTGAGTAATCAATGCTAGAAGTTCCTACTTACGGAATAAATTGACATCCTGAGCTGCCTCCTGATCTTTTGCTTGGTCATCGGAAGACGACCACTCTCCGTCTTCCCAATGTGAAGATAGAGGGCTGTCCTCTATGGAGGGATGATCCTGTTCCATTGCACCATCCTGTGAAGCTCAGGAGATCTCTTTTACAGGCCGCGTGGACTCTTCTGAGGATGGACTCAGTCAGAGTGCGCTTTTGTGCCCTGTGTGCTGCCACTGCCACTGGCCTGGAGGAAGAAGTGCTCACTTTGAGGGAAGCTGATGTGGATGCCCAAAGGCCTCAAGCTTGCCTGAAGAGGGACATAAATTGCGCCAAATCTTGATCCATGCTGCCTGCACTGGGCTGCTGTGGCTGCAGCAGGAGTAAAAGAGGAGGGGGCATCCTCCGAGGGAGAGAACGGAGATAAGGCCCTGGCAGCTGAGGAGGGAGCTGATGCATCTTGACATAAATTGAGGGACCCTGCAGGTTCTTCCTCATGCAGCAGTAAAGAGAAATTAGACTTACCTGCTAATTGTTGTTCCTTGAGGAACTCCAGTCCAGTCCCTCACCTCTGGGTAGTGCACCTCCTCTCGCAGCATGGAGACTGGGCATGTCAGAATTGTGACACCACTGTACATATCCTACTGGCACCTCCCACCAGCTCCCAGTGATCTAATGACAAAGCAGACTCAAAGGAGCAACAAATAAGTAGCAATAATATTAAATACAACATCTTAACTCTAAAACTGAACTAAATCTCCCTTAAATAAGAGGATAACTCTCCCTCTCCCGCTTGAAGGAAATAGGACAGAAAGGAGAGAGAAGAAAGAATACAGAGTATACATTGTCTGAGTACAGAAAAAAAATTTGCTGATTTTCTACTGCCTGGCTGCTGTTACCCTACACAAACACAAAGACTCTGCGGAGGCTGACAAACCCCGGGCGGGAATCGGGACTGGACTGAAGTTCCTCAAGGAATAACAATTAGCAGGTAAGTCTAATTTCTCTTTCCTTATCGTACCTCCAGTCCAGTCCCTCACCTCTGGAAATTACTGGGAGGGATCTGTCCACCCGGACGGTAAAACCGCAGACCCAAAACAGGCATCTCCAGCCGCTTGAACATCTAGGCGATAATATTTACTAAAAGTATTCAAGGAAGACCAAGTGGTGCTCTGCAAATCTCAACCGGAGGACCCAAGCTATGTTCCGCCCACGAAGTCACTTGCACTTTAGTAGAATGAGCCCGCAGCCCCATGGGCACCTGACGACCTTGCAAGATATAAGCTGATGCTATTGCTTCACGGACCCATCTGGAAATTGAAGCTTTGGCTGCCGCTTCACCCTTATGCGGACCTCCAAAGAGAACAAAACAAATGCTCAGACTTGCGGAAGGACTCCAAGACCTTCAAGTATCGCAGAAGAACTCTCTTTATGTCTAACAAACGCAAGCTATGGTCAGATGCGTTCTCATCCGAAATATCCAATACTGGCAAGAAGACAGATTGATTCACATGAAATGGCAAAACTATCTTTGGCAAACAGGACGGAACGGGACACAGCATCACTTTTTCCCTAGAGAAAGTCAAAAACGGTTCCTGACAGGACAAGGCCTGCAACTTTGAGTTACATAAGAACATAAGATATGCCATACTGGGTCAGACCAAGGTCCATCAAGCCCAGTATCCTGTTTCCAACAGTGGCCAATCTAGGTCATACGTACCTAGCAGTTTCCCCAAAAGACACAGATTCCACAATGCTTGTACTGGGTCAAGCATTGATATCCTAGGTCCCTTCTTAATAATGGTTTATGAACCTTTCCTCCAGGAACTTGTCCAAACTTTTTTTAAACCCGGCTGTTAGTGTAGCGGGGTTTCCTAAATCCCGAGGAAGGGGATTAGCAAACCCTCTGCCCGTTCCCCGGAATCCTCTAAAACTTTGACCTCGAGAGAAAAACCTTCTTCTTTGAAAGCCTCCCAAACAGGAGATACAAAAAACGCCTGAAATCCTGAGGTTGACCCCGCGAAGGTAACGGAGTCCAGCCCTGCTTCGGCTTATCTTCTGGTAAGCGACCCCCTTTTGATTTCCCCAAATCTTTGATCAGCTTGTCAAGATCCTCTCCAAACAAGAACATCCTCTTAAAAGGAAGTTTGCTAAGACGCGACTTGGAGGAACTGTCCGCTGCCCAATTTCTTAGCCTGAGATAGTGGCGTGCTGCTACCAAGGAAGCCATGCTATTCACCAAACCTCTAATAAGACCATAGTGGACACTGGCTAAATAAGCTGAACCTAACTCTAGCCTTATCACATCCGCTAACTGCTCCTGAGTTTGTTGTGCTGGCTGTTGCAAATGCTGCGACCAGCGAAGACATGCTCTCCGCTACCCAAGTCCCACAAATAGACGCTTGTAGAGACAGAGCATTAACCTCAAAGCTTGCTTCAATAAGGTGTCCACCTTCCGATCCTGTGCGTCCTTCAAAGCCGCACTGCCCTCAACCGGAATGGTAGTCTTCTTCGTGACCACTGAAACTGCTGCATCTATATGCGGAGAACGAAACACCTCACGTTCCTAATCAGCCAAGGGATAGAGAGGATTCATAGACCTCATACCTCGCAATCCTACCTCCGGCAAATCTCATTCATCCTGAATCATCTGCTTAACCAAACGGTGAACTGGAAAAACAGCCTGTGACTTCCGTACAGCTTGAATGAGAGGATCCTCCAACCCCTCATCCTCCGCTGGTACCACAGAGGAAAGGTTGAGAGCCTGAAACGACTCCGTAATGAGCGCTGACAGCTCCTCTCTACGAAATACCCGGATAATTCTCACACACGAGGCACTGAAGACGCATAGTCATTAGCGCTACGGAATCCTTGCCCTTTAAGAGCTCAAAACAGTGAAAAGTAAAGAACCTCCTGCAAAATTAAACAAAATTTAACCAAAACTAACCAAAAAGTTAAATCGTTTATCCCAATAAAGCTGTCTGTGAGAGAAAAAACTAGTACTGTGATTAAAAAACGTGGGAAAAACGGCCCGTGAAGCTCCTCAGCACTGCTAACTGCCAAAACATGTTTTCCATGTGTTAGCAGTTAGCAAAACATCCCCCGACAATAACAATAGCGATCGGAGCACTCACCTCTGCCTCAGGGACCTCTGGATCCTTCCCTGCACCTCGAATAAAGCAAAGGGAATCCTGCAAGCAGCACAGCTGTGAGATACTGACAGCCGGCAGCAGCAGCAGACAGAAAGAGGGGGAGGAGAGATGGAAAACAATCACTGCGACTCTCGTTCAGCTCAGCCATCAGTCGCGGAAGAGGGTAACAGGGAAAGGCAAGTGAGGCTGTAATTCCGGTGACAGGCTCTTTCCAGTTACGGGATATATAAACTTATAACTAGAAAATAAAAAATAAGGGATGCTGCCCTCTGTTACAGGATCTCCTTATTGCCCTGTGCTGAACCGTTGAGACCAAGTCTTCTTCCCCCTCTCAGGATAAGCTGAACAGGTTCTCCTGACCCGGAGCTCCCTGAATGTCCTAGACTGAGCAGTCAGTGGGAAACTTCAGGGCCACACCTCATGTGTGCCCCGAAGACCTCCACCCTATTAAGCTCCAAGTTCCACTGGCAGAGATCCTTAGCCCCTAAGAATGGCAGGCTGCCAGGAATAAAGAAACAGACATCCATCATCTGCTGGAGACGGAGAAAAACTGAGGGTGACACCTAGGGGAGCCTCTCTATATGCCAGAGCCTGTTCCTTGAAGCTTCTGGCACTTTCATGTCTCCAACATCTGTTGGCAGAGGGACGTAACCCACTTGTCTGGAGTGGTCTAGCAGGATAAATTGGAACAGGATCCCACAATTCCTTGCTAATGAAAACTGCTTCAGAATATGCCCAAGAGTCCCACTTCCCTTAAAATTTCTGCTCAGGGCCGGTCTGAGGTTTCTGCAGTCCTAGGCAGAAGCCCCGGCCATGCCACATTACACCTGGCCGTGCTGCTCCCTCCCCCGTGTTCAGCCGTGCCACTGTCCCTGCTGCTGATTCTGGCAACCAGGAGACTGCTCGGTGGCAGTAGCAGCAGACTATGTGTTTTGGCACACATGGCCTGTTGCCTCTGACTCCCTTCCATAACAACTTTGTGGGAGTCAGAAGCATCAGGCCATGTGCACAGAAGCACACAGCCTACCACTACTGCCGAGGACACTCCAGCCGTCTCAATCAGCGGCAGAGGGGCTGCGATACGGCTCAGCACAGGAGGGGAGGGAGCGCAATGCCATGTATGCCAAAACACATGACCTGCTGCCCACAGAGGTCTGCCGTCCTAGGCGGCCGCCTCATGGATGGTCCAGCCCTGCTGCTGCTGCTATAAATGGGGGCCTTCCTCCCTCCTGCTGCTTCCATTGAAAGTCTAGCTGCCTCCCTCCCTTTTCTTACTTCCAGTGGAGGCGGGAGGAGGGTCAGCCTGCTATTCCTCCCGGCCTCCATCCATCCAGCTAATGTCACCCTTCCTCGTTCTTCCTGCGGATCCCAATAGGGGGCGTCTCGCCATCTTTCCTCCAGCCTCTTCCAGTACGAGCACCCTGTTGCCTCTCTCCAGCTACCAGCACTGTGTCACAGTGCTGACTCATTAGTGACCCCTATGGAGACAGAAGATAGTGCAGCTCAGGGAAATAATGACGTTCTGAGAAAGCACATGGTGGAAAGTTGCCAGGGGCAACGTAAGCAAGTGAGGTCACGAGCTTGGGAGACACTCCCAGCCAATAGGAAAGCCAGGGGATTTTCACCTGACTCTAATCAGCTAGGGAGTGGTGCAGCTAGGAAATACCTAGATAAACCTAGCTCACAAACAGTTAGACAGAGCCAGACCAGGACTGAAGGGAACAAGTGCAGGACGAAGGCACAGCCCAAGAGCCAAGATAGGAACTGGAGAGAAACCCAGAGAAGGAACTGGATACAGGAGGAGGACGAGAGAAGCTGTGGAGAGAGCGTGTCAGAGTACCCCATTGGAAGCTTGAATGGAAGTCTGAGTGAGTCCGAGGAATGCTTGAATGAAAGGTACAGACAGCGTGACACAGCCAGTAGAAGTGAATGTAACAGCCCAGCGTGGAGCAGAGATAGAAGAGAAAAGGTACAAGCCAGGAAGTTTAATTCCAGTGCAAGAAGGGGAGCAGAGATATTACAGTACCCTTTTTATAAGCAAAGGAAAGGCTTTTTACCTGAAGAAGGGACACACTCTGAAAGGTACGAGAGACCTAGAGTTTCCAAAGGGCTGCCGTCAGGAGTTCCAGCTGGTTCTCAGTTCCTACCTGAAGCAGAGCTCAGAGCAGGGCTAATTCCACCTAATAGTGGGACAGAGGAATTCTCTAACCTGCTAAACAGAGGTCAGCAGAGGGGAGGCTCCTATTACCCCAACAGGAGTGATTGTGGTAATCACCAACAGTTTTCCTTTAGTAAAAGAGAACGTCACAGCCAGGACGGGCTGTTTGCTGAGCCCACACAGAGGGAGAGTGCAGAGGGATTGATTTCTGATGTGGAGCCAATGCAATGTGATTTACCTATGTCTGAAGAAATTATAGGAATGGATTGTAGTCTTTCTGTGGCAGATAATACAATCTCCCTCAGATAAAGAGGAATAAGCAGCCTGCCAAGGCAAAGCAAGGCCTTATTCTCAGTGGCTACAAGCCTTTATTTAAAGTACATTTCTGTTGCTGAAAGAAAGCTATTTTTGTGTTCCAGTTTTGCTTTCTGTTTCACCCAAGAAGGGTTTTTGTTTTGTTGCTGTAAATATTTGAATATCCTAATTGGGAAAGGGAAATAAAGCCCTATTTACCTTATTCGGTTGTCCACAACTATTTTTGGTGTAATCTGGCAGTAGCTACAACTACCAGGAGGCCAGTTACACTGGGGTCTAGTGCAATACCAAAGCTCACCGGTAGGTACACCAAGAGGGCCCGCGACAACTGTCTGGTTCACAGAAAACAAAACCCACAAATTGTTGGGTGGGAGGAAGCTTCAGCATCTTGAAACAGCGCCGAGAGGTCAGAAATAGTAAGAGATACAAGGAAGAATATAAAAACCGATAAAGGATGAGAGACAGTAGGTGTTGAAAGAAAATGAAGGGATGGGACAGAGAGACATGGCAAAATGGTGAGAGAGAAGGAGGGAAAGACATAAAAAGAAAGATCTGAAAATTAAGTTAGACAATAGATAGTAAGGAAACATAACAAGCACATTATTCACACAACAAAGCTTAGAAGCCAGGGACAGTGACTATAACACCTCACTCAGTTTGCCTGGCCCAGACGAGGCGTCTTTCCTGTAATAAATGTTTGCATCAATTCATCACTAGCTTTAATCCAACTTCACTACCTGCTTCATATAGCTCCTCATTTCTGCCAGTGTTGTGCAGGTTTCCTCTTTCCTCAGATCCCTGGGGCTTGGTCGTGAATCCTTCTTGCTCAAATTGGATTAAAAGGTCAGGTTTGACAGTGAGGAAGCCTGTGGTGAGAAAAGATAATTCAATATGTTTAGAAAAGTTACCCCAGAGCCTGTCCTATCGATGCAAGTGAGCTCAGAGTTGTGGCATTTTCATAGACATTGCAAAACTGCAAAGCGAAGAAAAGAAGGGTGCTGCTGTCCTGATCATCATCAGCAATCCATTCTAGCAGTACCAGGATCATTTTAATACTGAGGTGGGCAACTCTATTCCTCAAGCATAAACACAATGACAATTTCTGCCATCAGGAACAAGTTTTGATACATTTCATTCAACTACCATAGATCAGAAATTCGATTTTGCCTGGTATGAGTAAGGAGAAATCTAACGCATTATGATTCGATGAGACAAGATTGGAGATGTCTTAAGCCCCAGACTATTAGTACTAGAGAATTGCTAGGTTTGAAACATATTGATTACAAGACAGACCAATCATTTAATTTACTTCACTTCCTAGATCAGTGCCCTTCATTCATATGCCCCCGAGCCAGTGGTGGTGCCCTTGGACCCCTAGGGGGACCCTCACTGTTGTGGTTAATTTTGTGTTTAGTTTGGGTTCTTGAGGGTCAGCAGAAAGATGGAAGTCGGAGATCTGTCTTGTGAGAAGGGAAGACTGAAAGAGTTTGCTGCAGGACTTGGTGAGATATGAATGCTGCAGGAAGAGCCCTGGATGTCAGCAGCTAGACCAAGGCCTGATTCCGCTACTAGAATTACATATATTTATAAAAATGTTTATAGCATTTCTGTGACATGTCATTCAAAATGGTTTACAATTTGAAAAAAATAATGCATTTATTTATTTAACAGGTGTTTTTTAAAATTGTGTTACCATTTCAGTCAAAGCTGTTTACATTATAACTTAAATTTGGTAATGTTTATTAAACAGGGACATTGATAACATGGAATGGTGGTAAAGAACACAAAAGGTATGGAGAGGCAGAAAAAACAAATTCCCTTTTATAAGCATTTAGATTTAAAATAATTCACTTAATAGGTCATTCTGGAACACAAATAAGCCCTTTGGACGTGTGGGATAGACGTTTTTCTCATGAAAATGTCTAGAACTGTATTCTGAAACCACGTGGCCCTGCACGTAGACGACATTAAAAATGGTCTTTCTGAATGTATGCAGGAGGGGGCGGAATGGGGGCGTGGCAAGCTGCGAGATGTATAAAGCGCATTCAGGAAAGGCCCATGTACATCCTGAGTTCTTTCCACGGACGCCAACACATTACTAGAGGCAACATGGAATAACACCAGGATGAAGATGATTTTCTGCTCTGATCTTCAACGTTTCCCATGTAGATGAATGGATGTGAAATTCTGTATTGAACTGCTGTCTGAACTGGTGTGTCTGCTGTCTGAGAGGGACAAGATGCAGTTGTAAAACAAGTGTGTCGCCACTGGCAGCAAATCTTTTGAAGCTGCTTTAGCAGCAAAGTTTGTTGAGAGTGGATCTTAGCAGTGCAGATTGTTTGACCGGCGTTTCCTGAGAGCGCTGTGAAGTTTTTCAGAGACAGCATTAAGATAAGTAGATCAACAGTGCTTTTGTTTTGTCTTTCTGAACTTTACTTTATTACCTCTTCCTTGGGGCAGAGCTTTAGCTTTTAAATTCAGCTGCTCACCGGGGCAAAGATCTCTTCCTCCAGCTGAACTGGATCAGGCATTGGGGGTAGAAGCGGGAGCTGCTTGCCCCTCTCGCTCTCCCCGACCCAATCAGGGCACAGCTTCAGCTTTTAAATTCAGCTGCTCACACAGGCGTGCCCGTGCCTGGTTGGCCCATGCCTGAGGGTCTCGCCAGAGGGCCTTTTGGCGTGGCCCTTAGGTGGGGCACTTAGGCTTGATATACTCCACCTTCTCCTGGTGATACTATTCACTCACTATGATTTATTCTGACATCATCAAACATCCAGTGGCTTTTTTCATAATGCAGACGGAACAGACAACCTGATATCCTATCTGATTGCCTCAACTTTCAGCCCCCAACCCTGCAAAGAGTCACCGGACTCCCATCCAAGCAAACATTACTGTCACCGAAGAACACACTACCTCCAAATCGTGCTGCTTACCTGAGCTAAGAAAAGCCCTGCAGCGGGAAAATCTAGCTTCTCCTACCCACCGACCCTAGCCCTATCGACGGCTCCACCGACCTCTTTAAAAAAGCGGGGTCAGGGACCTATGTGTACACACCACTAGCACTAGTCCATCTGGGGCTCAAACAACCATTCAGCTTTATATCACATGCTGCATTCTCAGAATTAACCAGAATTAACACCATCTCTACTGTAACACACACTCCTACACTGAATCCTAACCTCCCCCTCCCTCAATTGTGCCTTAATCAATGCCCGTTCTGCCAAGAATAAGATCCCCTACTTACCGACCTAATATCTGATTACAACTTAGATAGATATCCATTGCCTCAATGAAACATTGTTCCAGGGCACAGATTCAGTACTCATGAATCAACTATGTTCCCCTACCCATTCTATACATACCTGCAACCGTACCTTTAACAGATGTGGAGATGTTTGTATAATCTCTAAAAAAGATCTAAACTTAATCACCATTGAAAGTGCCTCTTCCACTGGTATGGATACCCTCAGACAATGCAATCTCACTGTGCCTAGTATACCGAGCACCACAATCATAGGCTCAAATTCAAGCCATTTGATATTAACCCCGTCCTCAAACAAGTCACTCCACACTTAGACCTTCTCGGTAATAATCATCCAAAACCCATCCTCCTAAATTGAAGGCTGGAGCAAAATTCTTGCCTCTGCAGCCCAAGCTCCCCCACAGCCATCCTATAACACCCACCGCAAACGAGCCCCCTGGTTTTCCAAATCATTACACAACCTTAGAAAAGACCTTAGACATTTGGAGCACAATTGTTCTAGAGAACCCTCTACCTACACCTCTTACTTCAAAAAACTCCAGGTCTACCGGGCTGAAACTCTAAAACGTAAAAGAGAATACAATGAGAACGTTATCATGTGCTCCTTAAATAAACCCCTGAGAGTTATTTTCAATAGCTAAATCACCCAAACAACTATGCGGTCGAAGATAAAATATCCCCAGAGACCATTGCTGATCACCTCTGCTCAAAATTCCCCTCAATACATCCTATAACAACTCAACACACTGACCACTCATCCCACAATATCACCCCTGTTGTAACATGGGAAATGTTTGATCTGCCATCCCTAGATAACATTACTACTGCAACAAAAAAACTCAATGCCTCTACCTCAGTATTAGACCCCTGTCCAGTTTCATGGGTAAAAAGCACCAAGGAATCTCTTGGCCCATATATACGTGACATAATACAATCCTCCCTCTGCACTGGAATCCTGCCAACTCCCTTGAATATGACCTCTATTCGACCTATACTAAAAGGAACCAAACTTGACCCCACTATCCTCACATCATATAGACCGATATCAAGTATCTCCCTCCTGGCAAAGATAACTGAAAAGATTGTCCAAACACAGCTTCAGAATTTCATTGACGATCATGCCCCTCTTGATCTTTTCCAGCACAGTTTTAAAAAGAACTACAGTGTCAAAACCCTTCTAACCTCCCTCCTAGATACAGTAATCCCATACATCCAAACTCCTACCCAAGGGTGTCTCCTAATCTTTCTAGATATATTCTCTGCATTTGACTCCCTTCCTCATAACCACCTTCTTGACAGACTCCATGACATAGGCCTCAGAGGTACCACTCTCAACTGCTTCCATTCATACCTGGATCACAGAATTCAACAAGTAAGAATTGGTGATAAATTCTCCCTGCCATTCATTCAATCTTAAGGTGTTCCCCAGAGTTTTAGTCTCTCCGCCCTCCTCTTCAACATCTTTTTCCAACCCATATGTAAACTCTTCCAAGAATACAAAATCCAATATCAACTCTATGCAGACTATATTATGTTTTTCACGCCATTTAACACAATAAAACCAAACTTCGCTAATATCACCAATTGCTTCAAGGAAATCAGAAACTGGCTCCAGCAACATAATCTGGTCATTAACCTAACCAAGACAGAAGCCATCCATCTATTCACTGATCCATCCTATACTCCCCCTAAATCAATTGTCCTCAAGCATTACCCTATTTCTGTTAAAACAGAAGTTAAATATCTCGGCATTATAACTGATCAGAACCTCATCTTCCAGGAACAAATAAATAGAACAACCCGCTCCATATACTCCAAAATTAGAACCCTTAGAAACCTCCGCCCGCTATTAAACCCAGATTCCATCTGGACTGTTTGCCAAGCCCTAACTACCCCAACCCTTGATTACGGCAAATTTATATATCGCAGCCTTCCAAAACAAAGCTCCTATCCACTCCAATTGGCCCAAAACACAATTGCGCATCTAATCTTCAAGACTTCCAGAAGATCCCACATCACCCCTATACTCTGACACCTACACTGGCTCCCCATACTGTCTAGGATAAAATTTAAATCTCTCACCCTAACCCACAAATCATCACCTTGAATCGGCCCCCTGCCTCTGCACCCTCCTCTCCAACCCTACAGGCTCCAGATCTCGTAGGACAAACTCTGCTAACCTACTTCACATCTCTTCACAAAATTAAGGAGCAAACAAGCTACTTGTAATCGGGTTTTCTCCCTCTATGCCTCCTCAGAACTGAATGCCTTGCCCCCTGATCTACGAGGTTGCTCCGACCACACAGAGTTCCGAAAAAACAAATAACATTCCTTTTCCAAGAATATTCTGGCTCCATCTCCCCATGACAACCCAGATCCAATATAACTTGCTAAACTCTCCCACTTAATCCAGTTCTATAAATTCTCCTCCTTATGCACTCATGCCCCCCTCCTTTTTACCCCCTTACCCTCCCCCCTTATTCTTTCAAAATGTACATAGATGCCTTTCTGGCAATATACTGTTACTTGTTACCTATAGATAAGTTTTCTACTACAAATTATTGTTCTATGTATAACAGTTATAGCTACAGTGCTATGTTGAGTTCTATGTAAACTGCCTTAAATTGTAGAAAGGGGGTATATAAAAACTTTACATAAATAAATAGCATTTGATTCATTTTTCTGTTTGCAGGGTTAAGCCCCAATCTCAAGGTGTTTAAAACTGAGCTATGGTTTTGAAGTATTGATTGTGAGACTGATTGTGAAATGTTTCGATGTGAGTGATGGGTATCTTCCTGGCATCTCTCTATTTACTGAATTATTAAAATATAAAAATTACAATAAAAGAAGGGGGAGTTTTTTAATGACTATGATGCTGAGCTTTTGATCTGCCCTACAGCTCTTTGTTGCCACATAGTGGGATGTGATAAAATTCTGAAGCTTTTTCTCCCCTAAATTGTTGCTGCCATTGCGGTGTGACATATTCTTTTCCTTCTAGTAGTTGTGACCTCTTTTGAGCTACTAAAGTAGGTTAGCTTAATTGGTACTATTTCTATTGCTTTAGCCTGTCAGTGAGAGCATCAGCTTCGGAGATGTACGTTTTGACAGTGGAAGCGTGCCACATAAAGATGGGAAGCATCTTTTCAAAATAGGGTGAGCATGGGGACGTCCAGGCCATTTCTGTGTATACCTGTGTCCCATTATAACAGCGAGGGCCTGCATTTCCCGAGGAGGGCTGTTCATGCATCTCCCTCATTCTGGAACTGCGGCCGTGTCTATACCCGCTGTTTCGGAATCAGGTTTATAACATGCCCATTTTCAATTTAGATGTTTCTGCCAGCCAGACGTGGATGTTATAGAATTGCGCTCATACCAGAACAGAAAACACAAACAAGCAGAAGGTCCAACGCCCCCTGGTACTCAAGCGATATCAGGGATGCAAAGCGCAATCTCCGAAGACTGGGGAGAAAATGGAGGCGGAACAAGACGCATAACTCCCTGACTCAATACAGAGCGAAGCAAAACTGGAATATTACAATCTGATAAATGAGCATAAACAGCAGCACCATACCAACCTAATCATGAAATCTGTCAACAGACCGAGAGAACTCTTTAGCATTGTCCAAAAGCTCACTAAGGACACCACACAGCACTGTACTCAACATCTTCACCCAGAGGAATTTGCGGATTACATGCAAGCAAAAAACACCACCCAGACATGCTCCCACACACCACAGACAGATGACCATGAAAGGAAAGAGCCGCATCAAACCTGGGAGAACTTCAGCATACCGTCAACACATCAAATAGAGGACATAATGAATGGATTCAACACAACAACCTCACCATCAGACCCATGCCCAGTATCTTGGCTTAAAGCCACACGAAGCCAGCTCTCCCATCATATTCACAAAATTATTAAGGAATCACTCCAACAAGGATACATGCCACAATCCCTGAAGCAAGCCATGATACGATCAATACTTAAAAGAACACCCTAAGCCCCTCTGAACCAAAATCATACCATCCCATCTCCAGCCTACCATTCCTTGAGAAAATCATTGAAAAGATAGTGCAAAGGCAAGTTCAGGACCACATTGACATGAATGCCCCACTGGACATCCAACAACATGGCTTTAAACCTCAGCACTGTGTAGAAACACTACTCACTTCCCTCGTTGACAATCTCCTAAGAGGCATAGATAACATGAAGAATGGATTCCTGTTAGTATTCATGGACATATCAGCAGCCTTTGACACCGTGTCCCACGCCGGATTACTGCAACAGATAGGACTATGAAGTGGTTTACTTCCTACTTGGAAGATCGAACAAATCAAATGCACCCAAATGAAATCAATGCAGTTCCCTGTCACACAGGGAATATCACAAGGTTCAGCGCTGTCATCAATGCTCTTTAATATCTACATCCAATCCATATGCAACATCATCAAACCCCACAACCTTCATTATCACCTCTATGCTGACGACATCATGGTGTATGCTCCAGTCAACCTACTATCGCTCGACACCACAACAATAACCAGATGCCTTGAAGACATGAATGCCTGGCTCTCAACCAATACCCTCACAGTCAACTACGATAAAACTGAGGCAATGTTCGTCACCAAGAATCCCACCTTCATTCCACCACAAACTAACAGCATTCTTGACAACCAATAACAGTCAAAGATGAAGTTAAATACCTGGGCATCACAATGGACAGATCCCTGAACATGAAATCCCACATCACCAAAACCGCAAACAAGGCCTATCAACGTTTATGAACCATCAGAAAGCTCAAACCAATACTCCGCCAGGACCAATTCCGCACAGTGTGCCAAGCACTCATCACATCGATACTTGATTACGGAAACTCGCTGTATCAAGGCCTCCCCCAGCAGACCTTACACCCACTCCAAATGGTGCAAAACACTACAGCACGCAATATTACAGACACTCCAAGAACTGAGCACATCACCCCCATCCTACAGCAACTGCACTGGCTCCCAATGATGGCCAGAGCAAAATTCAAAACAGTCCTGATCATCTTTAAAATCATTCACCATCTCTCGGCAGATGCATTCCAAGATATCATAACAAGGGATATCAGCAATAGACCATTAATGACAACATGATTGGCACACCTGCAGGATGGCACACCTGCAGGATATCACAAGACAAAACAAACAACCTCAAGAAGAGCTCCTTTATTATTGGCGTCCACACTTTGGAAATCCCTCCCAACGAGCCTGAGGGCCTTGAATGACCTCATAGACTTTTGCAAGGCCCTTAAAACCCTGTTCTTTACAGAAACCTATGAGCAAACACAACAGTCTTCACGGGAACAGTAATGCAACTACCTCTTCCAACCCGATACTCCCTTATCCCAACTAGACACACGGGTTCATTGTATAATGTCTTCAAGTACCCTCATGTTAAGTGTAACCTTCCAGTTGTGATGTGACCACTGTGACTGTTAAGTACCCTCATGTTAAATGTAACCACAATTGTCATGTGACCACTTTGATTGAAGAATAAGGTGGTATACAAATCTGTCTAAATAAATAAATCTACGAGTAATACAAATATCTTAATCTCTCTCCTATAAGTCAATAGATTTCTCTCATCATGAAGGAATAAAGTTCCTTCCTCAAGTCTTGCTGCGCACCTTCACATGGTGACCCCGTTGTATTTATTTATTTAATTTTATTTATTTGGTTTTATATTGCACTATTTATGATCAGCATGGTTTACAAAATAACAACATATTACAAGGAACATTTTCCATTGAACATGTGAAAAAGATATTAACATATTTACATGAATAGGTGATACACAGTAGCATGTAAAACTAGGAACTATTTACTGTCTAACAGAATCTTGAGTATGACATTGAATTGATGTGGTTGTATAACATCCATACTAAATCGCAGCAAGGTGATACTACAATTGGAGTATGGCAGGAACCAAAATGAAAAAAATACATACTGGCCACACATCACCCAGGATAAAAGGTGCACTCCCAGAGCTAACGCAATAGGGCTAACGATGGTGGTAGCGATAGTGCAGACTTTGCAGATGTAGATAACATCCCTGCCACAGATAAAGGCCATGGTGAGCATGTTCATGGACCCATTATGGCAGGAAATAAGCCACAGAAATTAATGAAAAAATTGAGGATTAACTATGGTTTCTTAGTGTCCCTCCAGTCCAGTCCTTTTCCTCTGAGTTGTGCTCCCCTTCCAGCAGCTTGGAGACTGAGCCCATCATCAATTTGATGACCCTCTGATATAAATACCATTGGCACCTTCCACTAGCTCCAATAAGTTCAGTCTCCAAGCAGCTGGAGGGAGTCAGTAAGCCAGGGAACAGGGCTTACTAGAGAGACACTTAGGAACTAGAGGGATTTAGGTTTGGGATTCTTGGTTCTGTTGTTGGTTTTTCTTTCTTTCTTCCTGTTATTACAGGTTTGCATATACTGTATATATCTCCTTTGCTTGGTTATTGATAGGTATATATATATGTATAGATTTGAGGTATTGTCAAAAGCACAACGCCTGAAGCCACTTGCCTTTGATGGTCAAGGGGCGTGGTGGTTGAGGATTCCTTCTTCTATCAGCTCCTAGCAGCCTATTTCTTCATGTTGGTTTCTGGGAAGTGTACTACTGCTAAAATATGTTGGTGCTTTAAGTAGAAGGTTTGTAGTTGAGGTAACTGAGGGAAAGGCTTGTAACAGAAAGTTTATTTCCATAACACAAACACAGCAGGTTCAAGGTATCATTTACAGGATTACAACTGTAGGATTTGCTTAAGGTACAGCCAATAATGGCAAACAAACCAAAAACTCAGAAATGGTTTTTTAAAGTCCTCTTACTTGCAGAAGCAATTGCCCTTTTGAAATTAGGCTGCCACTTTCCTTTTTAGTCCTTGTTAATCGGAGCATAAAGAAAAATTCAGGCTTAATTCTTCTACACCAGTTTGGTTTCTGCCAGCCTCAAAAAAAAAACTCTCTAGGCTGCATTTCTACGTGAAACCAAACTTAGAACAAACCAATCATTCCAAGCTGTTGTCAACACTCTTAGCAGGCTTTTCATATAGAAACATAGAAACATAGAAACATGATGACAGAAAAAGACCACAAGGCCCATCTAGTCTGTCCTTCCATAACAACAACTACAACAGTCCACTTTTTACCTTTAGAGATCCTCTGTGTTGATCCCATGCTTTTTTGAATTCAGTTACTGTCCTCATCTCTACCACCTCCACTGGGAGACTATTCCACGGATCCACTACTCTTTCCGTAAAGAAATATTTCCGCATATCACTCCTGAATCTATCTCCCTTCACCCTCATCCCATGTCCCCTCGTCGCAGAACTTGCTTTCAATTGAAAGAGGCTCTCTCCCTGAACATTTATGCCACGGAGGTATTTAAACATCTCAATCATATCACCTCTATCCCGCCTTTCCTCTAAGGTGTACATATTAAGATCCTTAAGTCTGTCCTCATATGCTTTATAATGAAGACCACTAATCATCTTAGTAGCAACCCTCTGTACCGACTCCATCCTGTTCACATCCTTTTGAAGGTGCGGTCTCCAGAATTGCACACCATACTCCAAATGAGGTCGCACCAAAGACTTATACAGAGGCATTATCACCTCCTTTTTTCTGCTAGCCATTCCTCTCCGTATGCACCCAAGCATCCTTCTAGCTTTTGCCGTCGCCTTTTCTACCTGTTTAGCTACTTTAAGATCATCGGACACAACTACGCCTAGGTCCCGCTCTTCTTTAGTGGACAAAAGTACTTCACCTCCTATGCTGTATTGCTCCCTTGGATTGCTGCAGCCCAAATGCATGACCTTACATTTTTTAACATTAAATCCCAGCTGCCAAATTCTAGACCATTCTTCAAGCTTAGCTAGATCCCTCCTCATGTTATCTACACCTTCCTGGGTGTCTACTTTATTGCAGATTTTGGTATCATCTGCAAAGAGGCAAACCTTACCCGACAGCCCTTCCGCTATATCACTAACAAAGATGTTAAAAAGAATCGGACCAAGGACAGATCCCTGGGGCACACCACTGGTAACATCCTTCTCCTCAGAGTGAGCTCCATTTACTTGTACTCTTTGTCGCCTCCCACCCAACCAATTTCTAACCCAAGCAGTAACTTTAGGGTCCATCCCTAGGGTGCTCAGTTTGTTTATAAGTCGCCTGTGAGGAACAGTGTCAAAGGCTTTACTGAAATCTAAATACACCACATCTAGAACTCTCCCTCGGTCCAACTCCCTGGTCACCCAGTCAAAGAAATCAATCAGATTTGTCTGACAAGACCTGCCTCTGGTGAATCCATGCTGCCTCGGATCCTGTAATCCGCTGGACTCCAGAAACCTCACTATTTTCTCTTTCAACAGCGTTTCCATTAATTTACTCACCACTGAAGTTAAACTAACCGGCCTGTAGTTTTCAACCACATCCTTACTTCCGCTTTTGTGTAAAGGCACCACATGAGCCTCTCTCCAGTCCTTTGGCACCACTCCCGACTCCAACGAGGCATTGAAAAGGTCAGTCAGTGGAGTTGCTAGAATGTCCCCAAGTTCCCTCAGTATTCTAGGGTGTATCCCATCCGGTCCCATCGCTTTGTCTACTTTGAGTTGAGCTAGTTTCTCACGAACACAGTCTTCTGAAAATTGTTCAAGATGTCCCTCGCTTCTGTTCTTATTTGTGGGTGTTTTCTGAGGTCCTGCTCCTGGTTTTTCATCTGTGAACACAGAACAAAAATATTTGTTAAGTAATTCCGCTTTATCCTTATCAGCTTCTACATATTCCCCCCCTGTACCCTTGAGTCTGACAATACCACTTTTGCCCTTCCTCTTCTCTATAGGAGAGGGACAAGCAAAAACTCTTATAGCAGCTAACTTGGCTTCTCCTGCCTTTGCACAGTTCAAACACAGGTGACAACAAGCATGAATCAGAGCTTCCTGATCAGGCTTACATTGCAGTAAATTTCCCTCTCAAAACAGACAGGAATTTACCTCCACACTGCTTCTGCCATATGGTTAACTTCGAAGGAGAATTACTTCTTTCAGGGCTAGCTTTTCCTCAAGACCTCCTGTCTAGAGCTTGGAATAGAGAGCAATCCATAAAGCAATCTTCTTCCCCCAACTCTGACACTGGTTCTCCCAACTGCATGGGTTCTGACTCACCAACCTGGTCAGACTGCTCAGCTGACAACCTCTCTGATGGTCTGAAAGCTTCTCCACTTCCTGGTCCCCACCTCTGTTGCCAACCTGTTGCAGGGAATTCAGCTCTCTCAGCTCTGGGTAGCTCAGCTCTTCTCCAAGAATCCACTCCTTCTCTCTGCTTCTGTCTCAGCTGCTCTCCCGGCTGCTCTCCTTTTCCTCTTTCCCTTTCTTGTCGCTCTCCTCTTCTGCATAATCTAACCCAGGCTTATACCTCCAGGGTCTTAACCCCACCTCTTTCTTTCCCAGGTGTTGGTAATCCCCCTGCCTTCTGATACTAGAATAATCAGTGCACTTGTTAAAGTAAGGGTTCTGGTCCTCGTGCTTGCAATCCCTCTTTCTTGCTTTACCAGTCATTGGCTGAAACCTATTCCAGCTGGGGTTTTTCTGTCTTTGAAACCTGGCTGTGGCTTTCTCTCCCTGCACTCCTAGAATGTGACCCTTAACTATGGTGAATTCCTTATGCTTCTCACCTCCCCCACTCTCTGGATAGCTGACTTTGCCACATACCCCCCTGCTTAAGATATTACTGGCTGTTGGAGGTGATTGGGGTTCCTCCAAATAGTCGGTAATTCGGGATAAAAGCATCTGCATTTTGGTGTAGTCTTCCCGCCCGATGCTCCACTCTGAAGTCGAAAGCTTGCAGGCCATGTACCACCTAGTTAGCCTTGCATTGTGGTTTTTCATCTGCTGAAGCCACTTCAAGGGTGCATGGTCTGTGATGAGTAAGGACTTCCGGCCTGTAAGATAGAATCGGAGCGCATCCACTGCCCACTTAATAGCAAGACATTCTTTCTCTATGGTGGAATAGTTGCGCTCCGCCGGGGATAACTTTTTGCTCAGGAACAGTACTGGGCGTTCCTCCCCTTTGTACTTGAGATAGGACCGCACCTAGACCTGCTTCTGAGGCATCCGTTTGCACCATGAAAGGTTGTGTGAAGTCCACACCACACAATACTGGAGCCGTGCAAAGCCTCTCTTTTAACCGGTTGAAGACCTTCTCAGCTTCCGGAGTCCAATTAAGACGGTTTGGATAGTTTTTCTTCAACATATCAGTGAACATAGAACTCTCCTCTGCAAAGTGGGGTAGGAACCTTCTATAGTAACCTACCAGGCCCAGAAAACTTCTCAAGTGTTTCTTTGTTATTGGCCTGGGGAAATTCCTGACACTTTCAACCTTGTCGATTTAAGGGCTTGACCTTTCCGCGTCCAATCATATGCCCCAGGTACTTTACCTCCTGTCTGGCAAAGGCGCATTTGCTCGGGTTCAATGTGAGGCCCACCTGCCTCATAGACTGGAGGACGGCTTCAATCCTTGGAAGGTGTTCTACCCAGGTGCGACTATAGATAATGATGTCATCCATGTAGGCCGCAGTATATTCTTGGTGCGGGCGCAGGACTTGGTCCACCAGTCTCTGGCAAGTCGCTGCGGCACTGTGGAGTCCGAAGGGCATCCTCTTAAATTGAAATAAACCTGGGAATTTGCCAATACCCTTTTGTCATGTCCAATGTGGTCAAAAACTGGGCTTGTCCTAAGCGATCCAGTAGCTCTTCTATCCTGGGCATTGGGTATGCGTCAAACACCGAGATGGCATTTACTTGTCTGAAGTCAATGCAAAACCGTAAGGTGCCATCCGGCTTTGGAACAAGCACTATTGGACTGCACCACGGGCTTCTTGACTCCTCGATGACTCCCATCTCTACCATTTCATGTACCTGTGCAATTACTTCCTCTTTCTTAGCCTCCGGTAACCTGTATGGTCGTTGTCGAATCACCTTCCCTGGTGTCATTATAACCTCATGGGCAACCAGTCGGGTTTCGCCAGGGACGGGCGTCAGGACATCTGGAAACCGCTGTAACAGATTGGCCAACTCCTGCCTTTGGACCAAGGACAATTCTTCACCCACCTGGGGCACCTGATGTTTCCTCTACTCTGTTACTTGTGGACCGAAATCCTCCTCCTCAGCTTCCTCTCTTCTCTCTTCCGAGGTGGCTGTCAGGGCTTCCAGCCCGGCCCATCCGGTGGATCCAAATCCGCAAGCTCCCCGTTCTGTGGGAGTTAACATGGGGACCTCTTCCAGTGGGGGAAACCCCACCCTTTCACACAGCATCTGGGCAATCTGGTCTCCACCCTTAACAGGAAAGTCTTCCTCACCAAAGTTAAACAAAAATACCTTCACAGTACCTCGATAGTCAGGGTCAATCACACCCGTACCGACATCGAGGAAGTGTTTTACTGCCAGGCCCGAGTGAGGGGCTATTCATCCATAACAGCCAACAGGGATCTCCAATTGTAGGCCAGTATCAATAAGGGCCTTTCCATGACTGGACACCACCTCATTCACAGCACTACACAAATCATATCCCACGGCTTGCGGGGACGCCCTCCTGGGATTTATAGCCTTTTTGGAAACTTTACAATATTTTAATGTGAACTTCTGTTTAACCTGGAGATCTCCTCCCGTTGACTTTTCAGTTGGTTTTCTGGGATTCCCAAAGAAAGGGCCAGGGACCACTGTTACCATCCCTCCTGCCTTTTGCTCAAGGCCTTTCTCTAGCCCTTTCCTAAACTGGGGCCAATCCCTTCCTAACACTAGGTCATGGGGAAGCTTTGGTACCACAGCCACGGGAATACCTTTTTGCACCCCTAACCCTTTTATCTCCAATGTATACATGGGGTAACAAGAGGAAGCCCCATGGATGCAACGGATCTGAACATGACCCTCTGGTCTCCTCTGGACATACTTTGCTTGGGCCTCAATGGCCTGCCAAAGCTTCTGAGATATCATACTCTGGTCAGCCCTAGAGTCCAGCAAAGCATTGGTAGGGATCCCCTGTATAATCACACTTAGGAGAAAACCCTCTCCAAGAGACTTCCCACTTGTACCAACCAACCCAGTACAAGCCTTGCATCCTTTTTGTAAGTGTCCCATCTCCCCACAATGAAAACACTTCTTTTTAGGCCACTTTTCCTGCTGAGCAGGCACATTCATTTTCATAAAGCTTGCTCTATCTCCCTGTTTCATTTCTGACGAACCAAAACTGGCTTCAGCCTTCATTTCTGGAGCGCCCCCTTTTAGCTGACGCGCTAACTCAGCTTCCATGTAGCGCTCAGTTAACAGAGTTGCCTCCTTTGTGCTCTGGCAGTTTTGTTGAATCAGAAATGATTGTATTTCCCTTGGCACTGCTGCCATAAACTGCTCCAATACTATCACATCTAATACCATATCCATATTTTTTTCCTCTGGGGTCAACCACTTTAATGCCAGGCCCCAAATCCTCTGGCTTAATGCCTATGGAGTTTCTCCAGCCTTAAGGGCTGTGACTCTGAACATCCTGTGATATACACTCTTTGTCAACCCCAAATGGTCTCTAATAGCCATTTTTACAGTATCATAGTCCAGGGCTTGGGCAGCTGGAATAGCCCTATATGCAGCCAGTGCTTCCCCTGTTAAAGAGGTTGCCAAACACACTGCCAATTGGCTAGCTGGCCATCCCACAGCTTGGGCTACTCTTTCAAATTATTCTAAAAAGTCGTCTATATCGTCCTCAGATGAAAGCTTGCCAAAATTAAAGGCCCCACTTGTGGGTGGGCCTACCAGCCTGTCCATTTGAAGAACTGATGGTCCTGCTGGTACCGGCTCTCTTCCAGTTTCTTGCCTTTGGGATGCAACCAGGGAAGCCACTAAGCCCAAGACAGGTTGCAGTTGCTCCCTGATAGCTGCAACTGCTCTCTCCTGAGCTTGCTGTGCCAACTCTTGCTGGCACTGGAACTGCGTTGCCCTCCATTGAATTAACTCCTTGGACTCCATCTTCAAGGTTAACTGCAAGAAAAATACAAGACAACAAGGGCGGCACCACTCAACAGCCTTCTTCTCCCCTTTGCCTCAAAAGCATTCTCTATATTTTTTTTCCTTTATCCGAGCCAACCCCCACCTGGGTAAGCTTTACCTGACATAGGTGTGGACTCTTGCTTCCAAATGGTTGTCTTTCTGATGCTTCACGGCTGGCCTGCTCTGCCCTCCAGCTGACTCCACCGGTGAATCCACCTGAAGCTCCAGCAGTCATCCGTGCTGTGTACCTTATTGCTGTATATCCGTTGTATATCCTGAAGGCAAAATCCGAAAAACTACGCCACTGTCACAAGCACAACGCCCAAAGCCACTTGCCTTTGATGGTCGAGGGGCGTGGTGGTTGAGGATTCCTTCTTCTATCAGCTCCTAACAGCCTATTTCTTCGTGTTGGTTTCTGGGATGTGTAGTACTGCTAAAAATATGTTGGTGCTTTAAGTAGAAGGTTTGTAGTTGAGGTAACCGAGGGTAAGGCTTGTAACAGAAAGTTTATTTCCATAACACAAACACAGCAGGTTCAAGGTATCATTTACAGGATTACAACTGTAGGATTTGCTTAAGGTACAGCCAATAATGGCAAACAAACCAAAAACTCAGAAATGTTTTTTTAAAGTCCTCTTACTTGCAGAAGCAATTGCCCTTTTGAAATTAGGCTGCCACTTTCCTTTTTAGTCCTTGTTAATCAGAGCATAAAGAAAAATTCAGGCTTAATTCTTCTACACCAGTTTGGTTTCTGCCAGCCTCAAAAAAAACCCTCTCTAGGCTGCATTTCTACGTGAAACCAAACTTAGAACAAACCAATCATTCCAAGCTGTTGTCAACACTCTTAGCAGGCTTTTCATATAGGAGAGGGACAAGCAAAAACTCTTATAGCAGCTAACTTGGCTTCTCCTGCTTTTGCACAGTTCAAACACAGGTGACAACAAGCATGAATCAGAGCTTCCTGATCAGGCTTACGTTGCAGTAAATTTCCCTTTCAAAACAGACAGGAATTTAACTCCACACTGCTTCTGCCATATGGTTAACTTTGAAGAAGAATTACTTCTTTCAGGGCTAGCCTTTCCTCAAGACCTCCTGTCTAGAGCTTGGCATAGAGAGCAATCCATAAAGCAATCTTCTTCCCCAAACTCTGACACTGGTTCTCCCAACTGCATGGGTTCTGACTCACCGACCTAGTCAGACTGCTCAACTAACAACCTCTCTGGTGGTCTGAAAACTTCTCCACTTCCTGGTCCCCACCTCTGTTGCCAACCTGTTGCAGGGAATTCAGCTCTCTCAGCTCTGGATAGCTCAGCTCTTCTCCAAGAATCCACTCCTTCTCTCTGCTTCTGTCTCAGTTGCTCTCCTTCTCCTCTCTCCCTTTCTCATCGCTCTCCTCTTCTGCATAATCTAACCCAGGCTTATACCTCCAGGGTCTTAACCCCACCTCTTTCTTTCCCAGGTGTTGGTAATCCCCCTGCCTTCTGATACTAGAATAATCAGTGCACTTGTTAAAGTAAGGGTTCTGGTCCTCGTGCTTGCAATCCCTCTTTCTTGCTTTACCAGTCATTGGCTGAAACCTATTCCAGCTGGGGTTTTTCTGTCTTTGAAACCTGGCTGTGGCTTTCTCTCTCTCTGCACTCCTAGAATGGGACCCTTAACTAGGGTGAAATCCTTATGCTTCTTACCTCCCCCACTCTCAGGATAGCTGACTTTGCCACAGTATCTAGGTAGAGCTGTATAGATAGATAACTGTACTTGGAAGGTTAGGGGTCTTGTTACAGATTACCATGCCAGGTAGACCGCAGTGTTTGGTCTGCGGTACCCAGCGGGGAACGGTGCCTGAAGCCGGTGTCTGTAGAGGCTGCACAGCAGAGGCCGCCTCAGTTGAGCAGGAAATGCAAATGGGTATGTCCCAGGATTTGCTGGCTTCTGACTGTCAGGGGTCAGGGGATCCTCTGAAGGAAAGGCATGCGCTATCCTTTCCTCTGCCTTTAGCTTTAAAGCTGTCGGCCCCTCCGCAGTCGCAACCCACATCCTCTACTTCCTTGGGAATACTGGAAGGAGGAGGCTGGGGAGGATGTATTCCCCTGAATTTGTCTTAATGCTGCATAAGGCACTTTGTTTGCACCAGCAGGGAGCGAGTGGGCTGTCAACCGTGCAGGGACGCATGCTGGCAAGGCAGGAGGGAGTCAAGAAGCATGAGGAGGTGGTCGTTCCGCCTAAGCAAGCTAAACCTGCGAGTGAGGATATTCACCGATCCCCTCAGTCTGAGACTCTGGAGGGCGAGGTCTCCGACATAGAATTGGGGGACAATGAGGAGGAACTCGAAGAAGGAGAGAGATTCCAGAAGAGGAACAGGCCCGGATTGTTCGAGTTTTCCATCGGGAGGAACGCCCGGCGTTGATTGGCGAGTCCCTGAAAGTGCTCAATATCGCGGCGGGCGTTCCAGCACACGAGGAGGTGTTGGAAGACCCGCTGAGTCAGGCGGTCAGGAAATCTCAGAAGGTTTTTCCAGTGCACCGGGTGGTTCGGCAGATGATTCAGGAGGAATGGAATCAGCCGGAGTCCGGCTTAAGTGGCGTGTAGTCTATGGCACGCTTGTACTCCTTGCCAGAGTTGGAGAAAGAGCTGCTGCTAAAGTGGATGCAGCGGTGTCTGCAGTGCCAAAAAGAGATTACTATTCCAGTTGAGGGAAGTACGGCCCTTAAGGATACCCAGGATAGGAGGCTGGATACATTGCTAAAACAGGCCTTTAATGTCAGTGCCCTGGCTCTCCAGGCATCAGTGTGTGGGGCCTGGGTAGCCAGGGATTGCCTATGGTGGTCGCAGCAACTTCAAGTGGCTGGCGACCTTTCCGGAAATGGGCAGGGGGAAGCGGCCAGGATTGAGTCTGGAGTGGCTTACCTAGCAGATAGTCAGTACGATCTCATTAGAAGCTTAGTGAAGAATATGGCTTTGGTGGTAGCGGCTCATTGTTACCTTTGGCTGCGCAATTGGGCGGCAGATGCTTCTTCTAAATCATGCCTCAGCAGGCTTCCCTTAAAGGGAACGTTGCTTTTTGGAGAGAATCTGGATAAATTAGTGAAGGAGCTTGGCAAGACTAAGGGAGGCAGGCTCCCTGAGGATAGGCCGAAGTAGAGTCATACTCCCGCTCCCGTGTGTAGTCAGCCGCAGGAGTTTCAGAGGTTTCGTGCGGCTAAGTCGGTGCCTTTTCAGAGGGGCCATTTGGCAGGGTTTCCGGGAGCAGGAAGGGGTTTTGGGGCCTCTTCCCCCGCCTCGGGTCCTAGGAAGCCACAATGAAACAACGGGGGCCCGGGAGAGAATTCTGCCTGTGGAGAGCCAGCTAAGGAAGTTTTTCTCCGCCTGGGTCCGGGTCACATCCAATCAATGGGTTCTGGAGGTGGTCCGAGAAGGATATGCCCTCGAGTTTCCAAGACCGTTCTTCCTGCGTTCGTGCAGTCTCCTTGCAGATCACCGGCAAAGGTCGCGGCGGTGGAGGACACGCTTGCATGGCTGCTATGTTGGGGGAGGTTGTACTCGGTACCCTTAGACCAGTACGGTTGTGGTTGATACTCCATTTATTTTGTAGTACCCAAGAAGGAGGGTTCCTTTCAGCCGATCCTCGACCTAAAATGGCTCAATCGTTGTCTTAGGGTTCCTCATTTTCGCATGGAAACTCTGAAGTCCGTGATTGTGGCCGTGCGGCAGGGGAGTTTCTGACGTCTCTAGATCTCACAGAGGCATATATGCATATTCCCGTATGCGAGTTGCATCAGCAGTTTCTGCGGTTTGCAGTGCCAAGGGGGCATTTTCAGTTTCAAGCCTTGCCATTTGGCCTGGCAACGGCCCCGCGGACCTTTACTAAGGTGATGGTCGTGGTTGCCGTGTGATTTGCTTCAAGAAAGGCTAGCACACCCTGTAATAAAGACAAGGAATTTATTTATAAACAAAGCAAGGATAACTTGAAATTCACTTATTTAACTTATTTACTTATACTTATTTAGAAAGGCAAGTCATTCACTTATTTACCTATGATTAGTTAGAAAAGATAATTAGAAAGCAAGTAATTACAGGAGAATAATACATCACCGATAGAGTTCTGAACTTCATCTCATGTCACACTTCGACTAAATGGATCCCTGATTCAGCCAGACAAGAGACTTCTCAATTGGGAGATTTTCCAGGCAACGTGTCTGCTCCATAGAAGAGATCCCTCTGTTCCTCTCCTCTGGCTGAGAAAGGTACCCACTTTATCCTGTTGCAAAGACAACCAGTTCCATCAGGTGACATACACATAGTATAGGGTCAGTTATCCATTAAACACAATCAAGACACTGGCCAGACGTCTGGAGAATGCTCAAGGAATTCATTTGTACTACATTCTGTCCTTTGACTATTGATTATGCATATAAGATATTGGCAACATAGTGGGGAATTTAGGTGGACGAAACATAGCAATGAAACTGGGTATGCATTGAATATAGCAACATATCATGATCAATAAACAGATACAGATAATAAGTCCCCCAATGATCTGTCTGATGCTACCCATACTGGGCAGCCATCCAAATACGCAATCCCACCAATTAACATTAATATCTTGTTTGATATCTTTAGCTAGACTTTGCAAAGCTTGAATATGAGACTGAAGGGAAGTAGCATGGTCAGCTAAATTAGAGCAACACATCCCTTCAAAATGTTCACATCCATAATTGTGTTTTAAAAGTAATTGCTACTCGATTTTGCAAGATTGCCTTCCTAGCGCTTCTTAAATCAGTAAATAATTCTTGTAAAAGCAACTGAAGTGTGATTAAGACTTTTTACCATAGTACAAGCTAAGGCGTTAATTGTACGAATGTTATATAAGGCTAAACCAGGCACTCCCAGAAGGGAAACGGCTGCACTGGTATATTCTGCTTTAGAAAGTAAAGTAACCTTTGAATCATAATCTGCGGGTATCATAGCTGTTATTGTTCTTCTATTTCTAATTTCAATTTTAGGAGAGGTTGGCATAATAAGTCCTAATCTACTAAGTGTACAAGACCCCCCTGTGAGATTACCTGGAATATAGGTATAAGTGATATTACCACAAGAAAATAACCATCCTATTGGCAGTTTAACATTTCTACTATAACTAGCTTGTAATATTGTATTATTACAACTCATAGTGTTAGTTACATTTCTGCCACAATCCTATGACAGATAGTGGGGCTAGGTAAATACCCCTGGAGGAGTCTAGTGGGGCAGTACTGGCTACCCTGCCAAGCAAATGAGAACTGCTCCCAATTCTCCTCCGAAATCGGAATATAAAAAATGCATTAGCTAAATCTATGACAGCATACCAGGTCCCTGCATGTCTTTGAATATTTTCAATAAGAGTAATTGTATCTGGTACAGCAGCGGTCAATGGAGGGGTGTACTTATTCAATTCTCTATAATCAACCATCATTCTCCAACTGCCATCTGATTTCTTTACCGGCCAAACCGGATTGTTCCAGGCAGTGGTAACCGGCTTAATCACCCCCGCTTCTAGTAATTCCTGAATTGTTTCTCCTATTTCCTGATGTCCTCCCGGGATCCTAATGAGCTTCATGCTTACCATCTTAGTGGCAGGTGGCAACTTCACCGGTGACATTTTGAGGTGTCCTACAGTAACAGGTCTAGCAGACATATATGGTTTGACACCAAATTGATATTGTTCATCATCAAGTGTCAGGGTCACCCCCTTTAATATGTCTATGCCAATTATATACTCGGGAATGGGAACAATTAACACCGAGTATTTTCTCTTAGGCAATTGACCAATTTTCATTTCCAATGTGGTTTGTACAGCATCTGTTTTCCTTCCTCCCAACCCAGTGATTGTAACATGCTGTCCTTTGAAATGTTTTGGATTCCCATGGATTAAGGTGGCCTCCGCTCCTGTATCTACTAAGGCTCGGATCGTCTGAATGTTCTTATGTTTCCAAAAATTTCTAAATTTACATGGGGTCTCATGTCTTTACAGGTCCACCCTTCAACTGGAGCCTGGCCCACTTCCTAGTTTTGAAACAAATCTTGTGCCCATGAAAGATCAGGATACAAATCAGAAGGTGGTGCTGTGGGAATAACATTTGATCTTGCTTCTCTAATCTCACCCTCCTTTCTTTTCCCCTCATTCTTTTTCTCCTCTTCATTCACTTCGGAATCTTGCTTACTCACATTCCTGTTTCCACTTGTCTTATTCAGCCCTCTCTTCTTATATATTTCCCACAAGCTCTGTGTGTCAATTCCATCAATCTGTTCCCGTTAAACACCATCTTTAAGGAGAGAGTAAACATATCTTTCCTGGACACTCGGTTGTTTATATTTCCCTTCTGTCCCTCGGATCTATTCTCCCTTCTGTCACCAGCACTATACTTTGGGCCCCATTCTCTCAATTCACCTAATTGTCTCACCGCTTCTATCACATCTGATAAAGGATTCTCTGTTTGGTTTATCAGTAAAGTCATAACAACATGTTTGTAAGCTGGTGGAGCCAAACGCATAATCTTTTATTCCTCATTGATACAGTCATAGCACAATTCATTAACTGATCAGCTTGCCCAATAAAAATGGCAGTTTTCACGCCTTCCTCTTTAATGCGCTTAATAGCTTCGCGCAAAGCAAACCATTGTTTATAATTTGGGGGGCCAATCAGCTTCGGCAGGATATTTAACGTTACATCCTTCTACCTCCAGTTGAAGTAAATTAGTCATATTTTGTGCTATGTGATTACGAAACTGCTCTTTCATTCCTGACTCCTTGCTCTCCCTCAGAATTAGATGATTCAGTAGAATCCCAGATATTACCATCCCAGTCATCAGGATCCCAATTTACACCTGTTTGGGCAGCCTCAGACAGATCATTGGGGGAATTATTATCTCTATCTGTTTATTGATCATGATATGTTGCTATATTCAATGCATACCTAGTTTCATTGCTATGTTTCATCCACCTAAATTCCCCACTATGTTGCCAATATCTTATATGCATAATCAATAGTCAAAGGACCGAATGTAGTACAAATGAATTAAAATTGACTACTGATTATGCATCAGCAGTGAGTTAGGGGTTAATTCAACCTCAGTTTTGCAGTTTGGTGAGAAACTGCTTCCAAAAACTACAGAGAGATACTGGAAGACAGGATGGGAGGAATTCTTCACCTAGCAAATGGAGACCAATTAAGGAGAACAATTCACCTAGCAAATGTAGAAGAATTTCTCAATTGTAATTGTAGAGTTTTGAGCTTCTAAATCCATGGGGGGGGGGCGGTATCCCTTGAGCATTCTCAGACGTCTGGCCAGCGTCTTGATTGTGTTTAATGGATAACTGACCCTATACTATGTGTATGTCACCTGATGGAACTGGTTGTCTTTGCAACAGGATACAGTGGGTACCTTTCTCAGCCAGAGGAGAGGAACAGAGGGATCTCTTCCATGGAGCTGGAGTTTCTAGTCCCACAGGTGCTCCTTGTGGTCTTGGTCAAGCCACTTAACCCTCCATTGCCCATGTTCCCTGTAAGTATTAGTGTATGTGTCTCATATCCCCTCGTGTTAAATGTATCCCCCAATAATGTTGCGACCACTTTGACTGAAGGATAAGTTGGTATACAAAACTGTCTAAATAAATAAATGGAGCGGACGCGTTGCCTGGAAAATCTCTCGATTGAGAAATCTCTCTTGACTGGCAGGATCAGGGATCCATTTAGTCGAAGTGTGACATGAGATGAAGTTCAGAACTCTATCGGTGATGTATTAGTCTCCTGTAATTACTTGCTTTCTAGTTATCTTTTCTAACTAATCATAGGTAAATAAGTGAATGACATTCCTTTCTAAATAAGTATAAGTAAATAAGTTAAATAAGTGAATTTCAAGTTATCCTTGCTTTCTTTATAAATAAACTCCTTGCCTTTATTACTAGGTGTGCTAGCCTTTATTAAAGCAAAGCACCGCGGTGCTTCACAAAGAAGGGATTTTGGTCCACCCATACCTCGACAACTGGCTGATCCGGGCGAAGTCCAAGTCGGAGAGTCAAAAGGCGATGACCAGATGGTTGGACTCCTAGGGGAGCTGGGGTGGGTTATCAATCTGGCAAAGAGTAGGTTGGTTCCCGCTCAGGAAATCGAACATCTTGGGGCAAGGTTCGACACCGGCAGGGACAGGGTGTTCTTGCCGGTTCAGAGAGCAAGGGATCTGAGGCACCTGGTGCAGCAGTTTCTTGCCTTGCTGGCGCCTTTGGCCTGGCATTATTTACAGGTTTTGGGGACCATAGAGGCAATGATCGAGTTGGTGCTGTGGGCCAGAGCTCACATGCGGCCGCTTCAGCGGGCTCTGCTCCGTCGATGGTCCCATCAGCATCAACACTACTCACTACTCTTTTCAACACCATAATCTCAGGCATTGACAACTCACGTACAGGTTTCGCACTTATCTTTCTAGATATTGCGGCAGCCTTTGATTCAGTCCGCCACGAGATTCTCCTGATTCGACTAAGAGAGAAAGCATTACCGAAACAGCGCTTGAGTGGTGTAGGTCTTACCTGTCTGGAAGATGGCAACATGTACGAACAAACGGAACCACATCCAAGCCATTCCTACAAAGTCAAGGAGTCCCTCAAGGATCCTCCCTATCGTCACTTATGTTTAACATTTATATCCAACCCATCTGTAACATCATCAGATCCTTCAATGTCAGTTGCATGATTTACGCAGACGATGTCCTACTGTACCTGCCAATATCACTGGATTGCCCGGACCTCACCCCACTAACCAAATGCTTCAATGCAATATCAGAATGGCTCCTCTCCCAAAATCTGCGTATCCAACATAAGAAAACTGAGGTCCTGTTCATCTCTAGAAACCCAGAATTCACTCCACCTAACCAACTGGAAGTAAACAACGCCAAACTACAAGTAAAATCAGCCATACGGTATCTCGGAGTCACATTGGATCAGAACCTCAACATGAAGCAGCACATAGCAAAAATAGTAAGAGCAATCTACTTCAAGATCAGATCCCTCAGACACATACGCCCTCTACTCGAGCTGAGCGACTTCCGTACCATCTACCAAGCCCTCATCATCCCTCATTTTGACTATGCAAACGCCATCCTACAAGGACTCCCCCAGACAACCTTACATCCCTTACAACTTGCCATGAACTGCGCTGCACGAATCCTCTTTGGAGCACCAAGGAGAGAGCACATCACACCCCTCCTGATGCAGCTTCACTGGCTCCCCATCCAAGCCAGGATTAGCTTCAAGACCTTAGTGATGACATTCAAAGCCATCAACGGGTTATCCGCCTCTTCAATATGTGACCTCATACAACCACCCACACCCAACAGGATAAGAAGAACCTCTGCAGCCAACATGCTAGCAATACCAAAAGTGATGACAAGATGTGCCATATCAACTTCAAACAGAGCCTTCAGTCTGAGTGCCCCAAGCCTCTGGAACTCCCTACCACCACACATCAGAGCTATCCCCAACTTGAGCCAGTTTAGGAAGGCCTTAAAACACTTCCTCTTCATTAAATACCTCTCAGCCTCCCCCGAACCCCAGCCACCATGCATGAGCAACACACAATAACTCCATCTCTCATATATACAGTTACCTATTTAATATTCCACACATGTAGATAGTTTCCCCTGTTATCCAAGTTTACTGCTCCTGTTCATTGTAATGACCTGACTCTTGTTTATTGTCGGATATGGTTTGTTCTATGTAAACCGCGCTGATCGCAAATAGTGCGGTATATAAGAGATGTAAATAAAAAAAAATAATAATAAAACCCTTGTCCGTGGTGCTCCCCTGCCCCTCAGCAGCCAAGGGGTCTATGCAGTGGTGGCTCTGCCCAGGGAATTTGGAACACGGAATGCCCCTCGAGCCTCCGCAGTGGCTGCAGCTGACGGCGGACGCCAGTCTGACTGGTTGGGGGGCTCACTGTGAGGGCCGTTTCGCTCAGGGCCTCTGGAATACGATGGAAGCCCAGTGCTCCATCAACAGATTGAAGCTGTGGGTGGTAGCTTTAGCTCTCAAAGCATTCAAACATTGGGTCTGCCAGAGGGCAGTCAGGGTGCTGTCCGACAATATGAGCACAGTGGCCTATATCAATTGTCAGGGCGGCATGAGCAATCCCCTATTGGAGGAGGAAACGGAGAGCCTGTTGTAGTGGGCCGAAGCCCATCTAACGTCCTTGCTGGTGCAACATGTGGCCGGGTTAGAAAACGTCATGGCAGACTATCTGAGCAGGTACAAAGTAGATCACGGTGAGTGGGAGCTTTGTCAGGAAGTGTGCAAACAGGTGGTAGACTGTTGGGGGGCTCCGGTCATGGACCTCATGACTTGGTGGGAGTCGGCCAAGGCGAGCCGGTTATTCAGCCGAAGAAAGGAAAGGATGTCGGAGGGCCTGGATGCTCTGGTTCAGAAATGGCCCATGGAGAGCTCCTGTATGTGTTTCCGCCTTGGGCTCTCATAGGAAGGGTCCTGCAGCGAGTAGAGGCACACCAAGGATTCGTGATTCTCACAGCCCCAGACTGGCCGAGGCGGTCGTGGTATGCCGACCTCGTAAGGTTGCTGGCTGATCGTCCGTGGCGTCTCCCATGTAGAGATGATCTCCTGGCTCAGGGGCCTATGCGGATGCCTCAGGTGGATTGATTCTCAATTATGGCCTGGCTATTGAAAGGGCAAGGCTCCGTAAGCGAGGATATTCGGGAGCGGTGATCATGATCTTGTTGAATGCTTGCAAGTGCTCAATCTGCCTCTCTTATGTGAGGATTGGCGCATTTTTGAGGGCTGGTGTGCAGTCCAAAAGAAGAGACCCCTCACCGTCTCGGTGCCGGAGGTTTTTGAGATTTTACAGGCAGGTTTCGAGAAGGGCCTTTTGAGTGGAGTTGGCGGCTATTTCCTGTTACAGGGGCAAGGTTCATGGGAAGACGTTAGGAGAACATGCAGACATAGGTAGGTTCCTGTGGGCGGTACGGCACCTGCGGGCGGTACGGCACCTGCGGCCTCCGCAAAGGTCGTTGGTCCCTCCTTGGGATCTGAATTTGGTGTTGAATGCTTTAGCTGGGGAACCTTACGAGCCAGTGGAGAAGGCTTCCTTGAAAGACTTGACTCTCAAGACAGTTTTTCTGGTGGCTATCTGTTCTGTTAGGCATATTTCAGAGCTTCAGGCTCTTTTATGTCATCCGTCTTTCATTTCTTTTTTTAAGGTGGTCTTGCGAACGGTACCTTCCTTTTTGCCCAAGGTGATTTCGCCCTTTCATGTGAATCAGTTCGTTTCTCTCCCTTCCTTTCAAAAAGGGGGGCCCAGGTAGAGTTGCCTGTAGGGGGTCGGTTACAGGATTTTTACCCTGCCTGGGTCCAAATAACCTCGGATCGCTGGGTACTGGAGGTGATTCAGGAAGGCTATGCTTTAGAGTTTCAGAGGCCGGTAACCGATGCGTTCGTTCAGTCCCCGGGCAGGGCGCTTCGGAAATGTCGGGCGATCAAGGTGACATTAGAGAGACTGTTAGCTCTCAAGGCGGTGGTACCGGTTCCTCCAGAGCAATGCGGTATCGGTCGATACTACATTTATTTCATAGTGCCGAAAAAGGAGGGGTCTTATCGGCTGATTCTGGATCTAAAAAGGGTGAATCAGTGCCTCCGGGTGTCCCATTTTCGTATGGAAACGTTAAGGTCGGTCATTGTCGCAGCCAGAAGAGGCGAGTTTCTCACGTCCCTGGATCTGTCAGAAGCGTACTTGCACATTCCGATCCAGCCAGACCATCAAAAGTTCCTTCGGTTTGCAGTTCCGATGGGTCATTTCCAATTTCGGGCGTTGCCATTCGGGCTAGCCACGGCGCCTTGGACGTTTACCAAAGTTATGGTAGTGGTAGCGGCGGCGCTGAGAAAGGAAGGGGTGCTCGTTCATCCGTATCTGGACAACTGTCTAATTCGAGCAAAGTTGAGAGCAGAGAGCGAAGAGGCTACGGCAAGAGTGCTCGACCGCTTATGGAGTTTAGGTTGGGTGGTCAATATGACCAAGAGCAGTTTGAGGCCAGCTCAGACTCTGGAATACCTAGGGGCGCGGTTCGATACAGTGGAAGGCAAGGTGTTTCTGCTGCAGCATCGAGCACTCGGATTGAGAAAATTGATTCGGCAATTTCTGCGCATGTCACATCCAACAGCGTGGCATTACTTGCGGGTTCTAGGAACGATGGCGGCGACACTCGATTTGGTGCCCTGGACGAGAGCTCATATGAGGCTGATGCAAAGAGCATTACTTCGCAGGTGGTCTCATCAGGACGATCTGCTGTCCCGGAGGTTGCCCTGTCCGGAAGCGATGCGAGCGGCATTGCAGTGGTGGTTGCTTCCGGAATCTGAGGCGCCGGAATGGCTTCCCCTGACTACCGATGCAAGTCTGGTAGGGTGGGGAGCGCACTTTCAAGGAAGGTTCGCGCAAGGAGAGTGGACCAAACAGGAAAAGGTGTGGTCAATCAACAGGTTAGAGTTGCGTGCGGTGCTACAGGCGCTGGTGAAGTTTCAGCCGTATCTGCAGGGCAGACTGATCAGGGTATTTTCCGACAATGCGACCGAGGCCGAGGCAGTTGTTGGAGGCCGAGGCAGAACAGTTGTTCGAATGGGTCGAGCAGAACCTTCCGGCTCTATCGGCAGCGCACGTGGCAGGAGTGAACAATGTGGAGGCCGATTTTTTGAGTTGCATAAAGGTAGATCCAGGAGAGTGGTCGCTCCATCCCGAGGTGTACGAGATGGTGGTGTGGCGCTGGGGGTCACCGGTTATGGATCTCATGGCAACCTTTCTGTCAGCAAAGGTCAGTCGATTCTTCAACAGAAGGAAGGAGAGCATGTCGGAGGGTCTGGATGCGCTCATACAGCGTTGGCCAGCAGAGCATATTTTGTACATGTTTCCTCCGTGGGTGTTGATAGGTCACGTGGTACAGCGCATCAAGCGGCACAGACTCTTGAGAGGGCAAGGTTAAGGGCTAAAGGATACTCTCAGCAGCGGTGATTTCTATCTTGTTAGCGGCTAGAAGGAGGTCAACGTCATTGGCGTACATTCGTGTTTGGCGCATTTTCGAGGCCTGGTGTGTCAGCAGACATTGCGAGGCATTACGGGTGTCGATACCACAAGTGTTGGCGTTCTTGTAAGATGGTTTTCAAAAAGGTTTGGCAGCCGCGTCCTTAAGAGTGCAGCTGGCAGCGCTATCCTGTTATAGAGGGAAGATCAAGGGGCAAGCACTGGGCTCACATCCGGACATTAAGAGATTCTTAAGGGCGGTACTGCTGTTGAGACCTCCGTGTAGACAGGTCGTTCCTCAGTGGGATGTGCAGTTGGTGTTGGGAGCATTGGGACGACGGCCGTTTGAACCGATGGGTACAACATCCTTGAAAGATCTTATGCTGAAAGTGGTTTTTCTAGTGGCAATTGCGTCAGGTAGGCGGATTTCAAAGTTACAGGCCTTATCTTGTAAAGAGCCCTTCCTATCCTTTTTCGAGTCTAAGGTGGTTTTAAGACCGGTACCATCCGTTTTGCCAAAAGTAGTTTCTCCTTTTCACATAAATCAAGTAGTTTCGTTGCCAGTGTTCCGAAGGGCTTCGGGGGACTCGTCGGCGGGGCAATTGCATCTTTTAGACATTCGTCGGGACTTAAAGAAGTATATTCGGAGAACGGCGGAGTTCCGAAAGTCGGACAGGTTATTTGTGCTGTTCGGAGGTCCTAGGAAAGGAGAAGCAGCGTCTAAAGCGTCTATTGCCAAGTGGATTAAAGGGGCAATAGAGTCAGCTTATCAAGGGGAAGATGGTACCCGAAGGCTTGCGAGCGCATTCCACCAGAGCGCAGGCGGCGTCTTGGGCTGAGTACAAATTTGTCCCAGCAGCGGAGATTTGTAGGGCGGCAACGTGGTCATCCTTAAATTCCTTTGTCAAACATTACCGCCTGGATGTTCAAGCGAGTGCAGATACCTGTTTTGGATCGGCGGTGCTTCAGGCTGGTCTGACAGGTCCCGCCTGTTGAGTTCTTTCACTGCTCTGTTACATCCCCAGATGTTCTGGGACTAGACTGGAGGGACGCTAAGGAAGGTTAAATTAGACTTACCTGCTAATTGTTGTTCCTTAAGGAACTCCAGTCTAGTCCCGGATCCCTCCCGCGGTGGTTTTGGTACTGGAGCCTGAAGTAGACGGGATCCATAGGTAAGAGAAAATAATTAAGCTGTGGGGGCTTCCGGTTCCTCTAGGGAGGTATCAGTGGGGGTGTAGAGGAAGGTCCGTTCCCTTCGGGGAGGGAGAGCGAGGACCTCTGCAGTTTGGTATCAAAGACCATATTTTAAAAAAAATGTATTAGTTGCAGTTTACTGTTGTTAATAAGTGATTGCTACTTAATTGTTGCTCCGGTGAGTCTACTTTGTCAATAGGTTACTGGAGTGAGGAGGCGGTGCCTGTGTCCTTATACCAGTGTCATCAAAAGACAGTCTCCAAGCTGCTGGAAGAGGAGCACAACCCCAGATGTTCCAGGACTAGACTGGAGTAACTTAAGGAACAATAATTAGCAGGTAAGTCTAATTTAACCTTTTGCTATAATCAACCAAACCCTTTGATTAACACGCTTACAACAAACTGGCTTTACTGATGTCGCTCTGAATTGCTTCTGTTCCTATTCATCAAGACATGTTTTTTAGGTGTCAAGAAATGCTAATTGTCTCTGCAATCTACCTACTGTCATATAGTGGCCCTCAGGGGTCTGTTTGGCCCCAATTTTATTAAATGTTTTCATCTCACCCCTGGCTACCTTGATATCGGATTTGGGAAATCAGAGCTAATTTTAATGCAGCTGACATTCATCTCCTTGTTGTTCATGGCAGTTAGCATTTGAATTTTTTGCATAATTAGAGCACAAGCTGGAGATTTCCAGTAAATACTGCCTAGGATCCAAGGCCAGTCTCAGCTCCACCAGCGCTTCTAGCCCCACAACCACGTCTTCCCAACATGCTTTCCTCTTTCGAGTCACCAAATATGCAAGCAGTCCCCTTTTCCAGCACTGGCTAAAGGCCTCTGGGAATGCCCTCATTGTATCACCTATATATAATTTTACAGGCATTTCCTTGCTAATGTGCTAAAGGAAGCCTTCCCGATTCTTCAAATATTCTCTTCCACTTCTGCTCTCCGAACAAGGCTGGACACAGCCACAAACTGGACCAGATGTCGGCCTACAACAGCACCATTTTGGGGGGGGGGGGCAACAGCAGCAGAGCAGAGCAGTGCAGTGACCCTTTGAACATTTGCACCCCGTTGCTCACCTTACCTCTGCCAGAGCCAAATCAGCCCTGCCTAAAAGCTTCACAGCACATCAATGACCCTTTGGATACCTGCACGCAAACCGTTAAGGACTGTTAATATGTATTGAATGTATAATCATCTCAGTCAGTTCATTACTATTAAAATGCATTACTGTAAATTATCTACTATGGCTTGTCTTAACCCACAAGAACTGCAAAAACTGAACTTCACCTCCCCTGGGCCACTAAAGTTCTTAGGTTATGCCTCCTTGGCTAAATCAGATGGTATCATGCTCATCAATCATGTTCCCCCCCTGCAACAATGGAGAAGCCCCTCCACCGCTCCCAACCACAGCAGCCCTTTTAACCACACACATGCTTCAACCCTGATCCCGCCCGCAGGTCTCAAACCACCATCAGGTGCTCCCTATCGATCCGCAGGTAGACTATTCCATCAAAAAAATGGAAACACAGTGGGAGGTAGAGAGAGGACAAAGGTCTCTTATCCCACCAGCGCTGAAACCCTAAATGGCACATGCTGACCTTAGTAAGACGTCCAGGAGGAATTTTATACTTACTTGTTACAGGAGACTGGATCTGCTCAGTCATCTCTGAGTCAGGATGATCCAAGAAGGGGAGATCATCCTCTTGTTTAACGCTCAGTGAGAACACCGATGTTACAATCGGAAGACCTGTGATGAAAAAAAAACACAAAATATCTAAAAGGATTCATAAGAGATGATCTGACAAACCTAAATTAGTAAATTAATTTTAAGTCTACAAATGTTTGATAATAATCACCTCATCTCCTGTGATCTCAAAATGCAAAGCCCTTAAATCCAAAACATTTACTTACTCATCGTTGGGTCATTAAAGTTTTCTTTTCCCTCCCACTCACAGGGCTGAGTGAAATATTTCTCATCTTCCTTTTTAATCTTGACTATGACATCAGGATTAACAATTGAATAACCTGTTAATAAGAAATATGAAAACTGCATTTAAATAGGACTCGTAGAACTGTTCTGATGGAGCAGTGTTTGAGTGTGTGGGCATGAAGGTGTGTGTGTTATATATCTTTGGGTTGGTTGCATTTCTCTGACAAAGCCTGGGTGAGATGAGGCACTTGCAAGATTAAAGCTTGGAGGTTTTCTGGTGCAGTCGTTTCTGTTCTTCTCTGTGATAGCGGGTTACTGCCTTATGTAGGAGCTGGAGTTCTCAGAAAGGAGTCTGAGAGGTAAATCCTCCCTCCTGCTCTCCTGAGCCACATGTCTTTGTACAGGAAAGGGAGACAAACTCCAGATGGTCTTGTATGAATCCTCTAGTTTATGGTTTACATCTGATCTTACAGCACTGAGCTACATCGTTTGCAGAGCCCGCAGCAGTGGAGTCTGTCACTGGCTCCCAGAAAGCAACAGCAGCTCCTGCTGGATATGAGATGGAATCACAAGCCAAGCTCTAAATTTCAGGGGTCTCTGGGGCCCGATACCTGGGATTTTTCCTGTCTTGATAAAATGGGAACACACATCTCGCAATGAGTCTGTACATGGCAGACGCTAGATGAGAAGATTTACCTTGTAATATCAGAATGCCATGAATCTCCTTGATAACCTTCTTGTACAGCTCCTGCTGCCCTTCTCCCAGAATGTCCCATTCCACTTCTGAGAAGTAAGCAGCGACATCCCTGAATGTGACCGATGCCTGGAACAGCAAACAGGACACTCAGCTGCACTTTCATTCTGGTGTGTGTGGAATAGAATTTGCCAGTGAGATTAGCAAGCTCCTTTCTCCTAAATATCCAGCATTTTGTTTAGATTGCCTGGTCCCCAGAGAAACTGGAAATCACATCTCCTGTCTTTATGAGCAATTGGATAGAGGATATGGCACTAGCCTATGTGGGTTGGAAGGGGGTGGCAGCAACTGCTGAATGGGTGATGGAGGCTGGTGGGTTAGAGACTGAAGACAGGAAAGTGGAAAGTACTGGGGGTCAGATCTGGAGAGAGGAGTAAGAAAGCGTCTGAGAGTCAGACAAAGAGACGGAGTGTAAAAGTGTGTCTGTGTCTGTGTACGTGTGTGTCTGAGAGAGAGAGTCTAAGAAAGTGCATTATTTCAGAGAAGTGGATTAGCGACTCTCATGAATGGGATACAGTCGTCTCAGGTTATAATATGCTCAAGACAAAGATGGCAGCAAAAGGAAAAGAGTAGCTCTTTAAGTCAAAAACAGTATCAAAGTGGATGAAATGCAGAGGGCACAGGAAGCACTGTGGGATGCGAAAGAAAGAAGCCATTAACACCTCTGTGTGCATTCATGTGATCTACAGATCTGCAAATCAGATGGAGGAACTGCACAAAGATCTGACTGATGACACACAAAAGGTGGGCATTAAGGAGGACGTGTTATTGGCAGGAAACTGTAACCTGCTAGACATGGATTGGAGTATCCGGTCTGCAGGTTAGGAAATTCAGCAGCACTTTTACATGCATTAATGCAGCTGGAAACATCATGCTTTCTGGGCCAAATTAAAGCACGATAACGGAGCCCAATCCAAAAGCCCACCATCAACTAAAGAAGCCAGGGATGTGTCAATTAAAAATAGCACCCCTCTGCCTATTCTCAGAAATCCCTGGCAGCCTATCAGTAAGGGCTACCACCCCCCCCCCCTCCCCCTATCCCATGCAGCTATCAATTTTGCAGACAGAGTACTCCAAACAGTCTGGCAGGTGAAAGCTTTCTACCAATGACACTTATCCCTTCACTCACAACTTTTAGCCGTCTTCAGACAGATCTCTGTCCAGTTCCTCCATCTGAGACAGAGGTCATGGAAGCAGACATGCACATATGGAGTTGCCATTTCCCTTTTCTATGATGACCCACAGCACCTTCTCCTTTCCTCATGTCCTCTGTATTTCAGTCACTTTGACATTTTTTGACAGGTATTCAGGTGCTGCAGGTTAGTAAATCCTGCAGTAAGTATTCTGCGATAATAACTGTAAAAAACCTGCTATTTTATGACAGCTTTGTAAACAGATCCTTAAGGGTGAAGGAACTTGTCCAAGATCACATGGATTGTCTGTAGGAAAGCAGGATTTGAATTCTGTATATTATCTTGCTGCTCTAACTAGTAGGCTATTCCTCCATTTCAGAAAAAGACAAACTGGGAAGGAGGAGAAAAAGCTGAAAGAGCAGCACAGGGCATGGATTCTGCCTTATTTGGCAGAATAACCACACAAGGTACGTCCCAGGATGCCCCTCATGGGGTCCGGTGCTGCCATTTTCCAAGATGGTGGTGCAGAGGCAGGAACATGTAGACATCACTCCTGCTTCCCTATGAAAAAGATACCAGGATGGGAGGATCAGAGATACTAGAGGGGAGGGACTGCAGAGTGCCAGGGGTTGGGGGTGTAGTGGTCTCTTGGACAACCAATTTATTTTGTGGGGTTCAGGGGTGGGGGAGCTAAGGGTCACTAGTTTACGGATTTTTTTTAAAGAGTTCAGGGGGTGGGGGACCAGGGCCTCCGGGTTACCAGGCCACCAGTGATGTTTTTTAGAGGAGTCAGTGTGAGGGCTGTTGGGATCTTTAGGATCAGGGAGTTTCAGGCAGATGAATGAGGCTCTTTGAGCCATCTGACCTTTTTGCTTCTGGCTGCAAGTAGTTCAAACCCATGTGCACATATGTCTTCCACCCTCTGTCTTCTTTTGCACAAAATTTTGCACACAGCTAATGTTAATGTATATTTTGGGAAAAAAATTATGCATTAATCTTGCATTAGAAAACTGCTCTGAGCTATAACACAGCTCTAACACAACGTTCCTGCAGCAAGGTCAAGGAGGGAAAGTTGCAAGAGCAGCATTTGCAAACGTTTTCTTTGAAATGCTGATGCCCTGTGCAGAAGAGGAGAATAAACAATTCTTACCTTATCAGAACCCAAGGCAGACATTTCCCTCCTGTTTTCCTTCTGCATTCTTAGGCTGCTGAGAAGAATTCCGTTAATGGAAGGATGAATACGGCAGAAGGACGCTGGACTAATTCCTAAGGGTCTCACATAGTCCCTTCTCTCCCCATTTGCAGATCAGGGCTGGGGCTTGCAGGGATTTCCTGTTCTGCGGAAACACCAAGTTCCTTCTTCTAACACAAGTCTTTCCTTCTCTTTGCAAACTTAGCAGACACTGTACGTAACTAGAAGGAAGGAAACAGGGTAGAGCATGCTCAGTATCCTGTCGTGACATCATAATGTAGGAGCCCCGCCTCCTTAAGGTGGATATGCAGAGATGGCAGATAGATTCAGTGTATCAGTCAGCAGAGGGAAGTAAGATCATTGTTTAAGCTGCTGATACAGCAGACAATGTGCTGCTGCTATGCAGCTGGAAAACAAGCATTTTGAGATGAGCTATATCTGACCTTTTTTGAGACTTACAATAGGATCTCAATTCCAGCTATTTTATTCATTCAGGACCATAAAATACTACCCATAGGGAAAAAGAAAATCAAATATTATAAAAATAGGGGAGACAAGACATTTTTAAAAATGTTAGTGACAATAGGAAATATAAAGGTGGTATTGTCAAACTCAAGAGTGAAGGGAATGAATATGTAGAAGCTGATGAGGATAAAGTCGAATTGCTTAACAAATATGTCAGTTCTGTGTTCACAGATGAAAGGCCAGGAGTGGGACCTCAGAAAACACAAACAAATAGGATCAGAAGTGACACGGATCTTGAACGATTTTCAGAAGACTGTGTTCATGAGGAATTAGCTAAATTAAAAGTAGACAAAGCAATGGGATACATCCAGGGGCGGCCCAAGGGGGGTGCGGGGCCATGTGCGGAGACTCGGTGCGGGGCCTCATTTGCATAAGGGGCCTCATTTGCATAAATATTTGCATAATGTTACCATACACGAACTTTTAGTAAACAACATGCCTCTTAATGAGTGTATGAATAAAGAAAGACTAAAAGACTTCTACATTTACTAATCCAATACCAACCGCCAGGCACATTAGGAACTACTACAACACACTGCCCATTTAGAACCCCATAGCAAACCCGCCCGTATCCTAACACACTAACCTACCAGGACTCATAAAGCACCATACCCTAACTATCAAAAGGAAACGCTGCAAATATTAAACCAATACATTTCAGAGAACAACAATACATGACCTACTGGGAAAGAGAAACAGTGGCAATGTCAAATAGGAATTACATAAACAGAATACCTCAGCTCCAGTTTACACATGCAGAACATAGACCCATCACCAAACAAGGAATCACAATTTAGAAACAGAAGCAGGAAACAATATAAACTGGGAATCCCAAAAGCCAAACTTGGGAATGTACAACACTGTAGAAAATAAAACTATACATTAATTTGCTCTTGTACTAAACAAAGCGCAGACGTTAATGATGTACATTTCCCAGAGCTTGACATATTCCAATTAATAATTCCAAAATAAAGAGATATTTTTTCTATCCTTTTGTGCATTTTTTTTTCAGCTGCAATTGCTCCAGGCCACTTTCTTCTGGTTTCTTCGTGTCCCTTCCGCTAATTCCTTCATCGTCTGCTGTCCATTTAGTCTTTTTCTTTTCTCTCTTCTTCCTAGTTTTTTTTCCATTCTCTCTCTACATCTGCTTTAACATACTAATCTTTCTCCTTTTTTGCTCTTTCCTCCTCATTCCTATTTCATCCACTCAACTTTTACCCCTTTTACCCCCCTCATCCTCAATCCCCCTACTCTCCCAATATCCGGACATTGGTATATTTGGTCTGCCCTCCCACACCAAACTATATTTTTTTTTCCCTCTCCATTTTCACTCTCTCCCAGCTCCATCCCATTTCTAATCCTCCCTCCCCATCCTCATCACTCCATTCCTAGTTCCAGTCCCACCCCAGCATCCGCTTCTCCTTCTAGTCCCCCGCATCAGCCCATTTCCAGTCCTAGCCCCCCATAAGCCCATTTCCAGTCCTAGCTCCCCCATCTATTTGCAGTCCCATCCAAGTCCCTCCATCAATGCTCATTTCCAATCCCAGCCCCCCATGAAGCCCATTTCTAGTCCTTTCCCTAGCCCACCCATCAGCCCATGTCAAATCCTAGCTCCCCTCCACTCAGCCCATTTCCAATCCAAGCCCCCCATGAGCCCTACCTTCCAGTTTTCTAGCCCCTGTCATGAGTTCCATTTCAATCCAACCCCCACCACAGCCCATTTCCCAATCTTAGCACCCCCCCAACAGCCAATTTTCCAGTCCTATTCTAGCCCCATCAGCCCATTTCCTGTCCTAGCCCCCCCCCCCCCTCACCCATTTCCAGTCCTAGCTCCCTCCCCCTCCCAACCAGTTTCCATTCCAGCCCCCGTCCCCATCAGCTATTTGCAGTTCAAAGCCTCCTTCCACTCAGCCCATTTCCAGTCCTAGCCTCCTCATAGCCCATTACTAGTCCTAACCCCCCATCAGCCCATTACGTCCTTAACCCCCCATCCACCCTATTTTCCAGTCCTAGCCCCCCATCAGCCTATTTCCAGTCTTAGCCCCCCTCCCATAGCCAATTACCAAGTCCTACCCCCCCATCAGCCCATTTCCAGTCTTAGCCCCCCATAGCCCATTAGTACCAGTCCTAACCCCCCCATACAACCCTATTTCCAGTCCTAGCCCCCCATCAGCCCATTTTCCAGTCTTAGCCCCCCATAGCCCCATTACCAGTCCTAACCCCCCCATCACCCTATTTCCAGTCCTAGCCCCCCCATCGCCTATTTCCAGTCTTAGCCCCCCACCATAGCCAATTACCAGTCCTACCCCCCCCATCAGCCCACATCCCACTTCCTTGCCTCCCCCCCCATGGCCCATTCCAGTCCCTAACCCCCCCCCCCATCAGCCCATTACCAGTCCTAGACCTCCCCCCCCCATGGCCCATTACCAGTCCTACCACCCTCCCCATGGCCCATTACCAGTCCTAACACCCCCCCCCCATGGCCCATTAAGTCCTATCCCCCCCCCATGGCCCATTACCAGTCCTAACCCCCCCCCCCCCCCGGCCCATTACCAGTTCCTAACCCCCCCCCCCGCCCATTACCAGTCCCTAACACCCCCCCCCATCCGCCCACTTCCAGTCTTAGCCCCCCCATCCCCATAGCCCCTTACCAGTCCTAACCCCCCCATCAGCCCATTTCCAGTCCTACCCCCCCCCACTTCCATCCTTAGCCTTGCCCCCTCCCCCATAGTCAACTTTACCAGTCCTAACCCCCCCCATCAGCCCCTTTCCAGTCCTACCCCCCCAATTCCAGCCTTAGCCCCCGCCCCTTAGCCCATTACGAGTCCACACCCCCCCATCAGCCCACTTAGCCCCCCCCTAGCCCATTACCAGTCCTAACCCCCCCATCAGCCCACTTAGCCCCCCCATAGCCCATTACCAGTCCTAACCCCCCCCCCCATCAGCCCACTTCCAGTCTTAGCCTCCCCCCCCATGGCCCTTCCAGTCCTAACCACCCCCCCGGCCCATTACCAGTCCTAACCACCCCCCCCCCCCCCTCCTAACCACCCCCCCCCCCCCCCTCCCATTACCAGTCCTAACCACCCCACCCCCCTGGGCCCATTACCAGTCCTCACCACCCCCCCCCCCATCCCCACTTTCCCCCCAGTTTTTTTTTAGCCTCCCCCCTCCCATCAGCCTACTTTCCAGTTTAGCCTCCCCCCCTCCCATAGCCCATTACCCAGTTCCTAACCACCCCCCCCCCCCCTATCATTCCAATTAAATAAATACAAAAAAACCCAAACCGTCTGCTTCTTCCGCCGCGGCAGCTTCAAGAGCTCTGCCGCGGCAAAGCATCAAGAGCTCTGCCGCGGGGTGGCCCCCCCCCCTGCCCCCCCCCTTCCCGCAGAGCCTCCGTGCATCTTCACTCTTCAGTCCAAAACGCGGCTTTTTTCAGAGCCGCGAGAAGTTTCTTTTCTCGCGGCTCTGTTAATCCCGCCGAGGTGATGGGACATCCCCATCAGCCCCGCGGGATTCAGAGAGCCGCGAGAAAAGAAACTTCGCGGGCTCTGAAGAAGCCCGCGTTTTGGACGTGAAGAGCTGAAGATGCACGGAGGCTCTGCCGGGGCAGGGGGGGGGCCCCCCGCAGAGCTCTTGAAGCTGCCGCGTGCAGAGCTCTTGAAGCTGCCGCGGCAGAAGCAGCCGGTTTGTGTTTTTGTTTTTTTTTTAACTTGGGATGCTTAAGAATGTTTTTTTGCGCGGGGGCCCCTGAAACGCGGGCCCCTGTGCAAAAAACTTCTTGCTCAATGGACGGGGCCGCCCTGGATTACTCCAAGGGTAAAGCGAAGGTGCCTCCTGTTGTATGACCTATTTAATGCTTCGTTAGAGTCAGGAGTGCGTCCCCAAAGGTCTGGAGAAGGTCGCATATGGTCCATTCTACATAAAAGCTAAAGTAAGGAGGAGATTGTAAAGCATAGGTTGGGTTAGTCCTGACCACTGTTGGGTGAGTAATTAATGGAAACACTGCTAAACCAGAGGATATGACATTTCTAGAATCCAGTAAATGGCAGGATCCAAGGCAGCATGGTTTTTATTAGAGGTTTTATTCTGGATCATCTACCCAATCAGGCTTTCGTCCTCTACATTTCAAATAGAGACCGGCCCCCTAAAAAAGTCTCCAATGACCTGTTCGTGGCCACAATCCAAGGGCCTTTCTCATTATTCTTGATCTGTCCCTGATATTTCCTCCGGACACTTTTTGATCCCATCTTCTTCTTGATACCTTGTTTCTTCTTGCTTGGATGTTCAAGGCTGTGTTTCTGTATTAGGTTTTCCTCTTATTTATCCCATCACACTTTCAGTGTAGGTCTCTGATGGATACTCCTCTGCTGCTATCGTCACTGTTTCAGTGAATGTACCTCAGGGGTTCTGTCTTGGAACCCCCTCTTTCTTTTCTCTCCTCTCTCTACACTCATTCCCTTGTACCCCTGATTTCTCCCAAGGTTTTCAGTACCATCTTTTATGCTTGGATGACTCTCAGCATTACCATCTCTAAGCCAGACATCTCTTCAGGAATCCAGAACCCAAATCATTTCCTGCGTTGGTTGCTGCTAATCTTTATATTTCACACAGTATGTAGAAGCTGCATCTCTTAGCTTGTGTGGCCACCGCAATGCGCAGGGCCGGCCCGTCCATTGAGCAAGAATAAGGTTTGCACAAGGCCCCCGGGTTTCAGGGGGCCCCGTGCAAACAACATTCTGCCCATCAGCCACTTAAAGAGTGCTAAGGTGCTGGTGGTACGCTTTTCTAAGGTTCCCTTGTAAGTATCTTGTTTCATTTTACAGGAATAATTATATCTTTATGGAACCTATGCATTTAGAAAATTTTCTGATTGACAACAGAATGCTTAGTTTTTAGATCTGGAGCTGGAAATGTGGACCGATTAGTATTGACCACTGTTATTTTTTGAGGTGTATCCTCTGTTTTTATGATTTTTGTGTTTTAAAATTTTTTAGCCTTTCTCTCCTTGATATGGGCTATTTCTCATAACATATTTTGTTTTCTAGTTATGTAGTTTTATCTATAATCGTAGGTGATGTCTGTGAGAATTTTTTTTTGTTTACTTTGAGTTGTTAAATTTGATTAAATGATAAAGCGGTATACTAAATCCTTCTAAATAAATAAATAAAATCCTGATTTTAAAATAAACCTATTATACACACAGAGGATGGCTGCACACACTCACACACAAACGCACACAATACCAGTCCTGCACCGCACAGATACTGTACATAGATACACAGACACACATGTGCATGCACACACACAAATATCAAAACCACACCGCACACGAAAATACACCCTAATCCTGCAGTACACACATGCAAAATCCAGCCATGCAGCACGCACAAAAACCCACACCCGAACCACGTACCACAGGGACATCCCAATCCTGTATTACACACACACAGACACAGGCACCCCACCCCTGCACCACACCCTGTCTCCGGCACAGCCCCCCTTCCCCTCCCTCATCTTTTTTGACTGCTTCCTTGGAGGCCCTTCCGCCTCCGGCCACCCTGTTATGGGACCTGAACCCAATCAGTGCCAGCCCACCATTATGTTCTGATTCCCCATACATTCATACACACACATATTCCTTATTTGTCCTGTTTCCTTATTTGATACTTCATTTCAACAAGTTAGCCTTTCATTTAAAGGTTTTAGACTGTACTGAACCCTAACATTTATTAATAATGTGACAGCCAGTCTGGTTTTTTTATTTTCTTTTTCAACCTCTTTTTCCTTTTTATTTGACCCCTCAGCATCACCTTGATGCTATGGCAAACCTGGGCAGCCAGAAAGCAAGCTTCCCCTGCCTCCCTACAGCACAAATTAAGGCCGAATCTGCCCTGCTTTTAAAAGCATTGCCAGGCATTTTTAAACTTTTTTCTCTGCCACTACAATCAGATTACACATTGCCTGATAGCCAGCTGATTACACTCTTTATTCCATTTCTATTCGTAAGAGTTTCCAGTTGTGTGATTTTGTCCCTGAAAGAAATTGTGATATATGGCTGCTTCTTGGGATGTGATATGTGCACAACTCTGGCCTCTTGATTTTCCTGCATATATCTAATGAAACGTGTGTCTGAGTATCCAGTTAAATCTAAAAGTGCAATACCTGTGCAGAAAGATTTAGGACAGTTATACTGTATTTGTGGATGGAATTTCCAGGAAAAGTTTAGCTAAAAATCTAGCTCAGGGGCTGATGCACTACTTTGTGGGATCTCCTGTAAGGTTTCAGTCTTTTTGCAGAAAAATCAGCAATAGATACCTATAAAAATTGAGTTGGGCAATAAATTATATTTGAAAATTTGTTAGTTCTATGAGGAGGGTTGTTGTAGCTTGCTAATTGAAAGCCCCCCAAAAAATAAGACTGAGAAAATAAACAGTTTGAAGGGCATAGAGTCTTCCTGCCTCCGTGTTTTATGCTTCGGAGTGGTGTTGTGGCTGTGTAATACTGTACACTTAGGGCTCGATTTTCAGCTGTCCGGATCTTCGAAGGTCTATGTGCCCCCTCAGTGCAATGCCCTCCCAGTCAATCTCTAAACTGGTTATTGTGATTATTGAATATCTGGCAATCACCGCAAAAGCCAGAAGCCACCAAAGTTAACCGGGCGACAGCGATATTGGATGTTGCCCGGTTAGCTCCGGCATCTTAGGTGAAGGTTTTCCTCGCCTATCTTTAAGGTGCAGATTGCTAACAGGGCAGCATCCAATATTGCTGCTGCCTGGTTAGCGCCGTTCTCCAACTCTGCTCTGCCCCAGAACACCCCCAACACGCACTGATGCTAATAGGATAGCACCGGGACACACAGGGGACTTAGATGGGGATATTCGATGGCACTAACTATGTAAGAGCATCGAATATCCCCACCTAACGCATTTACATGGTTTACTGGGCTGTAAACTGTAGAATTGCCTTTCAGATATCTTTCTAGACTTATACCCCAGATGCACTGTTTGAAAGATCTCACTCTTTAGCCTTCAATCTCACTTTTGGCTTGTGAGGTGTCACGAGCTGCTAAAAGACAGGCAGTCCATGCCCTGAAAAACTGAGGATCCATTCTGATAGGAAGATTAGGAGGACCAATACATTCCCCCTCTCCCCGGCTGCTGAAGAGTGTGATCATGGAGGGATGGTAACTGGGCACTGCAGGGTCTATGCCAAGCCGGGTGGATGACCTTGGTGACAATATCTGAGACAGTACACTTGGGGAGATGGTGCTCTAGGGCAGGATAATCCTGGGTTTCACAGGGCACTAAAAGACAGACAATTCCTTCCTGCCACAACTTGAAATCAATTCTATTAGGAGCATTAGTCTGACATACCCATTCCCTCTTTCCCCGGTATGTTGAAGAGTGTGAGGTTGTGTAATTGGGTACTCCATGACTAGTATCAGAGGCAGCATGCTTAGTGTGACAGCACTCCAGGGCATCACAGGCCTGGTGGGTGGTACAGGGCAGTCCCTGCCCACAAGAGCTGGGAATCCAATCTGAATATATAATAATTTTTATTTATTTATTTAACTAGTTTTGTATACCACTTTATCCTTCAACCAAAGTGGTTGACAACACAGTGGATCTACATTAAACGAAAAAGGGGGGAGCTGCAAATAGACATTAGTCACTTGGTTCCTAGTTCTCCCTTGTGTGTCGGTGGGGCATAGGTTCTCTATGTTACTTGCTCATAGTATTCTGTGAACAGGAGGGTTTTGAGGGCTTTGCAGAAGTCCTTGATGTCGTTCAGGGCTCTTATTTCATCTGGGAGGGAATTCCAAAGAGCTGGTGCTGAGAGGGAGATAGCTCTTTTGGAGGTAGCCTGTTTTGTCTTCTGGTATCCAGTGGGAGTGCGGAGTCTGTTATTGTCATTATCTCATCTAGGTCTGTTGGTTGTTTCTCTGGTTAATGCCTTGTGCAGGATATTCGCTGAGCATTGATGTATGATTTTGAATATGTTTAAAGTTGTTTTGAATCTTGCCCATGCAGTTATCGGTAGCCAGTGTATGGTGAACTGCGTTGATTTCCTTTGGTCGCATCTGACTTGTTGGGTTCTGTTGATAGGAAGCGTATGTTTAGAAAAATTAAATGACCATGAAAGGAAAGAAAGGAGGAAAAGAGAAAACAGGAGTGATGCAAGTGTGCAGTAAGGTACAGGTCATTTCTAGGGTATGCTGAGGGGCTGCTTTAGTCCATGATGCAGCTGAAGAGAGATGTCTTTACAAGAAGAGTAGACAAAGCTGCAGTGTCTCGTGCAACAGTGTAAGAACGGGTGCTCAGTGTTATCTCCACAGAGATGCAAAGGGAAGTTTACATGGCGCAGGGTGGGGGAACAGGTGAAGGCAACTCAGCCTAGCAGTAGGGGCACCATATTCCATGCTGAAAAGTGTGTGGAGATGGTCTTTGCAGATATATAATCTGAGGAATCTACATGATTAGGATTTGTATCTAAATTATGAGATATTGAAAATATACTTGTTAAAGGTGCTATTAGTGTGCTAACTGGTGAGAAGGTAGAAGAAAGTCATACTGGCAGTGCCAAGATAAAGAGCATCTCACAGGTGCAAGGGGCAATAGAGAGTGGGAAGGATGCCACAAGCCTTTCATTGCCTCCTCACCCTCAGCCTCATCAGAGACTCTTGGTAAAATTAAAAAGTCATACGATAGGAGGCAATGTAATATTGTGGATCAGGAACTGGTTAAAAAATAGAAAACAAAGAGTAGGACTAAATGGCCAATTTCCTCAATGGAGAAAGGTGAAGAGTGGAGTACCCCAGGGATCTGTGTTGGGTCCGCTGCTGTTTAACATATTCATAAGTGACCTGGAAATGGGAATAACGAGTGAGGTGATCATTGTCCTTTCTAGTTCCCTTCTTAAGCTGTTCTGTGTTTTGGCTGATTGGTCACTGCTCCCCCATTTCCCTATTGTAATATGCATTCAGAGTCTGGAACAATGCTAATTGAATGTAAAGAAGGGTCAATAGTTGCATTTTACTGTGTCCTGGGATACCTGGGGGTTCTGGCTCATATTAGCTTCATTGTGGCTTTCCTAGCAAGAAATCTACCTGACGGTTTCAATGAAGCCAAGTAAATTACCTCCAAGCATGCTGATAAGAACATAAGATATGCCATACTGGGTCAGAGCAAGGTCCATCAAGCCCAGTATCCTGTTTCCAACGGTGGCCAATCTAGGTCATATGTACCTAGCAGTTCCCTCAAAAGACAGAGGCTCCGCAATGCTTGTATTGAGGCAAGCAGTGATATCCTGGGTCCCTTTTTAATAATGGTTTATGGACCTTTCCTCCAGGAACTTGTCCAAACCTTTTTTAAACCCAGCTACACTAACTACATCCTCCGGTAACAAATTCCAGAGTTTGATTACACGTTGAGTGAAAAAATATTTTCTGTTATTTATTTTAAATAGTTTACCCTGTAGCTTCATTGCATGTCCCCTAGTCTTCCTATATTCTGATGACGTAAACAATGCGCTGACCTCTTGCCACAGTAGGTCTGTGACCAGTGGTTGAGAGTTGAACTGTTTTATTAGTGTAGGTGGGGGCAAGCTGAGGAAATGAAGCTTGTATCCCAGACTCATCTGTTGCCATCTTTCGGCAAAATGGCAGATACGGCCTGGAATATTCAGAGGTTCTGGGCTTAGAACAGGAAGAATGACTAAGTTCTCTAGACAACAGTCAAAAACCCTGAGGAGGCTGGGCCTGTTGAGCTTGTTGAGCCTGCTGAGCCTTTGGCTTTCTCTGTCTAGTTTGCTGTTGCCCCTTTTGGGGAACATGTGCTTGCTGGGTGGAAGATAGATAGAACTTTTTCTTTTTAGAGAAAAAAGGTTTCTTAAGAAAAAAAAAAAAACAGAGTGGAGGAGTAGCCTAGTGGTTAGAGGACTGGTTTGGTAACCAAGCAACCAGGGTTCAATTCCAACTAGCACTCCTTGTGGCCTTGGGCAAATCACTTAACCCTCCATTGCCTCGGAAGAAAGGCCTGGCAATCTACTTCCAGCAACACTGCCAAGAAAACCCAGGAGCTTCTGGGTCACCAGGAGTCAGGACTGACTCAAAGGCACGCATTGCATTGCAAGAAACCTTTTCTTAGCTGGGTTAGCTGTAGCCTTTGACAATCTATTCAAAGTTGTACTGTCAGTGTCAATTTGATTAGTTTTGGATTGCCAATCCTTGCCAAAGAGATTTTCTCCTGTGCAAGGAATGTTTCCCAGCTTATCTTGCACCCATTCTTCCAAGTCTGAAGCTTGGAGCCAGGCAATGCGACGTGCTCCTATAGAAATAGCAGAAGTTCTGCTAATACACTCAAAACAGTCAAAGGTAGCACGATTCATGAACTTAGAGACATTCTGAGCATGTTTGACTAAAGTCAAATAATCTGTACGTTTATCCTCTTGAAGGAAAGGGTTGAAAAGTTCTAAGAAACATTCCCATGTACAATATATAGGAACTGATTCTTGCTAATAGGCATCCAGTGTTCTAGACTCACGACCTGGTGGATTACAAGAGTGTCTTTTAGCACTCTTATCCGTCTCATGGCCGACTCCACCACCATAGAATGATGTGGTAACTGAGTCTTTTGAAAACCAGGACAAGGTGGCACTTGATACATAGTGTCAAGACATCTAGAATGTGGAGATACTGTTAAAGGAGTTTCCCACATCCTTAACATCAAATCATGTAATATCTGATGTATAGGAAGCATAGCTGCTTCCTTTGGAGCCAAAGGGTACTGCAGAATTCTCAATTCTTCTGCTCTAGGCTCCTTTTCTGGTACTACTGTAATGGCAAGCCCCTTTGCCATATCACGTACAAAATCATGAAAAGACATGTCCTCAGGAGGGGACATTCTGCGCTGAGGAGGAAGAGTTGAATCTTGTATAAGTTCAGCTCTGGTACCGGTGGAATCATCTGAGTCATCGGAATCGGAAGACTCAAAAGGATAAAGCACTGGATTCTCCTGAAGCAGATGGCGTCAGTAGCACTCGAGGTCGGTACCTGATCCCCCATGCTAGAGGGTGATTCCAAACTCGGCATCGGGGGAAGCATACCAGCCGAAGCAGGTACCGAGGGCACCGACACCGGTACTGGCATCGGCACCAGTGCCTGCGGAACCGTCTGCAGCGACTTTAGTGGTACGAAGTAGCTAAAAGATTCGCTAGACTGCGTTCCATAGCGAGGAGTCTCTTGTCCATCGCTACTGCCTATGCCGGGGTGTAGGTACCGGTGGAAGCAGCCATAACCCCCGAGCATGACACCAGTAGTTCCATTGAGGTAGAAGCCTCGGGAACATCCTGGAGCCCCGATAATGCTTTGGAGCTCGAAGCCTCCCGCCGGGGCAGTTTTGCCGGTGAAGTGTCCTCGAGGGCAACGCAAGAGGCATCTTGATGCTTAGAGGGAGATCTACCCTTCGAGGACCGGCTAGTCTTAGAAGACTTATGTTTAGTTATCTGAGATCCCTGGGAAGAAGTAGAAGCCCTGGAGGACATCAATGCTACAGACATCGTGTCTGATGCAAACAGGGCACCGAGTTGATTTGCTCGATTCTGAAGACTTCTTTTAGTCAACTTCCTGCAGGAGAGATACTCCGCTGGACAATGGTCAGGATCTAAACATTTAAGACACCAGTCATGGGTGTCAGTGACAGAAATTGTACCGCCACATTTTGAACATTTTTTTAAAACCAGTGGCTGGTTTTTCCATGGTAAGGAAAAAGAGGGCCTAATGCCCAAAATGGCGCCAAGCACCACAGCAGGGGAAAAACCCCTGACTAAAAAGACTAAAAGTCTTTTTTATTTTTATTTTTATTTTTTAAAAAGAAAGAAAGAAAGAAAAGCACCAGCGGTACCGGTAGGCGTCGAACGAAGGCAGGCACGACCACAAAAAATAAGAAATAAAGATAGAATTCCCTGCGGTGACAGGGAACACATCCTGTCGGCTCCGCGGAAAACGAAGAACTGAAGTGAGAGAGGTAGATAGGCGGGAAGGCAGCGAGCATGCGTGTCGGCATGCTCCCAAAAGCGTTCCTATTGGACGCTGGGGAGCGTTCCCGCGCGGGCTCCGTTGGTTCCGACGATACCCATATGTGAAGACTACATTCCTGCTTGTTCCTGGAGATAACAATATAAGGATGCCTAAGTTACAGTACAACTAAATGAACAGAGGAGCTGAATCATGAGAAGTCTCCAGAGCAATGGTTCTCAACCTTTTTTGTACCGTGACCCCTTTTACCAATGGTCAACTTGTGATGACCCCCAATGATAAAATCAAATGTGTCTCTCTTCCTTTACCGTTAACACATCGTCGCTGTAATCATTTGTTGAATTATTGATATATTATAGGCCTTCGCATTATGTTTTTATTTATAAAATTTACTTATTTAAACCACAATAATTAATCCCAATAACAAGTAACAATATTTGATTTCAAAATTATTATGATTTTGTAGTCAAATTACTAATATGAAATAAAATTATTTTTTCTATTTTTGTTGTCTGACCAATTTATTCTCTGATCATGCTGGTCCCGATCTGAGGCTTCTGCTTTCCTGTCTTCTCTTAGCTCTCTTTCTGTGGTCTATGGTCCATCTGCCATTTCTTATCTCTTCTTTCGTTTTCTTCACTTCTCTCCATCAGCATATTTCCAGTCCCAGTAACCCTCCCCAGTATCAGCCCCTTTCCAGTCCTCACTCCCAGTACCTTCCAATGTCTACTTGCATTCCCATGTCTGCTACTGGTGTCCATTCCCTTCCAGTCCCCTTCCTTCCCCACTGACCAGTCCCTTCTAGTACAAATACCATGGCAGCCCCTCTCAGATCCACTCCCTTCCAGTTCCATTCTCCCATCCCCTCATATCAGCCCATTTGTAGCCTTAGCCCCCAGTTTTCTTCCAGGGCCAGCAGCTCTATCCTCCCCTCCCCACAATCAACCCATTCCCAATTGAAGCCGCCCAAACAGCTCACTTCCAGTGCTAGTCCCCCCTCAACCACATTACCAGTGCTAGCCTCCCCTAATCAGCCCATTACCAGTCATACCCCACCCCGTCAGCCCATTACCAGTGCTAGCCTCCCCTAATCAGCTCATTTCCAGTGATAGTCCCCCCTCAACCCCATTACCAATGCTAGGCTCCCCTAATCAGCCCATTACCAGTCCTTTCCCCCCCCCCATCAGCCCATTACCAGTCCTAGCCTCCTCTAATCATCCCATTTCCAGTCCTAACCTCACCGATCAGCTCATTTTCAATGCTAGCCCCCTATCAGTCCATTACCAGTCCTACCCCACCCCGTCAGCCCATTACCAGTCCTAGCCTCCCCTAATCAGCTCATTTCCAGTGCTAGTCCCCCCTCAACCCCATTACCAGTGCTAGGCTCCCCTAATCAGCCCAATACCAGTCCTGCTCCCCTAATCAGCCCATTACCAGTCCCAACACCCCCCCTTGATCAGTCCATTCCCAGTCCTAGCCTTCCCTAATCAACCCATTACCAGTCCTAGCCCCCCCCTCACCTGCCCATTACCAGTGCTAGCTCCCCCATCGGCCCATTATAATCCTAACCCGCACTGTCTCTCCCCTCTGTCCAGCATTTATCCCCTGTCTGTCCAGTATGTCCCCCTGTCTCTCCCCTTTGTCCATGTCAGCCCCCCTCCCTCCCTCCCTCCATGTCAGCCCCCCTCTGTCCATGTCAGCCCCCTTCCCTCCCTCCATGTCAGCCCCCCTCCATCCATATCAATCCCCTCCCTCCCTCCATGTCAGCCCCCCATCTGTTCATGTCAGCCCCCCTCTGTCCATGTCAGCCCCCCTTCCCCCCATGTCTGCCTCCTTCTTCTGCAGCCGCGGCTCCCTGTCTCTTAGGGAACCACGGCTATGCTTGTGAAGCCGGTGTGGAGCCTTTCTGTCTCTAAACGGGCTCTGTGCAGCATTGTCCCGCCTACAAAGGAAGTGGTAAACAATGCTGCACGGAGCCCATCGAGAGACAGAAAAGCTCCGCAACGGTTTTACAGGCATAGCCGTGGTTCCCTAAGAGGCAGGGAGCCGCGTCTGCATTAGAAGGGAGGCGGTGAGTTTGCCGCTGCCGAGAATTGGACTCGGCAGCGGCAGCAACTTGTGCGCTTTTTAAACAAATTTTTTAACTTGGTGGAGTGAGGCGACCCCCGCTAAATCCTGTGGCGACCCCCTTAGAGAGGCAGGGGCTCGGGGACTGTATGAGGCATCATTTTGATTGGTGTTATCTAAATATTTGTGTCTATCTTGAGACAGTGTGTGGTGCAGGGGTGGGGTGTCTGTGTCTGGGTGTGTGTAGTACAGGATTGGGATGTCCCTGTGGTACGTGGTTCGGGTGTGGGTTTTTGTGCGTGCTGCATGGCTGGATTTGCATGTGTGTACTGCAGGACTAGGGTGTATGTTCGTGTGCGGTGTGGTGTTGAGATTTGTGTGTGTGCATGCACATGTGTGTCTGTGTATCTATGTACAGTATCTGTGCGGTGCAGGACTGGTGTATGTGTGCATTTGTGTGTGAGTGTGTGTAGTCATCCTCTGTGTGTATAATAGGGTTTATTTTAAAATCAGGATTTTCAAATTTAACAACTCAAAGAAAACAAAAAAATTCTCACAGGCATTATCTACGATTATAGATAAATTACATAACTAGAAAACAAAATAGGCTTATGAGAAATAGCCCATATCAAGGAGAGAAAGTCTAAAAAATTTTAAAACACAAAAATCATAAAAACAGAGGATACACCTCAAAAAATAACAGTGGTCAATAGTAATCGGTCCACATTTCCAGCTCCAGATATAAAAATTAAGCAATACTGTTGTCAATCAGAAAATTTTCTAAATGCATAGGTTCCATAAAGATATAATTATTCCTGTAAAATGAAACAAGATATTCACAAGGGAACCTTAGAAAAGCTTACCACCAGCATCTTAGCACTGTGGGAAAGAAATGAATTTCTCCTAACATGAGTGTCTCATGTTAAATCTTGGAGGCCAGGCTCTAGCCCTTGTGTTTATTTAAAGCTGACTGATAAAAATTTACCCCTCCCAGAGGTTTCTGCCTTTAAGGACACAGAGCCTGGCATAGATGTTTGTTGCTCAGCACTGGGAATTACAAACCTGACAATGCAGACTGCAAACAACAAATCCCAAAGCAGATTACAATGGACAAACCTCTGAAATTTCCAGAAGGAAAGGACTTTTAGTCAGCAACAGGAGAGGGGGGAGGAGGAGGTTGGCTGTTGCCTCAGACTGTAGCCCTCTGCAATTGGTTAAAACATCCTGATTTTTATTTAAATTATGGCAGTGCAGTTGCTGGTCAGCTTCTGGCTAAGAAGCATCATCAAGAGGCTGCTTCTAGCTTTTGGATAGAAAACCTTTAGAATTGGGCTTCAGTTGTCCTCTAGAGTTCCAATCCTTGGACTCAGACTTAAAAAAAGCAGAAAGGATTTATTCTGTCCTAGCTCTGGGTCAAAATTCAGAGGGAACATATTCTGCATTTCTTGACAAATAAAATTACAATCCAAACTGTGAGATCTAATCATAAGTAAATTAAAGAAAAGCAGGATTTTTCCAGGATTTAGATGGAGCTGGACCTGCATCTGGATCCTAACAATTTATAGTATAACATTCACAAAAATCACTGCATTTAAGTTACCAAATTGACCACTTTAGCTGGGTTAGAAAACAAAACAAAACTGCCTTGGTTACTCTTGTTTGCCGATGGACTCCCGCACCAAGTACAAATTATTACTCATAATCTTTAAGATCACCCAACAGTTATACCTAGAATCACTTCAGTCACTGGTCACCAAGGAGCACAGAAGGGAGGCACCTCCTGCAGGCACAAGGCAGCACAAAGGAGCAGGAGAGCCATGCCACTGGAGGAAAGTGCTTAATTAATAACAGCCCCGGCGAGCTTAACAGAGCTGCGAGAGGGAAACTCTCCCTTCACAGCTCTGAAAGCCGCGCCGAGGAGAGTGATTGAGGCAGGCTCTGCCGGGCAGGCCATGGGGGGGGGGGGGGCCCCCGCGGGAGACACTTGACTGCGGGAGACACTTGATTCTGCCGCCGCAAGTTTCTTTTTTCTCTTTAAGTGGCTGATGGGCAGAATGTTATTTGCATGGGGCCCCCTGAAACCCGGGGCCCTGTGCAAACAACATTTTTGCTCAATGGATGTGCCGGCCCTGCGCATGCGGTGCCACACCAGCTAAGAGATGCAGTTCCACATACTGTGTGAAATATAAAGACGGCGCAAAGTTCAATCATTAAATTAAAAATAAAATTATTTTTCTACTTTTGTTGTCTGACAATTTTTGATCATGTTAGTCCCGATCTGAGGTTTCTGTTTTTCCTCTGTCTTCTCTTAGCTCTCTGTCTATGGTCTATAGTCCATCTGCCATTTCTGGTCTCTCCTTTTGTTTTCTTCATTTTCTTCGATCAGCCTTTTTCCAGTCCCAGTAACCCTCCCCAGTATCAGCCCCCTTTACATCCTCCCCTCCCAGTGTCAACCCCCTTGCTTTCCCAGCATTGCCACTGGTGTCTATTCCCTTCTAGTCCCCCTCCTCCATCGTATAGCCCCTTCTAGTCCAAATACCATCCCAGGTATCAGCGAACTTCCAGTCCCAGAGCCTCCTCCCATGTCAGTTCCCTTCCAGTCACCTCTACTCTGTCCATCCCCCTTCCAGTCCCATCCCCAAGTGTCAGCTCCCTTCCAGCTCCCCCCCATGTCTGCTCCCTTCCAGCTCCGTGCAGTGTCTGCTCTCTTGTAGCCCCCTATGTCTGCTCCCTTCCAGCTCCCCAGTGTCTGCTCCCTTGTAGCCCCCATGTTTACTCCCTTCCAGCTCCCCCCCCACCCCCTGGGCTTGCACCCTTCCAGCTCACCCCGGTGTCTGCTCTCTTGTAGCCCCCATGTTTACTCCCTTCCAGCTCCCCCCCCCCCGGCATGCACCCTTCCAGCTTACCCCGGTGTCTGCTCTCTTATAGCCCCCCCATATCTGCTCCCTTCCAGCTCCCCCAGTGTCTGCTCCCTTCCAGCTCCGCCAGTGTCTACTCCCTTGTAGCCCCCCATGTCTGCTCCCTTTCAGCTCCCCCCCCCTCAGACCTGCACCCTTCCAGCTCACCCCGGTGTATGCTCTACCCCATGTTTACTTCCTTCCAGCTTCCCCCCCCCCGGGTCTGCTCCCTTCCAGCTCCCCCCTCCCACCCCCCCCCCCTCACTCCATATCTGCTCCCTTCTGGCCCCTTTCCTCCTCTCTTCAAATCATCCTTCAAAAAGTGAAAGCAGCCGTGGGAACATTTCTCTGTTACCGCCACTCTGCTCTCTTTTAAACTTCTGGATCGCGGAGCTTCCAGCAGTAACAAGCATTTCCTGTTTCTCTGGAAATGATTATTACTGCCTTTGGAAACTCTGAGACACAGCAGTCTAAAAGAGAGTAGAGCTGCGGGAACAGAGAAATGTTCCGGCGGCTGCTTTCTGTTTTTTTTTTTTTTGAAGCGGTGGTGGCGGGCGACTGGTGCCAGCGCCCACCTACAGCGCTTACCAGGCTTACCAGGTAGTGCTGGCCCTGGAGTGGGGGGGGGGGGAGGTAGGGAAGGCTTGGGTGCTGAGAGACAGCTATGATTGGAGTGAGAGAGCTGAGGAGTTAGACTTTATGATGGAAAAATTCTGCACAAAAATATATGAATAAAACATGCAGAATTTAAAATATTGTGAGCAACGTTTTCACAATTTTTGTGTGGAATTTTACATTTTTTACACAGAATTTTACCAGGTGTAAACAAGAATACTTTGATTTTCTTTTTCCCTATAGGTAGTATTTTATGGTACTGAATGAATAAAATAGCTGGAATTGAGATCCTTTTGTAAGTCACAAAGAAGGTCAGATATAATTTTGTTGCTCATCTCAAAATGCTTGTTTTCCAGCTGCATAGCAGCAGCTTAAACACTGATCTTACTTCCCTCTGCTTTCTGAGACACTCTGCCTCTATCTGCCATCTCTGCAGATCCACCTTAAGGAGGCGGGCTCCTGCATTATGATGTCACGACAGGATACTGAGCATGCTCTACCCTGTTTCCTTCCTCTAGTTACTTACAGTGTCTGCTAAGTTTGCAAAGAGAAGGAAAGACTTGTGTTAGAAGCAGGAACTTCCTGTTTCCCCAGGACAGGAAATCCCTACAAGCCCCAGCCCCTGATCTGCAAATGGGAGAGAAGGGACTATGTGAGACCCTTAGGAATTAGTCCAGCGTCCTTCTGCCTTATTCATCCTTCCATTAACAGGGAATTCTTCTCAGCAGCCTAAGAATGCAGAAGGAAAACAGGAGGGAAATGTCTGCCTTGGGTTCTGATAAGGTAAGAATTGTTTATTCTCCTCTTCTGCACAGGGCATCAGCATTTCAAAGAAAACGTTTGCAAATGCTGCTCTTGCAACTTTCCCTCCTTGACCTTGCTGCAGGAACGTTGTGTTAGAGCTGTGTTATAGCTCAGAGCAGTTTTCTAATGCAAGATTAATGCATAAGTTTGTTCCCAAAATATACGTTAACAATATGTAATGCTAAATAGCTGTGTGCAAAAGAAGACAGAGGGTGGAAGAAATATGTGCACATGCGTTTAAACTACTTGCAGCCAGAAGCAAAAAGGTCAGATGGCTCAAAGAGGCTCATTCACCTGCCTGAAACTCCCTGATCCTAAAGATCCCAACAGCCCTCACCCTGACTCCTCTAAAAAACATCACTGGTGGCCTGGTAACCTGGTGGCCCTGGTCCCCCACCCCCTGAACTCTTAAAAAAAATTCCATAAACTAGTGACCCTTAGCTCCCCCACCCCTGAACCCCACAAAATAAATTGGTTGCCCAAGAGACCACTACACCCCTAACCCCTGGCACTCTGCAGTCCCTCCCCTCTAGTATCTCTGATCCTCCCAACCTGGTATCTTTTTCATAGGGAGGCAGGAGTGATGCCTACATGTTCCTGCCTCTGCACCACCATCCTGGAAAATGGCAGCACCTGACCCCATGAGGGGCATCCTGGGACGTACGTTGTGTGGTTATTCTGCCAAAATAAGGCAGAATCTATGCCCTGTGCTGCTCTTTCAGCTTTTTCTCCTCTTTCCCAGTTTGTCTTTTTCTGAAATGGAGGAATAGCCTACTAGTTAGAGCAGCAAGATAATATACAGAATTCAAATCCTGCTTTCCTACAGACAATCCTTGTGATCTTGGGCAGGTTCCTTCACCCTTAAGGATCTGTTTACAAAGCTGAGATAAAATAGCACATTTTTACAGTTATTATCGCAGAATACTTATTGCAGGATTTACTAACCTGCAGCACCTGAATACCTGTCAAAAAATGTCAAAGTGACTGAAATACAGAGGACATGGGGAAAGGAGAAGGTGCTGTGGGTCCTCATAGAAAAGGGAAATGGCAACTCCATATGTGCATGTCTGCTTCCCTGACCTCTGTCTCAGATGGAGGAACTGGACAGAGATCTGTCTGAAGATGGCTATAAGTTGTGAGTGAAGGGATAAGTGTCATTGGTAGAAAGCTTTCACCTGCCAGACTGTATTGGAGTACTCTGTCTGCAAAATTGATAGTTGCATGGGGAGGGGGGGTAGCCCTTACTGATAGGTTGCCAGGGATTTGTGAGAATAGGCAGGGGGGTGCTATTTTTAATTGACACATCCCTGGCTTCTTCAGTAGATAGTGGACTTTGGATTGGGCTCCGTTATCCTGCATTAATTTGGCCCAGAAAGCATGATGTTTCCAGCTGCATTAATGTATGTAAAAGTGCTGCTGAATTTCCTAACCTGAAGACCGGATACTCCAATTGATGTCTAGCAGGTTACAGTTTCCTGCCAATAACACGTCGTCCTTAATGTCCACCTTTTGTGTGTCATCAGTCAGATCTTTGTGCAGTTCCTCCATCTGATTTGCAGATCTGTAGATCACATGAATGCACACAGAGGTGTTATGACTTCTTTCTGTTGCATCCTACAGTGCTTCCTGTGCCCTCTGCATTTCATCCACTTTGATACTATTTTTGACTTAGAGCTACTCTTCTCCTTTTGCTGCCATCTTTGTCTTGAGCATATTATAACCTGAGACGGCTGTATCCCATTTATGAGAGTCGCTAATCCACTTCTCTGTAAAAATGCACTTTCTTAGACTCTCTCTCTCAGACACACAAGAACACAGATAGACACACTTTTACACTCCGTCTCTTTGTCTGACTCTCAGACGCTTTCTTACTCCTCTCTCCAGGTCTGACCCCAGCACTTTCCACTTTCCTGTCTTCAGTCTCCAACCCACCAGCCTCCATCACCCCTTCAGCAGTTGTTGCCACCCCCTTTCCAACCCACATAGGCTAGTGCCATGTCCTCTATCCAATTGCTCATAAAGACAGGAGATGTGATTTCCAGAGTTTCTCAGGGGACCAGGCAATCTAAACAAAATACTGGATATTTAGGAGAAAGGAGCTTGCTAATCTCACTGGCAAATTCTATTCCACACACACCTGAATGAAAGTGCAGCTGAGTGTCCTGTTTGCTGTTCCAGGCATCGGTCACATTCAGGGACGTTGCTGCTTACTTCTCAGAAGTGGAGTGGGGCATTCTGGGAGAAGGGCAGCAGGAGCTGTACAAGAAGGTTACCAAGGAGATTCACGGCATTCTGATATCACAAGGTAAATCTGCTCATCTAGCGTCTGCCATGTAAGACTCATTGCGAGATGTGCGCTGCCATTCTATCTAGACTGGAGAAATCCCAGGTATCAGGCCCCAGAGACCCCTGAAATTTAGAGCCTGGCTTGTGATTCCATCTCATATCCAGCAGGAGGTGCTGATGCTCTCTGGGAGCCAGTGACAGACTCCACTGCTGCGGGCTCTGCAAACGATGTAGCTCAGTGCTGTAAGATCAGATGTAAACCATAAATTAGAGGATTCATACAAGACCATCTGGAGTCTGTCTCCCTTTCCTGTGCAAAGACATGTGGCTCAGGAGAGCAGGAGGGAGGATTTACCTCTCAGACTCCTTTCTGAGAACCCCAGCTCCTACATAAGGCAGCAACCCACTATCACAGAGAAGAACAGAAACGACTGCACCAGAAAACCTCCAAGCTTTAATCTCACCCAGGCTTTGTCAGAGAAATACAACCAACCCAAAGATATATAACACACACACCTTCATGCCCACACACTCAAACACTGCTTCATCAGAACAGTTCTAAGAGTCCTATTTAAATGCAGTTTTCATATTTGTTATTTACAGGTTATTCAATTGTTAATCCTGATGTCATAGTCAAGATTAAAAAGGAAGATGAGAAATATTTCACTCAGCACTGTGAGTGGGAGGGAAAAGACAACTTTAATGACCCAACGATGAGTAAGTAAATGTTTTGAATTTAAGGGCTTTGCATTTTGAGATCACAGGAGATGAGGTGATTATTATCAAACATTTGTAGACTTAAAATTAATTTAGTAATTTATTTATATTCTCTTATATACCGTGCTATTCTGCATCAGTGCAGTTTACTTTGAACAAACTGAAATTACATTGAACAGGGCATTATAACTTGGAGATAACTATTTATTTTACAGGGAACATGGGCTATGGAGTGTTAAGTGGCTTGCACAAGACCACAAGGAGCGCCTGTGGGACTAGAAACCCCAGTCCTTCTAGCCCAAGGTTGCTGTCCTCTAGTGGGATTTGAACCCCTGACCTTCCGGCCTGAAGTACCTTGCCCCAACCACTGGGCCACTCCTCCACAAATTTAGGTTTGTCAGATCATCTCTTATGAATCCTTTTAGATATTTTGTTTTTTTTCATCACAGGTCTTCCGATTGTAACATCGGTGTTCTCACTGAGCGTTAAACAAGAGGATGATCTCCCCTTCTTGGATCATCCTGACTCAGAGATGACTGAGCAGATCCAGCCTCCTGTAACAAGTAAGTATAAAATTCCTCCTGGACGTCTTCCTAAGGTCAGCATGTGCCATTTAGGGCTTCAGTGCCGGTGGGATAAGAGGCCGTTGTCCTCTCTCTACCTCCCACTGTGTTTCCATTCTTTTGATGGAGTAGTCTACCTGCAGAGCTGTAGGGGGCAGCTGATGGATGTGTGAGACCTGTAGGCGGGATCAGGGTTGAAGCATGTGTGTGTGGTTGAAAGGGCTGGTGGGGTTTGGGGGCGGTGGAGGGGCTTCTCCATTGTTGCAGTGGGGAACATGATTGATGAGCATGATACCAGCTAATTTAGCCAAGGAGGCATAACCTAAGAACTTTAGTGGCCCAGGGAAGGTGAAGTTCAGTTTTTGCAGTTCTTGTGGGTTATGACAAGCCACAGTAGATAATGTAAGTTACAGTAATGCATTTTAATATTAATGAACTGACTGAGATGATTATACATTCAATACATATCAGTAGCAGTCCTTAAGGGTTTGCGTGCAGGTGTTCAAAGGGTCACTGATGTGCTGTGAAGCTTTTAGGCAGGGCTGAGTTGGCTCTGGTAGAGGTAAGGTGAGCAACAGAGTGCAAATGTCAATTCAGTTTGGGGTGTTGTGACGCGGTATCTGCCCAACGACAGCCTGAGCCGTGGATTCCCGCGGTTTTGGCAGGCGCGGCTGCCTAAGTTACTTTCTGTATCCTTGGCCGCAATTTCGGTCCCTTGTGGATACCGTCTTAGCTTGTGGTTTATTTTCTTTTCCACGGGCGATGTGGCTATACGTTTGAAGTGCATGCTAGCTTCATTGCAAGAGTATGGTTCATCCCTACTCTCGGTTTAATTAGCTTCATTTCGATTATTTATCTATATAGTATTGGTGTGAGGCAGCTTCTGACAGCGGTTCTATCAAGTTGGTGTCAACACTAGAGGCTAGCATATAGCTGGGTTTGCTTTAATTGGCCTAGCTCTCCAATTTAGCAGAGGACTGTATATGGCCATTCTTATAGGCAAAAAATGTAATTTTAGATCCCTTGTCATCTAATTAAAGTTGATTTTACGGGCTAGTAATTAGTTTTAAAAGGGGGACAACTGACTCTAGCAATATTGGTGTTCGAGACGTCAGGTCCGTGCCTCCACGGCTTCGGTGTCCTTGGTGTTGAGTTTCTTGCAGGATGTTTTTTTTTTTTTTGTCCACATTCTGCAGCCGGGTTAATTTTCGCATATTTCAGCAAATTGTACCTGTCTTATTCAATATGTTGAAACAGTGATTTCCCATGTACTGTGGCCCTGTATTATATACCCTTTGATGGGAATATTTAGTCAAAATTTTGGATCCCGAGAGTTTTGGTCACGGCCTGGAAATTTAGTTAAGGACGTCTCCGGAGCAGCCGATTCCAAGCAAGCAACGGACTAGGCAGAGGTGAGGTTGGACTTAAGTCCCACTTGCTCCCAAGGCGGTGGGGCGGCCACAACCCCCACCCCGCTTAGGTCTGCTCCTGATCCCAATCTACCCCAGACAGGATTCGGGAATAGTCTCAGTTGAAACGGATAACAATAAAGAGAATACGTCTGGCCAACCTGGACCCAAGGCAGCACTCCAATCACTAGGCTGTCAGACATCTGAAATGAGAAAAAAAAAAACTATTCCGGAGTAGTTGATTAGTTACCCAACATCCGGAAGCTTGGACAACAATCACAAAAGCCTAGATGCTTAAACTTTCCACCATATGTCTACCTTAGGCCCTGGCCCACCGAAGACGTTTTGCGTGAGGAAAAACATTGAACGAGGAAGAGTTAGGAGAAGAATGCCCCTTGAAACTATCCCCTACCCTGCACTGAGACCTAGCCAACCTGGGAGAAGAGTTGGGGCTGCTCCGCAGACATCTCTCTAAAACCACAACTGAATCTTCCGGGAGTATAAGGCCCAGCGCCTTTAACGCACCAAAGAAAATAAAATCGAATCCAATTACCTGACATGGAGTAGGCAAGAGCACCGGCCCCCGAGCCACGTCTCAAAGGTCGCCTTTAGACCAGACAATTGAGCTTTAAAACGGATAATAGCACTGCTTTGTGCAATCCTGTATTGCTGAATGGACTCAACTCTGGAATGCGAACCGCTGTGATTTGACAGCCTAAATTTTAACTATCTGGGGTTAAGGGTGAGCAGGCTGGGCTATGATACTGACACCACACTTAGCTTGCCCAGCCCAATATCTGACCCGAAGTCTACAGCAATCAAAGGTGGTCTCCCATCCAAGTATTAGCCAGGCACAACACTGCTTAGCTTTGGGGATGACAGCAAATCTGAGTTTTTCTCAGGGTGTAGTTTTGGCAGGAACCACAGCCATTTTGTGTCCTGCTCAACTGGACATTTTAGGCCCTTCAGGGAGGCAGGATTTGGCTCCTATTCTTGGGGGGCAAGCGATGAGGAAGTCAGCAGGCTTACTGCATAAAGCAGGGCCTGGGGGAATCTTAAGAGCGACAAGGTTCCTCCTAAACTACGGGAAGAGACCTTGGTGGTTACTTCACCTTTGTAAACTCTGGAGGGCACTCTAGCCAGAGTTTTGTATTATTTGGAGGAGGACCACATTTCAGGGTTCTCTGACTTTTGATGACCCAAAGGAGGGGCCCCCGGAGCTCGGTGAAGATGTCTTGGCTCTGGGACCTGGAGCAAGGAGAAATCCCTCCGGGAGAGGATCCCAGTGTTGAGTTTCACCAAAAGGATCTCGTGGCATTAATTGTGCACTTTTTGGCAGCCCTAAACATTCCTCTGGAACCACAGACAGTGGAGCCTCCCTTGGAAGATCCCCTATTACGGAGCATCAGGGTGTCTGAGACTGCCTTTCCTGTCCATAGGGTCCTCAAACAGATGATCAATGTGGACTGGAAAGTTCATAAAGCGGGATTGCGCGGTGTCTGGACCATGCAGTGCCTGTATCCCATTCCACTGATCACCATCCCCGTGGAAGGAGGTACGACATTAAAGGATGTGCAGGATAAGAAATTGGAGACCTTTTGTTAAAGCAGGTATTTGAATGTGTTGGCCTTAAGCTCCGCAGACAGAAGCTGTTATGTGGCCAGAGCATGTACAGTATGCATTGGTCAAAGGCCTTATCGGGATCTGATGCTGAAACCTCGTAGCTTATGCCTGAGGAGGCTAGGCTGGAGTGATGTATTTAGCAAATACATTCTATCAACTTTGGGTTTCCACCAAGGGTGTGGCCTCAGTGGTGGCAGCTCGATGGCTCTTGTGGTGGTATAACTGGTTGGTGGATGTGTCCCCTAAGACTCTTCAGTGTAGGCTCCCCTTTAAGGACAAGCTCGTGTTTGGGGAGGCCTTGGAGAAGTTGGTCAAAGAATTTGGGGAGTTCAGGCTGGCTGTGTTTCCTGATGACAAGCCAAAGGCTAATAAGCTGACCCCAGTGTTGAGGGATCAGTCTTACGATTTACATCATTTCTGAGCAGTGCACTTTGCCCCTTATTAAAGGGTGCATTATCCTTTTAGGGGTTAGACCTTTTGGGGTGGTAGAGGAACGGGTCAGGGGTTCTTTTCAGAAACTGGGGCCATTTCCAAGAAAGCACAGTGAAATGAGGGGGGCTCAGGCAGGGGTGGTGCAGGTCGGGGATCGCCTTCACCAGTTTTACCCTGCCAGGGTCCAGATCACTTCTGACCAATGGATGGTGGAAGTCATTCGTGAAGGTTATGCTCTGGAGTTCACAATACTGCTCATGGATACCTTTCTGTTGTCTCCTTGCAAAGCTTCCACCAAATTGCAGGCCGTCAGGGATACTCTCCAGCAGTTTCTCCAGGTACAAAACTACTGTAATTAAGATACAAAACACCACCATTCAAGTAAAACAGCAGGTGAAATACTTGGGAATCATCTTGGACAAATCCCTCAGTATGTCATCCCAGGTAAAAAAAAAACAGCTAGGACTATATTCTTTAAGCTAAGATCCATCCAGAACCTAAGACCTCTCCTAGAACCTAGCGATTTTTGAATGGTGATCCAGGCACTCATAATCCCGCATTGTGACTTCTGCAGTACTTTACTACAGGGTCTGTCCAAAAAGACAGTTAACACCCTCCGAATAGCCCAAAATGTGACTGCCGAATAATAGCTAAAGCAAGCTTGACTGAGCATATTACACCAATCCTCAAAGATCTGCACTGGCTCCCATTAATGAGTAGAATAAAATATAAAGTAAATAATTATCACTTTCAAGCTACTACATAACATCTCACCCTCATACCTCACATCTAAGATTCATACCCAAGCAGAGACCAAGAGCAGAAGAAACAGCAGCCTAAACACTCTTGCAGTACCATCATCAATCCGTAGTACAAAGCAAGTAACCAGCAAAAGAGCATTCGCCTACACTGCACCCAAATTATGGAACCTCCTGCCAGTCTACATCAGGTCTATCAAAGACCTCAAAACATTTAGAAAAGAGCTAAAGACACTACTATTTACTGGTCGCTTTCAATAATGGTTTATGGACCTTTCCTCCAGGAACTTGTCCAAACGTTTTTTAAACCCAGTTACACTAAAAGCCTTTACTACATCCTCCGGTAACAAATTCCAGAGTTTGATTACACATTGAGTGAAAAATTATTTTCTCTTATTAGTCTTAAATAGTTTACCCTGTAGCTTCATTACATGCTCCCTAGTGTTTATATTTTCGGTTGATGTAAACAGTCGATCTACATTTACCTGTTCCACTCCATTCATTAATTTATAGACCTCTATCATATCTCCCCTCAGCCGTCTCTTTTCCAGGTTAAAGAGCCCTAACCTTTTTAGCCTCTCTTCATAGGAGTATCCTTCCATCCCCTTTACCATTTTGGTGGCTCTTTTCTGTACATTTTCTAATAACGCTATATCCTTTTTAAGATACGGTGACCAGAATTGCACACAATATGCAAGGTGCGGTCGCAGCATGGAACAATACAGAGGCATTATAATACCTACAGTAGCATTCTATTTGCTCTCTATCCTGCTGCTGCAAACTGGGACGAGGGTTTCAACAGGTTATCCATGATGACACCTAAATCTTTTTCTTGGGTGGTGGTTCCTAATGTGGAACCTTGCATTGTGTAACCATGGTTTGGGTTGTTCTTTCCTAGGTGCATAATTTTGCACTTGTCCACATTAAAGCGGAAGTAAGGATGTGGTTGAAAACTACATGCCGGTTAGTTTAACTTTGGTGGTGAGTAAATTATTGGAAACACTGCTGAAAGAGAAAATAGTGAGGTTTCTGGAGTCCAGCGGATTACAGGATCCGAGGCAGCATGGATTCACCAGAGGCAGGTCTTGTCAGATAAATCTGATTGATTTCTTTGACTGGGTGACCAGGGAGTTGGACCAAGGGAGAGCCCTAGATGTGGTGTATTTAGATTTCAGTAAAGCCTTTGACACTGTTCCTCACAGGCGACTTATAAACAAACTGAGCACCCTAGGGATGGACCCTAAAGTTACTGCTTGGGTTAGAAATTGGTTGGGTGGGAGGCGACAAAGAGTACAAGTAAATGGAGCTCACTCTGAGGAGAAGGATGTTACAGTGGTGTGCCCCAGGGATCTGTCCTTGGTCCGATTCTTTTTAACATCTTTGTCAGTGATATAGCGGAAGGGCTGTCAGGTAAGGTTTGCCTCTTTGTGGATGATACCACAATCTGCAATAGAGTAGACACTCAGGAAGGTGTAGATAACATGAGGAGGGATCTAGCTAAGCTTGAAGAATGGTCTAGAATTTGGCAGCTGGGATTTAATGTTAAAAATGTAAGGTCATGCATTTGGGCTGCAGCAATCCAAGGGATCAATATAGTATAGGGGGAGAAGTACTTTTGTCCACTAAAGAAGAGCGTGACCTAGGCGTGGTTGTGTCTGATGATCTTAAAGTAGCTAAACAGGTAGAAAAGGCGATGGCAAAAGCTAGAAGGATGCTTGGGTGCATACGGAGAGAAATGGCTAGCAAGAAAAAGGAGGTGATAATGCCTCTGTATAAGTCTTTGGTGCGACCTCATTTGGAGTATAGTGTGCAATTCTGGAGACCGCACCTTCAAAAGAATGTGAACAGGATGGAGTCGGTGCAGAGGGTGGCTAGTAAAATGATTAGTGGTCTTCATTATAAAGCATATGAGGACAGACTGAAGGATCTTAATATGTACACCTTAGAGGAAAGGCGGGATAGAGGTGATATGATTGAGATGTTTAAATACCTCCATGGCATAAATGTTCAGGGAGAGAGCCTCTTTCAATTGAAAGCAAGTTCTGCTAAGAGGGGACATGGGATGAGGGTGAAGGGAGATAGATTCAGGAGTGATATGCGGAAATATTTCTTTACGGAAAGAGTAGTGGATCCATCGAATAGTCTCTCAGTGGAGGTGGTAGAGATGAGGACAGTAACTGCATTCAAAAAAGCATGGGACAAACACAGAGGATCTCTAAAGGTAAAAAGGGGACTGTTCTAGTTGTTGATATGGAAGGACAGACTAGATAGGCCTTGTGGTCTTTTTCTGTCATCATATGCTGAATAGAGCGGTATATAAGAGCCTGTAATAAATAAATAATAAATAAATAAATATTTCAATGTTTCTAAATTTTATCTAGCCATTTGGATGCCCAGTCTTCTAATTTATCAAGATCCTCTTGCAATTTTCCACAATCCTCTTGGGTTTTAACAACTTTAAATATTTATTTTACTTACTTATTTACATTCTCTTATATACCGTGCTATTATGCATAAGTGCGGTTTACATTAAACAAACTGAAATTACATTGAACAGGGCATTATAACTTGGAGATAACTATTTTACAGGGAACATGGGCACTAGAGGGTTAAGTGGTTTGCCCAAGACCACAAGGAGCACCTGTGGGACTAGAAACCCCAGTCCTTTCCGCCCAGGGTTGCTGCCCTCCAGTGGGATTTGAATCCCCGACCTTCCGGCCTGAAGTACCTTGCCCCAACCACTAGGCCACTCCTCCACTCCAAATAGTTTTGTGTCATCTGCAAATTTGATAACCTCACTCGTTATTCCCTTTTCCAGGTCATTTATGAAGGTGTCAAATAGCAGCGGACCCAGCACAGATCCCTGGGGTACTCCACTATTCACCTTTCTCCATTGGGAAAATTGGCCATTTAGCCCTACCCTCTGCTTTCTATCTTTTAACCAGTTCCTGATCCACAATAGTATACTGCCTCCTATCCCAATGCTTTTTAGTTTTGCCAAAAGTCTCTGATGAGGGACCTTGTCAAAGGCTTTCTGAAAGTCCAGATACATTCTATCAACTGACTCACCTGTCTACCTATTTAATTCACACCTTCAAAAAAACATAACAGATTAGTAAGACACTATCTTCCTTGTCTGAAGCCATGTTGGCTGTTTCACATTAAGCCAAGATTATCTACATGTTGAGTAATTTTGTTCTTTATGATAGTTTCTACCATTTTTCCTGGTACTGATGTCAGACTCACTGATCTGTAGTTTCCCGGATCACCCCTGGAGCCCTTTTTAAAAATTGATGTTACATTGGCGATCCTCCAATCTTCAGGTATTACAGATGATTTTAATGATAGTTCACAGATTACTAATAGCAGGTCTGCATTCTCATATTTTAAATCTTTCAACACCCTTGGATGTATACCATCCGGTACAGGTGATTTGCTACTCTTCAGTTTATCAAATAGTTGCAATACACCTTCCCAGTGTATCAATATTTCCTTCAATTCTTCCACTGTATCACCTTTAAATACCACTTCAGTCATGGGTAACATCCCTACATCTTCCTCAGTAAAGACCAAAGCAAAGAATTCATTCAGTCTCTCCGCTATGGCCTTGTCCCCTCTTACTGCCCCTTTTACCCGTCTATCATCTAATGGTCCAACTGACTCTCTCACAGGTGTTTTTGCTACGAATGTACGTGAAAAAGTCTTCAAGGTGCTTTTTTGCTTCCAAATGGCTTCCCCTCTGGTCAGTCATGAACCAGCTGCTCCAAGAAGCAGTCATTTATTTCATCTAGAAACATTATCTTTCTAGTATGTCCCTACCGTGTCAATGACCCAGTCAGTACCGGGGTAATTGAAATCACCCATTATTATTACTGTGCTGTAAGTTTTGTTACCTTCCCTGATTTCTTTGAGCATTTCATCATCCATTTGTTCATTCTGGCCAGGCAGTCAATAGTACACCCCCACTGCCATCGCCTTCCCCTTTTGACATGGAATTTCAATCCATAGAGATTCTACAGAAATTTTGTTTCCTGCAAAACTTTAAGCCTTTGTGACTCAATGCCTTCTCTAACATAGAGTGCAACCCTTCCACCAATTTCATCAGCTCTATCATTACAATATAATTTGTACCCAGGTATCACACTGTCCCACTGGTTATCCTCCTTCCACCATGTCTCTGAGATACCAATCATAACTAACCTCTCATTTAGTGCTATATATTCTAACTCTCCCATCTTATTTTTTAGACTTCTAGCATTTGCATACAAGCTTTTTAGAGACCTTAGTTTTTTCGTATTAATCTTTCTATAGGTAGGAAGGGGTAATTTGGAATCTTTAAGCTCTGTCTGCTTCGTAATCAAGGGCATTTGGGCTACTTTTGTCTTTACTGGAACCTCTCTGCTGATATGCCCTAACTTCTTACTTTTGGTAGTATCCTTCAAGGATACATTGTTTTGAACCATGCACTCGTGGGTGACTGTCAGCTCACCCCTTTTATCTAGTTTAAAAGATGCTCTATCTCCTTTTTAAAGGTTAATGCCAGCAGCCTGGTTCCATCCCAGTTAAGGTGAAGCCCATCCCTTCGGAAGAACCCCTCTTTCCCCCACAATGTTCCCCAGTTCCTATCAAATACAAAACCCTCATCCTTACACCATCATCTCATCCACTCATTGAGACTCTGGAGCTCTGCCTGCATTTTGTTTCCTGCGCGTGGAACAGGAAGCATTTTGTAAGTTCTGGTTTTCAACTTCCTATCTAAAAGCCTAAATTTAGCCTCCAGAACATCCCCACCACATTTTCCTATGTCATTGGTACCAACATGTACCAAGACAGCAGAATCTTCCCCAACACTATCTAAGACTTGTTTAGGTGGCGCGTGAGGTCTGCTTCCTTCGCACCAGGCAGGCATGTTACCAGTCGATGCTCATGTCCACCAGCCACCCAGCTATCTACCTGCCTATTGATCGAATCACGAACTGTAACGCCTGTCCTAAACTTTCCCTCATGGGCACATGACCCTGGAGAATCTTCCTCGGTGCAAGAGGGTTTTGCCTCACCTGGAGGACAGGTCCTAGCTACAGGATCACTTCCTGCCACACCAGGGTGATGCTCTCCTGTCATGTGACCCCTCCTCCTCCATGGCAACAAGGATACTGCCAGACTGGATGTGGGACTTTAGGACTATATCCCTGTAGGTCTCATCTGTGTACCTCTCTGTCTTCCTTATGTCTTCCAAGTCCTGCTACTCTAGCCTCCAGAGATTGGACTCGTTCCCTGAGAGCAAAGAGCTCCTTGCACCTTGTGCACACATAAGACCCCTCACCAACTGGGAGAAAATCATACATGTGACACTCAATGCAAAAGACTGGAAAGCCCCCATCTCGCTGCTGGACTGCTGTCTGCATCTTAGTTTTTAAGGTTGTGTTTAGATATTTAAGTTTCTTTAGTTACTAAGGGTTGCTGGGGATACAAGGACAGACCAAGGACACAGCAAGTATAACTGTATTGTTATCAATAACCTGCTCCTGTACACTCTACTGCTAATATCCAGCATACTGCAAGAACTTATCATAGCCATTATAATACTGTTGTCAGTAAGAACTTATTAACAGCCATTACAATACTGTAGTCAGTAGGAACTTATTACAGCCATTATAATACTGTTGTCAGTAAGAACTTATTATAATACTGTTGTCAGTAAGAACTTATTACAGCTATTACATTACTGTTGTCAGTAAGAACTTATTACTTATTACTTATTACTGCCATTACAATACTGTTATCAGTACAAACTAGCATCTCACAAGCTATTATACTGTTATCTGCAAATCAATAATCTTAATACTATTGCCAATACTAAATTAGCACATTGTTCCACCACTGCCTATAGTCCTTTAACTGTTGCCATATCAATTAGTCATTGCATTGTTGATAGCAATTGCGGATCACTGCACTGCTGCTAGTTATCGCACTATTATAGGCATTGCATTATTTATATCTAACCTAAAAATGTACAAGGTCCTGTTATTGATCACTACCCTCCTTACCTTTGGGCTCCCCTGCATCACAAACGCCCTCAACCACGATACTAGCTACATACCAATACTGCGTACATATGGAAGGAGATGGTTTGAATTCTCCCACCACACAAATGCAAAACGCAACCACACATCCCACTCCCATCTTCTTAGCATTCCCCTTCAAGTCATCAACAAAGCCCAATCTGAGAAACTCCATCGACAACGCCTCCTAAAATGTGCATTGATAAATGCCAGATCCATACGATCAAAATGGCCTGTAGTCATGGACTTGATTCCTCAATACAAGCTCGACATCCTGATGGTTACAGAATCATGGCTATCTGACAGCGACAACATCCTCCTAAACCAGATGCTGCCCTCCTGGATTCGACCTCTACACATGCCACAGATCCACTCAAAAAGGAGGCGGAACGCTCATCCTTGCTAAAACAGATCTTAACTTCAAGCTATGCAACTCCTCCAGCTCAACCCACCTTGACTCCCTCACTATATCCAATGATCTCTGCTCAATCAACCTGCTTTATCGAGCACCATCCCCATTACCGATGACCTTCCAACAATAATTGAGCTTGCATGCGCAACATCCACATCACGCTCTCCAAATTGGGTAGTTGGCGACTTCAACCTCCCTCTCTTCATGACAGCCATTCAGAAGCATTTCTAGATGCACTAGAGGATCTAGGTTACAAACAATATGTCGACTTTTCCCACCCACACTAAAGGAGGCAAACTAGACCTCATCTTCGCACCTCATTCCAAAACCTTAACACACCAAGCCCTTCAACTATCGGTTATACCAGTACCTTGGTCTGATCACAATCTTATTCAATTCAATATACCCACCTTTACCTCACATGTGAGTCAAATACCATCTAACTCACCCGAAACCCATGCAGTCCGTTTTCAACCTCTCAACCGCGACAAAGTCCTAGATAACCTCCATCCACTCTTGACCAACACTACCCTCAACTTAGATGACCTGGTATCCAAATGGGACGAGAACCTCAGAGCCGCCTCATGTCCAGTGCACATGGATAAGAAAATAAGAAAACGAGATCACGCACCATGGTTCTCTGCTGACCTTCGTACATCCCTCATTCATCTACGCAAACTTGAAAGACAGTGGCGCCAAACCCACTCAACATAAGCCCTTGAAACATATAACTCACACATAGCCACCCACCGTGAAAAGGTAACAATTGAGCATGAAACTATACCACACGAACCTACTGAAGCGCTCCATCAATAAACCTCATGCTCTATTCAACTTAGTAAGATCCATAACAAGAGAGCCAGTTTCAGACCAACCTGCAACACCTCGGCCACAGGACTACGCAAACTACCTGCAATCAAAAATGATTAAGTCCAGCACCTGCATAAATACCATCAACCCCATTATATCACCTAAGGAATCTCATATATCTCCATTGTTCAAGTTCAATACTATATCATATAGTGAAATTGATAGAATTATTGCATCCATCAATCCTAGCTCGGCACCTAATGACCCATGCCCATCTATCTTGATCTAAGATCTGCGACTTGATCTAAGCCAAATCCTATGCAAAATTCTGAACCAATCCTTCCTAACAGGCTCATTCCCCCAGAGTCTTAAACACACCTCTATCAAGCCCCTACTAAAAACAGTAAGCTTGAATCCATCCAAAGTTGAATCATTTAAGGCCAATCTCAAGCATCCCCCAGCTTGCAAAAATCATTGAGAAAGCTTGCCCAACAACAACTTCAGCATCACATTGACACAGAAGCACCCCTAGACAAATCACAACATGGATTCAGAGAAGCACATGGAGTCGACACAATCCTTACAACCCTATTCAACGATCTGATCACAGGAAATAAACAACATCAACAAGGATTTGTCCTCATCTTTTTAGACATTTCTGCCTGCCTTCGATTCTGTAAACCACGATATACTAATTCAACGTCTGAGAGAGAAGGGGATTCGAAGCACAGCACTGGAAATGGTGGTAGATCCTACCTTTCCAACAGGTTGGCAACAAGTTAAAACAGGCCAGAAATCCTCAGAGCCGTTCCTACAGTCTCAAGGCGTACCACAAGGATCTTCACTATCGGCGTTAATGTTCAATATTTAAATGCAGCCGATTTGTGAATTGATCAGATCCTTCAACGTGCAATGCTTGGCATACGCTGAATACATCCTCATATACATGCCGTTCAAACTGACCAACCCGTGTTTACTCCAATAACCAACTGTTTCGGAGCAGTAGCTGAATGGTTGCTGACTCAAAACCTAAGAATAAATCATAGCAAACTGATGTCCTATTTGTTACAAGGAATCTTAAGTTTGTACCTCCGCCGTCACTGCTGGTCAACAACACAGAACTGACATCCAAACCCACGATCAGATACCTCGGCATAACATTAGATCAACACCTGGACATGACAATGCACGTGAAGAATGTGACAAAGAACATATACCATAAGATCAGAACACTACGCCACCTCCGTCCACTACTAGACTATACTGATTACCGGTCAACCTTCCAGGCACTAGTCCTGCCACATCTAGATTTCGCAAACATCATCCTTCACGGGCTCCCTCAATCAACCTTAAACCCACTACGTCTGGCTATGAATACAGCTGCTAGAGTCCTTTCTGGGGTCACCAAGGTCTGCTCATATAACACCTATCATGAAAGACCTACACTGGCTACCACTACAAGCCAGACTCTCATACAAGTCACTAGTTTTGACCTTCAAAGCCATGAATATCTACCCACCAACACCAATCAGAAAACTAATCCACAACACCCTGAAAATAGAAACAGAAGGACTACAACTCTGAACCCTTTAATAGTTCCTAAGATGATGACTTCATGTACTAAAGCCACATCAAACAGAGCTTTTCATTGTTTGCACCCAGGAATTGGAATAAACTTCCCCACGAAATCCGCGGCATCAAAAGTCTATTACAATTCCGCAAAGCCGTAAAGCATCACTTATTCACAAAATACTACCCAGAAGTGTCCATGGACACCCACACAGCCAACAGGCCTCCCACTCACACCAAACACCCTAGCACTTTAATCCAACCAGAAAACGGGTAGTCCCCACGAAAATCTACCTTACTACTATAGACTCATCCTACCCATGAATACATGTTCAATATTCACTCGAGTTTAAATATGGTACATAATTAAAGCATATAAATAGTATATTGTTTATTGTACATAGTTATCCCTGTTATTCCATGTTTTATATTCCCCTGTTCCTCTGTAAAAACTCGATGTTACCTGTACACATTGCAGTATATTTTGTTTCGATGTACACCGCGCTGAATTTTAATAGCGCGGTATATAAGAGATGTTAAATAAATAAATAAATAATAAATAATGAAACTATACCCAATACGTTTAATGCACCTTGTTCACCTGAAGCTTAATTAATCTCAAGTCCTTAATGTTGCCTGATGAGGATAAAGAGCTGCACCTGAGAGCAGCTCCTTTCCTTTAAGAGGTGTAAGTACCTATAAAGCAGGGGTCTCAAACCCAAATTGCTTTGAGGGCCAAATGAAGACTTGTAAAGTAACCCGCAGGGCCTCATTTGCATAAATATTTGCATAATGTTAACATACACTAACTTTTAGTAAACATGCCTCTTAATGAGTGTATGGATAAAGAAAGACTAAAAGATTTCTACATAATCCAGTGCTAACCACCAGGCACATTAGGAACTACCACAAACACTGCCCATTTAGAACACATAGCAAACCCGCCATATCCTAACAGCACTACCAGGATTCACAAAGCACCACGACCCTACTATCAAAAGGCAAATCACTGCAAATATTAAACCAATACATTTCAGAGAACAACAATACATGACCTACTGGGGAAAGAGAACATGTGGCTATGTCAAATATGAATTATATAAACAGACCACCTCAGCTCAGTTATACATGCAGAACATAGACCATCACCAAACAAGGAATCACAATTTAGAAACAGAAGACAATAATTAAACTGGGAACCCCAAAAGCCAAACTTGGAATGTACAACAACACTGTAGAAATAAAACTATAAATTAATTTCCTCTTGTACTAAACAAAGTGCAGCGTTAATGATGCACATTTCCTAGAGCTGACATATTCCAGTTAATAAATTCATAATAAAGAGAGATTTTTCTACCTTTTGTGCATGTTTTTTTCAGTTGCAATTGCTTCAGATACTGTCTTGGTCTAACTCTCCATCGTCTGCTGTCCATTTGTCCTTTCTTCTAGTTTTTTTCCATTCTCTCTCAGCATCTGATTTAACATACTAATCTTTCTCCTTTTGCTCTTTCCTCATTCCTTTTTCATCAACTCAAATTTTACACCTCCATCCTCAATCCACACTTACTCTCCCAATACCAGGACAATTGTAGATTTTTCTTCCCTCCCACACAAAGATTTTCCCCTCTCCATTTCACTCTCCCAGCCCCATCCCATTTCATCCTCCCCCAACATCCACGCCCTTCTAGTTCCCCCAGCCCCCACCCAGCATCCGCTCCCTAGAAGTCCCCGCATCAGCCCATTTCCAGTCCTATCCTACCCCCACCATCAGCTCATTTCTAGTCCTAGCTGTCCTATCCTAGCCCCTCTATCGGCCCATTTCCTGTCCTAGCTCCACCCGACTACGCCCAGTGCCAGTCCTAGCTGCCTCCCCTCACAGGCTCATTTCCATTCCAAAACCCCGTCCCCATCAGCTATTTGCAGTTCAAGCCCCCCTTCTATTCAGCCCATTTCCAGTCCTAGCAACCCCCCCAGTCCATTACCAGTTTTAGCCCCCCCATAGCCCATTACCAGTTCCTAAGCCCCCCAACAGCGCACTTCAAGTCCTAACCCTCCCATAACCCCATTTTCAGTCTTAGCCCCCCCCATAAGCCTAATCCAGTCCGAACCCCCCAATCAGCCCAACTCCAGTCCTAACCCCCATCTGCCCATTTGCAGTCCTAGCCCCCACCATTGCCCATTACCAGTCCTAACCCCCCCATCAGCCCATTTCCAGTCCTAACCCCCCATCAGCCCATTTTCAGACTTAGCCCCCCCCCCATTACCAGTCCTAACCCCCCTCTCTCCCATCAGCCCAACCTAACCCCTCCTCCCCCCCCAGCCCAGGTAAATTAAAAAAAAAAAAAAAAAAAAAACCTGGCCGCTGCCGCCGTAGCAGCGGCAAAATCAACTGTCCTGCGGCCTCTTCCCGGCTGCCTGGCAGTCTCGGCAGAGCCCTCGTCAGCTCCATCAGCAGTGGCTTTTCAAGCCGCGAAGAGAGAGTATTTCCCTCTCGCTGCTCTGTTAAGCCTGCCAGGGCTGATGGGAATTCCATCAGCCCCGGCAGGCTTAACAGAGCCGTGAGAGAGAAACTCTCTCTTTGCGGGATGCCCTGAAAGCTGCCGCTGATGGAACTGACGAGGCTCTGCCGGGTAAACGGGAAGGGGCCGCAGGACAGTTGATTCTGCCGCTGCCACGGCGGTAGCGGAAGAAGCAGAAGCCAGGGGTTTTGTTTTTTTTAGTTTCCTCTCCCTCGCGGGCCGCACAAAGTTCTCTCGCGGGCCGCGTGTTTGAGACCCCAGCTATAAAGCTACGATTATCCCCAGGGGTGGGTGTTGGGGAGGGGGAGGGAGTGAGGGAAAGAAAGAAGACTTATTAACAGCTGGCTGCCACACAGTACCCTGTCCTTTGCTTCTAAGGTAATCTGTGACCAAGTTCCATGGGGAGTCCCACAGCTTTTGCTTGGATAGAGGAAGTGTTGGGGTCTAAATTTAAACTAGAGGCTCTCTGCTGGGCTCTAAATTTAACCACTAGCTCTCTTCTGTGTGTTACATTTAAACTGAAAGCTCTTTGCTGCTACTAGGCCCTGACTAATTTAACAAATACACGGGTTCGCAGATTAATCAGCTTTAATCCAAAGAATTCCTTTCTCCCCAAGATTGCCAGAAAAATTCCCAGAAGTAAATGCTCACAATTGCAGATCTCTCTCTCCAGAAGTAGCAGTCCCCTTTTGTAGTCCGTCAAGACTACAAAACCGCCCCTGATCTCTGGAAGGGGAGGTATATAAAGACTGCATAAATAAAGAAAAAATAAATGGTCTCCGTAGGCCAGTCAGGTTAAGGTTCATAGTCAAGCCTCTTCACCGGCAAAAGCCTCTCCATCAGCACCCGATTTAGCATTGGGGTGGAAGCGGCAGCCGCAAGCTCCCCCCGCCAAGGCCCAATCGGGACACCAGCAAAGCATTTAAAGAAACATGCCTTCAGGTGCGAACGTTCCTGAGGGCCTCGCCAGAGGGCTCTTTGGCATGGCCGTTAGGCGGGGACCTGAAGCAGGGTTGATACCGTCTGCCAAACTATTAGTCCTTATAAAATTGCACCATCCGAAGAGGAAGTGAAGTCACCGACCTGGGATGGCGGCCTGAAAGAGACGCTCTCTTCGGGACGCCGGAGAAAAGTATCAATAAGTACGAGCATAGGGCTTCCCCCCCCCCCCCCCCCCCCGGGAAAAAGTGTAATTTTGTGAACGCCTTTGACTGGACTTACAAAGCTGGAGAAATACCGTTCTATCTATGCTCCCTTGCGATCCCAGAAAGAGAGAGACGAGAGAGAGGCTACCAAGACAGACGAAGAGCTGGAGAATGCTGAGGAACAATGCACAAAAGGTGATCTTAGGCAGTGGTGGCCGAGAGATAAAAACAGAGGTCATCGGAGTGAAAACTGATGTGAAAGAATTACTTGCTGAGTTTAGCCAGGACATACAGGCTTTGGGGCATCGCGTAGACGCTTTGGAGGAGCACGTGACGAGATGGCCCAGCAGCACAGGAGGTGCGCAACATGAGTAGTAAGTGGCAGAAGGAGACGGAGGAATTGCGAGACAAAATTGAAGACCTTGAGATAGATCCAGACATTGTAATATACGCATACGAGGTGTCCCCGAGGAAGATCAATATAAACAGGCTGCTAGAGTTGTCGTAAAATATGCTAAACTCTAGTCTTTCCACTGTTCTTTTCCCTCCCCCTGGAAACACTCCCTCATCCGCCCTCTTCTTAAGAAACCCTCCCTTGACCCTCTTGACCCCAACAACTACCGTCCAGTCTCCAACCTTCCTTTCCTTTCCAAACTACTCGAAAAAAAATCGTCTTTGCCCAGCTTTCTCACCATCTTGACTCTGCCAATCTCCTTCACCCCCGTCAATCCGGCTTTTGCCCTGGTCACAGCGTGGACACCACCCTCCTTAGCTTTCACTGATTCCCTGCACACTGCCCAGTTCGGAAAATCCCCTATCGAGGTGACCATGCCTTCGGTGGCGGTAGCACTTGACCTCTCCGCTGCCTTTGACCTGGTTGTCAGTTGTCACTCCCTATCCGGCTTCTATCCTGTCCTCGCTTGCATGAACGCTGGTCTCGCGTAGCATCTGTCTTGCGGTTGGATATGGTCACTCTTTTGCTTATTCTCCCCGTTCTGGTGCCGTTCTCCCATCCTCTCCCCCTCTTCTCCTCCCCTTCTGACTCTTTCGTCCTTTGAACCTGTACCAGGGCTCTGTTACTGGCTCCCCTTTCTTTTGCAATCTATTTCTTCACCGCCCTTCACATTAACTACATTACCAGGCAATTTGGAATCCTCCTGCCTTTTTACTATGCCGACGATATTCTTCTTCCTTTCATCACAACTTCCCTACTTCTCCCTGATTATGACTCCTTTAAAACAACTGCCTCACTGCTGTTTCCTCAAAAATGGGCTGACGGGCAAAACTGTTTACATCTTAATCTTCTTTCCTAAACCATAGCTAGCTGGTTCCTTTGTTTAATTGAACAGATGGTCGCCTCACAGTACTTCTGGGCCCTTCCTAAGCCCCATCTTTTCATCAATGCACCTATCTCTGGCTGGTTTCTACTTTCCGCTACCTCGGTCGTTTCGTTTGTTTGATTCTGATCATTCCTCCTTCTCGTCTCACATTGTCCCCACATTTCTAAACTCTCTTGTCTTTCATCCTCTCCGCGCCAAATTCGTGCCACTTCCGTCCCTTCCTCTCTCCCTCCGCCTTAAGCTACCCTTGTTACTGGCCGGCTCGTATATTCGCTCCGCCGCTATTGACTTTTTCCAATTTTTTTCTTTGCCGCTTCTCCAAACAGCAACTCTTCACGGGTTCACAGCGAATTCAAAATAACCGGCCGACCCGATCTCCCATTTTCCCACGCTTCCCCTAGAGATCATGTCACCCTCCTCCTCCTCCTCGCGTCTCCACTGGTTGCCGCTATCAGCCTTTCCTGCAACAATTCAAATCTCCTCACCCTAAGACCCACAGAGGCACCTGCACACCTCTTCCACCTCCTCAACTATCTTGCAGATCTGCTCCGTTTCCACCACCCCCGAATCCCCCCACCAACTGCCACGCTCCTTTCACCTCAACCAGCCTCACACTGCCATTCCCCACTTTCACGTGCTCATTTACAGTCCTACGCTGCTCATTTTCAGCCTTCTTCTTCGCTGGTTCCCTCACTATGGAAAACTCTCTCCCCCCTACCCTTTCGGTTCTCTCTGAATCTCCCACTTCCCTATCCTTAAGAACTGTTCTCCCCATCAAGACTTACCTCTTTTTCCGCTAGCCTTTGACCTCCCGCCTCATCCCAGCCCTAGACCCTGTCCTTCCCTCATCCTTTGTCCGCACGCGTCAACTCTTGTCTTCCTCTCGCTTTACTGTCACATTGTAACTTCCTTTCACTTTCTTCTTGCCCTCGCGGCCACTGCTGGTCTTTTGGAATTTTGTTACCATTGTCAACGCCCTGCTTACCACTGAAGGGCGGGTCAACAGCAAATAAATACAGATAAAGATAAAGATAAATATGTGCAGGCCTTGCTGACGGAAGGGAACCAGGCAGCAGATGCCAGCAAAGCGGGAGTTGGGAATAGAAAAGGGCCAAAGGACCCTCCGGTTTCCCCCCGGTGAAACCGTCCCAGAGATATCATTGCCTGCCTGAACTAGCTTATCTTTTAAAAGAAGCGATCATGAGAGCCGGCGACGGAGGGGGAACAAGGAGAAAAGGAACGCTGTAGTGGCATGGATCAGCTTATTGATGTGGTTTCAAGATCTGGCACACCCTCGACTTTGTCAAGCGAGGAAGATGATGGCGACTGGTCCTGAATATGTGAGACAATAAGTATTAGATTATAAGTGGCTCTTCCCCTTCGGCCTGACAGTTTGAAATAGGGGCCCCCACGGGTAAGCTTCAATGGGTCCTAATTCCCTATCGGAAGCATGGAAGGGTCTAGGGGAAGGCCAAGGCCCCAAACATGCTCAGAACTCGCACCCAGCAAGATACTTTGGATCAGGCAGAGGGGAATTTCTTCTAATCTATTTGGACCAAATTGAGATGGGCATGAATTCCAGAGAAGGGACATCGTCTTCGGCGTACATCTAGTAGGAACCTCTCAGGACCGGGGGGAACGACGGAGCCTGGCAGAACATTTACCAAGCAACATGTAGTTTGACACCAGGACGCTAGGATCCGGGGTCAAGGTGGCGAGTCTATCGGAGCGGTTTTGGGTCTCCATTGTGGGGCCATGGGGGAACGCCTGGTCAGGGGCTATTCCCTCTCCTTTAGTTTAAAGTACAGTTTGAGGAATATTAGGTTGAAGGAGGGCAAGCTGAGGGTTTCAGTGTTGAGAGTTTTATGTTCTTGAATACAATGGGTGGGGTCGTGAAAATACAGTAGGGAAAGGGACAGAGGTGCCTGGCAAATCGTTTCTTTATTGGGGGGGGGTCCTATTACTTGGGGGGAGTAGAGTCCCGGGAAGGGTGTTTTTCTTTTCCTCCAGAAAGGAGACACAGTATTTGGGCCTGTTGTGTGAACTATGGGGAGGGGTAGAGAGAGGGGGGTATTAGAGAAACACGAGTGGGGGGGAGGGAAGGGGGGACGAGGGGGAGCCCTAAACTTTAAGAGCAACATGGGTAATATCAGTGCTAAAGTTTAGGGATTTTGTTTTCCTATGGCTGACCACTTAGTGTAAGGGTCCATTGAATGTTAGAGGTTTAAATACCCCCCAAAAGTGGAAAAGCGCTGGTGTCGGGAGGCTAGCCTACAGCGGTGGCCAGTACTTTTTTTACAAGAAACACATTTATTGCCGAACGATGCCCATCTTTTGCGGAATTGGAGCTTATCGAGATACTTGGTTTAAAACTTCATGATTGGCTCGCATAAAAAAAGCCAGAGTGGCCATTATTAATTCGCAATGCTGTTTCCTTTTCTCAGTTGGGGGGGGGTGATAACGGGAATAAAGGGACGGGTGCCCTTTTAGTTTGGGGAGAATTGGTATGGTCCAAGTTGTTACCTTTTTTGCATGTGTTTATGGTCCCAATGACCCCCACGCTGATTTTTGGGATACGTTGTCTCGCTGGTTAAAAGATCAAATACATGGGGCAACTAATTGATTGGGGGAGAATTCAATGAAGTTCTGATTCCGCAGAAGGATAGATCTTTGGATTGGCAGGAAATAGGGGGATAAGTAGAGGGAGGGAACAACTGCGGAGTCTGATGAAACAATATGGGATATGGG
>CM066033.1:39631909-39719700 GCA_033557465.1 Ichthyophis bannanicus
TGAATAGGTAAGGTAGCTGCCTCCTTAGGAGTTTTAGGATATTGTAAAATATCTAACTCCTTAGCTCTTGGCTCTGACTCTGGGGCCAGTGTAATAGAGAGGCCCCGAGCCACCTCTCTGATAAAGTCTTGAAAAGACAAGTCCTCTGGAGGAGACATCCTTCGTTTAGGAGAGGACTCCCCCTGGGGAAGAAGCATCACTGCATCGACAGACTCTTCAGAATCCTCAGAGTCATCAGAGGAATCGAAGTATCGTCTCTCGGGATGCTCTTGCAAAGCCCGATACCCGTACCGACCGGGATCGGTATCGGGAATCACCAGTACCGGAGTATCGGTACCGGAGGGCTGTAGAGGGCAGAGTACCGGCATAGCGGATGCCGATGTCGACGCCACCGGCACTGGAATAGATGCCGATGGCGGTGCCGGAGCCGGTAACGGCTGAGTAGTCTGTTGCGGTACCATGGGCGTCGATACCACAAGGAAAGCCGTCAGACTGCGTTCGATGGACAGAATCCTCTGATCCATCGACGCCGTCAATGCCTGGAAGTCGGTACCGGTGGAGGCCACCAGTACCCCAAAGCATGGCACCAGGAGATCTGTCGAGGTCACGCCATCGAGATCATCCTGGAACCCCGATGATGATGCTTTAGAGGCTGAAGCCTCTCGCCGGGGTAATTTTGCCAGTGCCGAATCCTCGAGGGCAAGGCCAGAGGCATCTCGATGCTTCGAAGGAGATGTACCCTTTGAGGACCGGCTGGATGTATGTTTAGTTACCCGAGATCCATGTGAGGAAGAAGAAGCCCTGGAAGACGTCGATGCTACCGAAGCCGCATCAGAGGGAAACAGGGTACTGAGCTTGGCAGCTCGGTTCTGTCGACCTCTCTTAGACATCATAGAACAGGACACACAATCTGTAATGGAATGGTCAGGGCCTAAACATTTTAGACACCAGTCATGGGTGTCGGTGACGGAGATAGTACTGCCACATTTGGTGCACTTCTTAAATCCTGAGGCAGGCTTTTCCATATTTAAGGAAAAAGATTTTGGGCCTAGGGCCCAAAACTGAAGGGCACCTGAAGAAAAATAAATGGAAAAAAAAGGTGTTTTTGGGGTTTTTTTTAATAGAAAAGAAGAATGACCAGCGGTACCGGTATAGCGTCGAGGAAGGCAGACGCGACAGAAAAGAAATAAAGAAAAAATAAGGAAATTCTTCTGCGGTGACAGGAACACGACCTGCTGGCTCCACGGAAAAAGAACAACTGAGGAGAGACAGTTGGAAAGGTGGGAAGGCAGCACGCAGGCGCTGTGGGATGCTCCCAAAAGCTTTCTGATTGGACACTGGGGAGCGTTCCCGCGCAGGCTCCGTCGGTACCGACGTACCCATATGTGAAGACTCATTCCTGCTTGTTCCTGGAGATAAGTAAATCACGACCTGTTCGAAGATGGACATGCCTGCTCTATACTTAAGGGCATTTAAGTTACTTTTGTCTTTACCGGAACCTCTCTGTTGATATGCCCTAACATTCACCCTCTATGCTTAAGATTAGAAATATTCCACTGCACATAGCAAGGATTGTATCATAAAGGAATTCTTGGCTCACCCATCTTGGTGTCCGTATTCTCCTCTCCTCCCTCCAGCTGGTTCCTGAGATGAACCTCTTCTATTTTCAGGCTCTCTTCTGTGGGATCCGTACAGTAGCCTCTTCTGCCTGTTAGAAAAATGGAAAAGTAACTGAATTGACAAGGAAAGGTAAGACTTCAGAAGAGCAACACTTGGATAAAAGTGGGATGATTGGAATCCTGCAAGTTCTGAAAATTAAAGTATCCTGGTGGAAAGCTTTATGAACCTTCTGTAGCAATGATATGGAACCAAGGCAGGGAACACGAAGGAGAAATTTCACTTGCTGTTAATTTCCTTTTCTGGAACCCTGCTAGACCAGTCCAGACAAGTGGGTTAAGTCCCTCTGTCAGCAGATGTTGGAGACAGAGAAAGTGTCAGAAGCCTCAAACAAACAGGCTCTGGCATAGAGAGAGGCTCCCTTAGGTGTCACCCTCAGTATACTTATGTAAAAGCAGAGGAAGCCCCATGTCAACCAAAACGCACTAAAACGCCCCAGGGGACCTGGAACGGTGAGCACCAACAAGTGCAACTATGTACAAAGAGCATAGGCAGGCTAAACTGACTTCTGAGCCTGAAACTGAGATGACAGCCTGTCCTTCCAGAAAGCTGTATTAAATGAATGACGACCCAAGGCTGTTGCTGAAGAATGCAGTGAGGGGTGGGTCCTGGATTGGTCTAGCAGGATTCCCGGAAAGGAAATTTCTTCTTCCAATTCATCCTGCTAGACCAGTCCAGACAAGTAGGAAGTACCCAAGCTACATCCCTGCTGGGTGGGAAGGAACGGCCGCTTCTACCACAATGGCCCCGAAATGCGCCTCGGCCCAAGCCGCGCCACTACCGCCGGTCGAGGTGGTAGTGGCGCGTGAAAGTGGATAGAGAGGACCAGATGGCCGCACGACAAATGTCAATGGGCAAAATGTGCAAGCGTTCCGCCCAAGACGCTGTCTGAGCCTGCGTGGAATGCGCATGAAGCCCCACGAGGATGGACTTGTTATGCAGGCTGTAAACGGATTCGATGGTGCACTTGATCCAGTGCACAATCGTAGCCTTGGACACTGCCAGGCCTTTACGCGGCCCAGCAAATAATACAAACAGGGGATCTGACTTCCGAAAGGAAGCTGTGACCTTATATACCGCACTGATGCAGAATAGCGCGGTATATAAGAGAATGTAAATAAATAAATAAGGTAGCGACGTAGAACTCTCCGGACACTGACTGCTTGAAAATTGTCCAGAGATTCAGAGCCTTGTTCCTTCGGAAATGAGAGTAAGGAAATGGTCTGATTCACATGAAAGGGCGAAAGCACCTTGGGTAAGAAGGAGGGCACGACACGAAGTGACACCCCTTCAGAAGTGAATAAGAAAAAGGGCTCTTGACAGGAGAGCGCCTGTAGTTCCAACACACACCTGGCTGATTTGCTAGTAACTAAGACCCTCTTTAAGGAAAATTCTCTGAGAATAGCATGCTGGGGAGGCTCAAAGGGAGTCTTCATAAGACTCCGGAGCATGAGAGAAAGGTCCCAAGGGGGAACAAGTGGACGGAGTGGAGGCCTTAGTGTGCAGACCCCACAAAGGAAACGACTGATGTCTGCTTGAGATGCAAGCGAATGCCCCGCAAGAGGGCCCCTGAGGATTGCTACTTGTACTAAGAGAGAGCTGAGAGCAAGCCCATTATCAAGCCGTACTGTAGAAACGCTAGGATTTCTGGAATCTGCACTCACCATGGAGAACACTGTTGATGAGCGCACCATAACTCAAACAAGCGCCATATGCGAGTGTAAGCCAACGATGTGGATGGGCAGCATGCTTTAAGCAGAATCTGAACCACCTTAAGCGAACAGTCTTTATGGGCTAGACGCTACTTCTTAACAAGGGCCGCATACCACAGGTGCAAGGACCAGCTGGGTGCGACTAGGACCACCAGAACGGGGTGAGACTTCATGTGATGGAGACAACTCCCCATCAGTGGCCATGGTGGAAACAAGTATAGCAACGAGACCACTGGCCAATGCTGGGCCAGGGTGTCTATCCCCTGATAGCCGAATTCCCTGCAGCGACTGAAGAAGTCGGAGCCTTTGGCGTTCGCAGAAGTGGGCATGAGGTCGAACCTGAGTTGGTCCCAGAGACTCAATACACTGGAAGGCCATCAGATGGAGTTCCCACTTGCCAGGGTCCAGAGTATGTCAACTGAGAAAGTTGGCTTGAACGTTGTCTACCCCGGCAATGCGTTGGGCTGAGAGAGACTGCAAGTGCCGCTTGGCGCAAAGGAGGAGTAGCAACATCTCCCTGGCGACTCCAGGGCTTTTGTGTCACCCTGTTGGTTGAGATAGGCCACTGTAGTGGCATTGTCGCAGAGGACGCAGACAGAGTGATGGCAGAGTAGTGGGAGAAAGGTCTGCAGAACAAGGCGGACTGCTCGCACCTCGAGCTGATTGTAGTCCTGCGTTGCTAGAGACCAGCAAGTTAGAAGGGCCCATTGCAGGGGTCGCATGTGGGCTCATGCCCAAGGGACGACATAGATCATCGCTGCCATGGCCCCCAAAACTTGAAGATAGTCCCCCCCAGGGCCGAGCCTGAAGGCAGAACATTTGGAGTTGGCCTGAGAGTCTCTGCAGCTGGCGAGAGGAAGACCCGCCCAAGGCGGGTGTCAAAGTGGGCCCCCAGGAACTCCAGGGACTGGGATGGACTGAGACAGTTCTTGGCGTGATTGACTTCCTAGTCTAGATGCGCCAGTTAAGTCACGACTTGGGAGGCAGCTGCTAGAGCCTCCAGATAAGACTTTGCCCCGATGAGCTAGTCATCCAGGTACGGATGCATGTGGATACCCTGCTTCCGCAGAGGTGCTGCTACTACAACCATGACCTTGAAAAAGGTACACAGAGCTGTTGTGAGACCAAACAGCAACGCACTGAACTGAAAGTGGCATCCTAGCACTGTAAAATGCAGAAAGCGCTGTTTATCCAGGTCCAGAATGGGTTGAAAGGAGCCATCCTTCTTTGGAACGGCAACGTAGATGGAGTAGTGTCCAGTAGTGGTCTCTGGTAGAGGCACTGTTCAATGGCCCAAGGTCCAACAGGCAGCGGAGAATGAACTGTATGGCTTCCTGCTTTGTCCCCGAGCCACAAGGGGAAACTATGAAGGTATCGTGTATAGGATAGGCGCATTCTAGAACATTGCCGCAGTAGACAATACTGAGGACCCATTGATCGGTGGTGATCTTTTCCCACTTGTGGGCAAATAGGGCCAGATGGCCCCCTACTGGAGGCATCCCGGAGTGGGCCAGAGGAGCGTCAGTGGGAGGAGCAGCTGGGGACGGCAAACTTTGAGGGGGCAGAGAAGGAGTCCTTTGTCTGATACATCGCCCAAAAAGGCTGCAACCTAGGGGCAGTCCTGGAGGATGGAGGCCCCGAATACCAACCTGGTCGGAAAGGCCAAGAATCTCTGAAACTCACTCATCTGGGAGGAGGAAAAAGGGGATGAACTCCAACCCGAACAGTGGTTAGCTGTCTTTGGTCTATCCTCTGGTAAGCGTCTGAGAAGCAGTTTGCATCATTTCCTGTTCTTGAGATTCCGAGAGGCACAATGCATCCACCGCCTGAGTAATCAATGCTAGAAGTTCCTACTTACGGAATAAATTGACATCCTGAGCTGCCTCCTGATCTTTTGCTTGGTCATCGGAAGGAGACCACTCCCCGTCTTCCCGATCTGAAGATAGAGGGCTATCCTCTATGGAGAGATGATCCTGTTCCATTGCACCATCCAGTGAAGCTCAGGAGATCTCTTTTACATGCTGCGTGGACTCTTCTGAAGTGAACTCAGTCAGAGTGCGCTTTTGTGCCCTGTGTGCTGCCACTGCCACTGCCACTAGCCTGGAGTAAGAAGTGCTCACTTTGAGGGAAGCTGATGTGGATACCCAAAGGCCTCAAGCTTGCCTGAAGAGGGACATAAATTGGGCCAAATCTTGATCCATGTTGCCTGCACTGGGCTGCTGTGGCTGCTGCAGGAGTAAAAGAGGAGGAAGAGGGGCATCCTCCAAGGGAGAGAATGGAGATAAGGCCCTGGCAGCTGAGGAGGGAGCTGATGCATCTTGACGTAAATTGAGGGACCCTGCAGGCTCTTCCTCATGTAGCAGTAAAGAGAAATTAGACTTACCTGCTAATTGTTCCTTGAGGAACTCCAGTCCAGTCCCTCACTTCTGGGTAGTGCACCTCCTCTCGCAGCATGGAGACTGGGCATGTCAGATTTGTGACACCACTGTACATATCCTGCTGGCACCTCCCACCAGCTCCCAGTGATTTAATGACAAAGCAGACTCAAAGGAGCAACAAATAAGTAGAAATAATATTAAATACAACAACTTAACTCTTAAACTGAACTAAATCCCCCTTAAATAAGAGGATAACTCTCCCTCTCCCGCTTGAAGGAAGTAGGACAGAAAGGAGAGAGAAGAAAGAATGCAGAGTATACATTGTCTGAGTACAGAAAAAATTTGCTGATTTTCTATTGCCCGGCTGCTGTCACCCCACACAAGCACATAGACTCTGCGGAGGCTAACAAACCCCGGGCGGGAATCGGGACTGGACTGAAGTTCCTCAAGGAATAACAATTAGCAGGTAAGTCTAATTTCTCTTTCCTTATCTCCCTCCAGTCCAGTCCCTCATCTCTGGGATGTAACAGAGCAGTAAATTAGTGGGAGGGACCTGTCCACCCGGACCGCAAAACCGCAGACCCGAAACAGGCATCTCCCACCGCTTGAACATCTAGGCAATAATGTTTACTAAAAGTATTCAAGGAAGACCAAGTGGCTGCTCTGCAAATCTCAACCGGAGGAACCAAGCTATGTTCCGCTCACGAAGTCACTTGCGCTTTAGTAGAATGAGCCCGCAGCCCCATGGGCACCTGACGACCTTGCAAGATATAAGCTGATGCTATTGCTTCACGGACCCATCTGGAAATTGAAGCTTTGGCTGCCGGTTCACCCTTACATGGACCTCCAAAGAGAACAAACAAACGCTCAGACTTGCAGAACGACTCCAAGACCTTCAAGTATCGCCGAAGAACTCTCTTTATGTCTAACAAACGCAAGCTATGGTCAGATGCGTTCTCATCCGAAAAGAGTAGTTACTCACCTGTAACAGGTATTCTCCAGGAGCAGCAGGAATCAATCCTCACATATGGGTGTCATCGGCGCCGATGAAGCCCCAGCGAAGCATTTCCCCAGCTTTCTATGAAAGCCTTTGGGAATGCTGGCACGCATGCGCGGTTCCCTTCCTGCCTAAAGGTGCCATCTTACCTCAGTCAAATGACATAGCTAAAGACAGCACACAAAAAATGTAAAAGTAAACTATGTACAACTGCAACTCCCAGGGGAGGAGGGAGGGTTGTGAAGACCGATTCCTGCTGCTCCTGGAGAACACCTGTTACAGGTGAGTAACTACTCTTTCTCCAGGACCAAGCAGGAAGTCAGTCCTCACATATGGGTGACTCCCCAGCTCCAGGCTACCGAGGAACCCAGGCTGAACAAGAGAACTCCCTCTAGTTTCAGCAGCAAAGAAAGACTTTTCAAGGACTCAACCTCCCCCGGTAATCCAACCAGAGGGCAGGAGTTGCCTAGACCTCAAAGAGATTCCGGAGTATTGCTTGGCCAAAAGCACTGTCCCTACGGGACTCCCTCTCCAGACAGTAGTGGGCCACAAATGTCTGGCTTGAAGACCAAGTTGCAGCCCTGCAGATGTCTTGCAAGGGAACAGAGCGGAGATGAGCCACTGAGGCAGCCATAGCCCTGACACGGTGGGCCGTGACCCTACCCTGCAAAGGAAGGTCAGCCACCTTGTAAGCCCAGGTGATACAGTCAGCCACCCAGATGGACAAGGTATGCTTCGACACAGCTACCCCCAAATTATTGGGGTCATAAGAAACGAAGAGCTGAGCAGCCCTTCTGTGCCCTTGTGTACGGTCAAGGTAGAAGGATAAGGCCCTCCTACAGTCCAGGGTATGCAGAACTGCTTCTGCCTGGCTTGCATGAGGCCTAGGGAAGAATGTTGGAAGAACCACCTCCTGGTTGAGGTGGAAAGAGGAGACAACCTTAGGAAGGAACTTAGGGTGAGTCCTGAGGACTACCCTGTTCTTATAGATCCTGGTGTAAGGCCTATCACAGACCAAGACCTGAAGCTCACTCACTCGCCTAGCCGAGGTAACAGCTATCAGAAAGAGAGTCTTCCAGGAAAGGAAGCATAGAGGGCAAGTAGCCATCGGCTCAAAAGGTGGGCGAGTCAGTTGCAAGACCACATTGAGCTCCCACTCAGGAGCAGGAGGACGGATGGGAGGTTTGAGCAGAAGCAAACCTTTGAGGAACCTGGACACCAAAGGGTGCCCAGATAAAGGACGTCCCTCCACTAGAGAGTGGTGAGCTGCTACAGCTGAGAGGTGGACCCGAACAGAATTGGACTTTAGTCCCTGATTTGATAAGTGCAGTAAGTACTGAAGCACTACTGAGACAGTACAGGAGAAAGGATCTTCTGTACGAAGCTGATACCACACAGAAAACCTTTACCACTTGAGAGCATAGGTTTTCCTAGTGGACTGTTTCCTAGAGGCTAGGACAACCTCCTCAACGTCCGGAGGCAGGCCCCAGGGAGCCAAAACCACCCTTGCAGCCTCCAGGCCATCAAATTGAGAGCTTTGAGATTGGGGTGCAGAAGGGAACCCTGATCCTGAGATTGAAGGTCGGGTTGCAACCCCAGGGGCAGAGGGGGATCCACTGCCAATTGAAGCAGAAGTGGAAACCAAGGCTGCCTGGGCCACCGGGGAGCCACCAGCAGGACGGAGGCCTTGTCCTGAAGAACCTTGAATAGAGTTCGGGCCACCAAGGGCGTGGGAGGAAACGCATACAGGAGGCCCTGAGACCAGGGAATGAGAAAAGCATCTGTTGCTATCCGCTGGGGATGTGGTTGCCTGGAGCAGAACCTTGGCAGCTGTTTGTTCAGAGGACTGGCAAACAAGTCTATGGATGGAAGTCCCCATTTCAGGAAAATCTGTTGAACCACTAGAGGATGGAAATGTTGAGTTTATTAAACAAGCAACAAAAGACATACCAAAAAGCACAAAAACAAAAACAATAACAATCACCCCAACCAAGTCCCAACCAAATCCCACAGCCCCCCAAAACCCCCACCCCCCCCGACATAGCACAAAAACAAGTATCACAACCCCCCCGTGACCCACCTCCTCAAACCCACCACCAAACCCAGCAATCAACACACGTGCCCCTCCTCCCAACAACAACCCACAAAAGTCTCTAACAATGTCCATGTTCCCTCCCCCCCTCAGTCCAATATTCATGCCCGACCCCACCTCCCTGCCAGAACACCCCAGAGCAGTCCACACATTGTCCTTCTTGCAATCCCTGAACCCCTCCCCCGCACAACACTCCCCACCAGTCCAAATGTTCATTCAGTCCGCTGGTGTTTGGGGACTGCCAGACTCCCTCCCCCCAACCATCCAGAGACAGAGCCCCCTGTCCCCATCCCTCCCCCTTCAGCGTGAGCAGCAGCTCCCCCTCCCTCCACCCCTATCCCTGCCCCCTCCCCATCCATCCCACAGAAACAAACACCGCAAAAGCAAACCTCCCCACCCCCCCCAAAGAAAAACATAAGAGCCCCTTGAGCCCATCCCCAACAGAATCCCACCAAAACGAAACATAACTAATCATACAAAGCAAAAGAGAAAAACATTACCCCTGTGCTGCCCTGCAATCCAGACAGCGGAGCGGGATGTCCAGGACACAAAAAGAAACAGACACAAACACCAACAACAACAATTGGGATGGCCACCCCGCTAAGGAGAAAGGGAGAGCGGACAAGTGGTCAAACCCCTCAAGCAGCACCAGCTCACCCCCCCCCCTCCCGGGAGAAAAACCAACCCCAAACTCATACCGAGAAGTAAATCCCAGGGAAGGGAACCCAACCCCTCCTATCGCCCCCCTCCCCCCAGGGAAACAAAACAAAACAAAACCTCAAAGTCCTACAGGGAAGAGAACCCCAGGGAACCCCTCCCCCTCACGGGGGGCGAAGGGTGAGGTGACGCCACAGACGCTCCCAACGATGGGCCTCCACCACCCGTCTTTCGCGTTGCGCCATGCTGGACACTTCCTCCAGAATATCCCGCACCACCTCGTCGAGGGGCAGGACCAACCCCCGGGTCGAGACATGACAGCGCGCTTGCCACAGGTGGTAGCGCACTACTGCCGTGACGAGGTAGAGGGTCCCGGAGTCCTGCCTTAGAGGAAAGGACCAGGCCCCATACACCCACTCCGCATACGTGAGGAGAGAAAGATCGCGCAGGTGAAGAGCAGCGGACACCAACCGGCAGGCCTCCACGTTGAAGGGGCACTGCCGGAGGAAATGATCCATGGTCTCCGTCTGCCCTTCACACCCGGCCCTCGGACAGACCCTCTCGGCCTGTGACCTGTACTTGAGGTTGTCCCTCACGTACAAACGCCCGTGGAAAGACAACCAGGCCACATCCCGAACCTTCTTCGGTAGCCGAGGGGAGTTCAACAGCCGAAGGCCCCGCTGCATCACATCCGCCGGACAGTCCCGCAGGGCCCACCGTGGTTGATAGTGAGAGGTGAGAACCATCCGGTATAATCCTTTCCGCCCCAAGGACTGGGCGAGCGGGTCGGTCACCCCCCACCGCCGAATGAGCCCCACCATCGCAAATACATACGATGGGGCCTGTTCCCCTCTCCGGCGCACACGTGGGACCGAGGACGCCCCCTCCCACTGCTCCCAGAAGCGGGAGAACCATTCCCGATAGGAGGACACCCACCAAACCCCACCCCCTTCCCTCATCCTACCTAAGTGAAACACCATAGACAAGACTGACAGGAAAACAAGGGGGTGCAACATACCCAAACCGCCCTCTGCCCGATCCAGGCAAACAATGTTGCGCTGGACGGGGTTCAGGCGGTTACCCCACAGAAAACAGAAAAAGACAGCACAGACAGACGCCTGACGGGACGACGGAAGGACAAAGACCGTGGCCACGTGTAGAAAGAGAGGAAGCAGAAACGTCCCGAGGAGTTTGATCTTCTCCTCGTACGTACACCTCCGCCCCCTCCACCGCAGCACCCGACACCGTGCATTCTCGAGACAACGGTCCCAATTGGACTCCTCACAGTTCTCCGACCCAAAGACGAGGCCCAAAACGCGGACCTCCCCCACGGGAGGAGGAAAGGGGGCGCAGGAAGGCGGGGAGGCCTCCGAGGGACCCAACCACAGCGTCTGGCACTTGCTGTGATTGACAACAGAGTGGGCTACCTCCGAGTACTCCTCCACGGCCTCCCGCAGGGCCTCTACCCCTTCAGTGCTGTCCACGTAAACTGAGATGTCGTCAGTGTAGGCAACGGCGGTCACCGGGGGCGCACCAGGCGCCTCCAGGCCCCGCAATCCACCTGAGGACAATCTCCGGAGGAAGGGGTCGAGGGAGAAAACATACAGCAGGGGGCTCAAAGGGCACCCCTGCCGCACCCCCGAGGCGACACCAAATGGCCGTCCGAGCCACCCGTTAATAAACGGGAAGCTCACCCCCCCTCGATACAGCGCCTGTACGATGAAGAGGAAACCTGCGGGGAGGCCGAAGTGCTGGAGCACCACCCACAGGTACCGGTGACTGACTCGGTCAAAGGCCTTGGACTGATCCAAGGAGACCAACCAGTGGTCCCGTTGGAGCGACCGGCCTCTTTCCACCACCTCCCGGACTGTGGCGACAGCGTCCAGAACCCCTCTCCCCCGAACGGAACAATACTGGGAAGGGGACAGCAACACGCCCGACACCTCCACCAGTCGGTTGGCCAAACACTTGGCCAAGATCTTCCGGTCCGCGTTCAGAAGAGAGAGTGGCCGCCAGAAGTCCAAGGAGCTATCGTCCTTCCCCTTGGAGAGCAGCAGCAGGACAGACTCGCGAAATGACCGCGGGAGATACCCCGTATCCATGATCTCCTGAAATAGGGAGGTCAGGAAGGGGGCCAGCTGGGCGATGAACGTACGATAGAACTCCACCGGGAGCCCATCGCGCCCAGGCACCTTCCCCAACGGCATGGCACGAATCGCCCTCTCCACCTCCACCTGCTGAATCGGTGCAGCGAGTGCATCAACCTGTGCCTGGACCACAGCCGAATACACCGGGGGAAGGCCCAGGTACTCTCGGATATGGGTGAGATCCACGGGGCGATCCCCAAACAGGTCCGAGAAGTATTCCCCCACCATCCGCAAAAGGTCCTCCTGGGAGGTATGAATGGTACCGTCCTCGCCCCGCAGGGCCATGACCTCCCGACGCTGAACCCTCTCCCTGCAAGTCAGAAAAGGGTCTGGAGTGGCGACCCCACCGGCCGCCCCCTCGAAGCATAAGGAGGCATGGCGATCGTAAAGCAGGCCACGGAGCTGGACTCGCACCTCTTCAACCTCCTCCCGCGCTGCCCCTCGGGATACCAAATGATCCAGCGACCTCCGGAGGACAGTGTAAGTGAGGTAGCGGGATCGAGCCATGGAGGTACCCCGGGAACGGAAGAGTTGTCGGGCACGCGTCTTCACCTCATCCCACCAAGCGCCACGGGAAGGAAAAACACCCAACAGGGTCTCCTGGTCTGCGAGAAAGGCCAAGAACTCCTGGACCACCTCTGATGTTGCCAACAACTGCACATTCAGTCGCCACAGACCAGGACCCCTGCTGAGCTCCCCGTGGTCAGCCAAGAAGGACACGGAGAGGACGCGGTGGTCCGAAAAGTCAACCGCCTGCAACTGCGGAGGGGAACACTCCACCCGGGCACTCACATATATCCGATCGATACGACTCCTACAGGTCCCATGGTAGTAGGTGAACCCCGGCGACCGTGGAAAGGCCCGGTGGAAAACATCCACCAGGTCAGCCGTCCGGGTCATCTCGGCCAAAAAGAGGCCCTCGTAACTAGGTGGGCAACGCTCCCCCCCTCGGTCCTGCAAAAAGGTGGTGGTGTTAAAATCCCCGGCAAGGACCACCAAACGGGAGGTGTGTAAGTAGGGGCGGATAACCCCAAACAGGGTCTTCCGCGCCAACTTAGACTGGGGACCGTAGACCACCACGAAACGAAACCGATGGGGCCCGCAGTAGCCGTCTAAGAGCAGACACCGGCCCTGCTCCAGTTCCCACACGTACTGCACCTGAAATCGGTTAGACGTGAACAAAACCGCCACTCCTGCGTAGGGCTGTGCCGCAAGTGACCAGTACGAAGGGCCCCACCTCCACTCTCGCTTCGCCCGATGAAGGCTAGCGAGCGAGGTGAGCCTGGTCTCCTGCAAGAAGATGACATCCAGCCCACTCGTGGAAAGAAAATCATAGGCCGTAGCCCGCGCCTGGTCTGAGAAAATGCTGGCCACGTTGATGGTGGCACAAGAGAACGCAGGAGTGCACGCCATGCCTATTTCGAGTGCAGTGACCCTTTCCTCCTCTTCTCACCAACCCCGGGATCCCCAGAGTCCCGCTTGCAGGACAAGCCCGCGAGCTGGAGCAACTCCTCCTGGTCCACGTTGACCACCTCGAGGATCTCCTCCTCCTCCCGCTCCACCCAATCGCCCCAGGAGGTGCTGGCGCCCCCGGGACCACCAGGCAAATCTGTCGCGAGGGCAGGCCCAGCCCCCACGGGATGAGGAGGCACAAACGGGTCAGGGGTCGGAGGAATGACCTCCTCCGTGGGGTCCACCACCTGTGCTGCCCCCCCCTCCCCGGACAAAGACTGCGACAATACGACAGTGCCCACCCCCGCGGGGAAGGCCTGGGCGGCCGGGTCAGCAGGGGGCTCCTGCGAAGGCCCCGAACCCAACTGCGGGGGCAAACACCCGTCCTCCCTCACCCGTCGGGCGCCAGTATCCCCCTTGATTGGAGGACCCTGACCGCGGCGTGCCTTCGTTATTTTGGAAGGTCGCCGCTGAGGAAGAGGGGCCGCCCCCGCCGCTAACCGCTCCGAGCGCCGCACAGGAAGCCCTGCCTCCACAGGCAAGCCCTCATCCGCCTCAGCCGCATCAGCAGCCAAAAAGACGAAACGGTTGATGTCCAACACGGGCTCTGCATCCGGCAACGGGGATGTCTCCCGTTTCTTCCTTTTGGACTTGCCACCCTTGGAAGGGACCGTGGTCCATTCCTCAGGTGGCACCACCCGCAACCCACTATCCTGTCGTGATACATTAACCTCCACCACATCAACCCTCCTCCTTCCTACCCGAATCCCCTCCCCCTGGTGGCTCCCTCGGCTCGATGGACTCCTCCACCCTAGGGCCCTCGGACTCCTCCTGAGGGAGAGGGGCCTCCACAACCTCCTCCCGCACAGGAGCCCGAGGTGGAGTGACGGCATCCCCCCCCGGTCCATTGTGTGATGCGGAGGGGCAGCGGGCGAAGGGGTGGCCCAACTCCCCGCAAAGGTTACACCGAATTAGCAGACACCCGGCCAAGGCGTGACCCCGTCCACCACAACGGGTGCAGACCTGCTCGGGACAGTTCATGCTCAAATGGCGAAATGAGCCACAGCGGTGACACTCGCGGGGTTGCCCGGGGTAAAAGCACAAGATGCGATCCCGACCGAGGAAACCGGCCGAGGGCACATGCTGCACCACGTTTCCCACCTCACGCAAACGGATCCTGCCCTTCCACAACCCGTCCCACACCCCCAGGGGCCCAGCGCCCTTAACCAGGGGTGCGAGGAGCACAGCATGACGCGACAACCAAAACTGGATGTCCTGCCCTGGGAGCGACTCATTCCGGGATAGGATGGTCACAGGTACCGTCCCCTGGCGAGAGATAGGCACAACACGAAAGTCAGCCCACCCTCCCTGCCCCCTCTGCTGCTGGTATCGGTCCCAGAAAATCTCCAGCCCCCGTCTCAGCATGAAACTAACATCATACTCAATGGTGTTGTTCATGTGGATAAAGGCGTAGAGATCTCCCGGGAGAAACCCCAGCCCAAGGACCATCCTCAAGACCTGTTCCCTGGCTGGAGGGGGCCCCTCCCCGGCCCACCGGATCTGCGCCACGTTGCGCCGTCTGACCTCACCCCCTACCCCTCTTTGGAACCCTCCCCCACCTCCTCCCCCTCCTGCGGGACCATTCCCCTGGGAACCTCCCCTCCCCCCACCCGCAACCAACGTCCCCGGAGTGGTGCCCGACCCCTTCAGAGCCTCCGCAAAGGTACGGGGGGGGGGAAGCCGACCCCCCAGCTCCCATCCCCTGCCTACCTTGGTCATCCCCTGCTGCTACCTGCGGTGGATCCTGCTGCTGATCTGCAGGATCCACAACCTCCGCACATGGGGCGACCTGAGAACTGGGCAAGGTCAGCTCTGCCAACACCGAATCAGGGATGCTATCCCTTCCAGATCCCTGGGTGCCACCGAGAACCCCCGGATCACCCCCTGCTTCCACCTCCAGCTGCCGAAAGGCAGCAAAGGCCCCGGGAGGGCCTGACGGGGTCTCCAAAGCTAATTGCAGGGCATCACGAACCTGGTTCTCAGTGACACCCAGGGGATCGGAAAGCCTCCCCAAACCTCCATCCCGCGTTCCCGACCCAGCGCAAGGCTCCTGGGTCTCGGCCACCACTACCGGGGACGGACCCCGCTCCCCTCCATTCCCGGGATCCAGGGGGACCACATCCACCCCTGACCCCACTGAGGACAAACCCTTCCCCCGAGCAGGGCCAGCCACTACCTCCTTCCCCACTATATGACCAGTCAGCCGCTCCCCCCTTCCCTCTGCCAAACCCTCTCCTGACCCACCTTCCGCCACCCCCTGTACAGCTACCGACAACAAGGCAGGACCTACCCGAGACAGCAGGGCAGATCCCCCACCCAGAACATCCCCCAAACCTTCATCCCCCTGCCCCCTGTCCCTCCCAGGTCCTACCTTATCGTCGGTGCCAGACGTGGCACAGGGGTCCGGAACCATGCGGCCGGCAGCCAAGGCTCCAGCAGGAAGGGCAGACGCCCCCCCGTGAGCCAGGCCCCCTTTAGCCACACTAGCTGGAAATGCAGGCGCCTGCTCATCCCGCTCCGCTGACGTAGAAAACTGGAAATCCTTCTTTCCCTTCTTCCCTTGGCTCCCCCCTCCGGCTGCACATCATCAGATAGGGCTGCAGCAAGCAGCCGACTTGTCTCCACAGCATCCGCAGACTTCCGACGTAAAGATGAAGCAGGTAGCGGGTCAAAGGCACCCTCAGAGTCCCCTCCAGCAGCAGAACTACCGGAACGCTCCCAAATCGCCTCCGCTGATTTTCGCCGGTGCTCCTTCGGCATGTCAGGATCAGAAGAACGGCTGTCAGCACACTTCCGGGAGAACCCGGAAGTGACGGTATCGGGTTCGCGGCGGCCATCTTGCCTGTGCACTCGGATAGAGGGAAGCCCTGCTGCTGCGTCGGACATCGGGGCAGCCCGTTCGGAACGCCGAACATCATCTTCGTTTTGGCGGTCAGCTGGGGGAATCCCCTCTGCACGCATAGACTTCGGGGGGGGGGGGGGAAGGCCGAAATCATTCGTGGAGGGGGGAGAACAACGTCTCCACACCCCCCTTCCGATGTAGTGCCTGAGGCTGTCAGCCGTGTTGGGGAGACACACGGATCCTTCACAGCAGAACCCCTAAGACACTGGCGATCCGCGACTCCTCCTCGGGTCATCCTGCCACCATCGAGGAACTGGGGATCCATTGTACCAACCGGCTGTTCCATGCAGATCTCAGCCACGGAGGCCCTCTCCAAAAATCCAGAACCAGCAGTCATGGGCAGGTAAGCAAAATGGGAGTCAGAAACAGGTGTAAAAGGTCTGCTCCCCAAGTCCCCCTTAACGGTGAAGGGCAGGGAAAGGGACTTCGAAAGATCTGCTAACCGTCCCACCCCCGGGGGCCCCCCCTGGACTGCACCTATACCATGATCCCACCTCTCATAGTTGGAATAGATCTCCGCGAGGGACCCACAACCCTGTTGTTTGAGGTATACGATTTCCTGGTGTTTGCCCTTCAAGGCCCGCTTCACCCCCTTTCGATAGGTGGAATAGGCCACCCATTCCTCCCCGGGAATGGTGGCCTGCAGGCTCTCCAGGTGGGAGAGCTGGGCTTGCAGCCGGGCCGCCTCCTCCTGGAGACCCCGAAGCCGCCGTACCGCCGCCACAATTGCATCAGGGGCCCTAGCTGGCTGCTGGTAGGAAGGCAGGCCCGACCCCTCGTCCTCATCCTCACTGGAGGAGGTAGAGGCCTCCTCCAGGACCCGAGGCGGAGGGGGGAACCCGCCTCCTCCAGTACTATACTCCACGGTCCTCCAGGGTCTCCCCAGGGCCTCTCCCTGCTGCCACCCAGCCTCCACACCTTGCCTGGGGAGGAGACAGGAGCCTCCTCCCTGGGGTGGCGGGCCCATACCTCCATACCTGTGGGTCCCTCGGTCCTGTCCAGGTACAGTCCTACCTGGGGGGTCCCCCTCCCGGGGCGCCAGCTGTTCCAGGCTGCCGGTTCCTCCATCCAGTGTTAGAATAGGAGGCCCACCAGGCTTGGTAGGCCTCTGGGCCTGGGCCTGGGCCTCTCCTGCTGGAGGTGGCCCAGGACCCGACATCCAGACACAGGTAGTGAGCAGGAAATCCTCCCTAGCAGGAGCTCTCCAGAACAGGTCTGCTCACCACGACAGCTGAACAGGAAGTGGGTGGAGATGCCATTCGTGGGGCTGCAGAATCCTGCTCAATCTGTCCGCCTGGTAGTTTTCCTGGCCAGGGAGATAGACTGCCCTGAGGAGCATGTGTTGCTGCAGAGCAAAGGAACAAAGGTTCTGGGCCTCTCGACAAAGGAGCTGGGAACCCGTCCCACCCTGTTTGTTCACATAAAACATGGCGACCTCGTTGTCGGTCTGGATCAGAACAGACGGATGTGCCAGGGAAGCAAGAAAGGCTTTGAGAGTCAAGCGGATAGCTCTGAGTTCCTGTAGATTGATCTGCTGGGCCGCCTCCCAAGGAGACCAGAGGCCCTGGGTGGACTTGTCTAGACAATGAGCTCCCCAGCCCTGTAGAAAGGCATCGGTGGTTAGCACCACCGAGTATCCAGGCATCTGAAAGGGTATCCCCCTCAGTAGGTTGGGTGGATGCAGCCACCAGCTGAGGGAGGTCATAAAGGGTTTGGACAGCTGGATCCTGTCCTTGAGGCTGCCTGAGGCCTGTGACCACTCAGTCCGAAGGCACCACTGCGCAGGACGCATGTGGAGCCTGGCATTGGGAGTTACTTGCACAGTCGATGCCATTTGGCCTAGAAGCCTCAGGCAGAGTCTGGCGGAGACCTGTGACCTGCTTAGAAACTGGTTGGCTAAGTCCATCAGCCGCTGTGCTCTGCCTACTGGTAAGAATGCTGTGGCCAGCTGAGAATCCAACCTGGCTCCGATGAACTCTAAGTTCTGGGAGGGGAGCAAAGTGGACTTTGCGAAGTTTAAGACAAATCCTACTTTTTGGAGCAGAGCAACAGTCCTGAGGGTGGCTTGTCGAGCCTCCTGGCAGGTCTGACCTCTTATGAGCCAGTCGTCCAGGTAGGGAAAGAAAAGATGCCCTGATTTCTCAGGTAGGCCACAACCACTGTCAGGCACTTGGTAAAGACTCTGGGAGCGGAGGTTAGGCCAAAAGGCAGTACTCTGTACTGATAATGGTTTCCTCCCACAATGAACCTGAGGTACTTTCTGTGGTCTGGATGAATGAGGATGTGAGTGTAAGCATCCTTTAGATCTAAGGAGCATAGCCAATTTCCCTGCTGGAGGTAGGGCAGAAGAGTTCCAAGAGTAAGCATCTTGAACTTTTCTTTCTCCAGGAACTTGTTTAGGTTCCAGAGATCTAGAATGGGTCGAAGGCCACCGGTTCTTTTGGGTATTAGGAAATACCTGGAGTAGAAGCCGTGACCCTGGAAGTGAGGAGGCACAGACTCCACCGCCTCGTCCACCAACAGACTTTGCAACTCCTGAAGGAGAAGGTCTGTATGCAGGGGAGGCCACAGGGGCTCCCCTGGAAAGTAAGGTGGGGGCAGTTGGTGAAAATGCAGTGCATAGCCCTTCTGAACGATGTCCAACACCCAACTGTCCTTGGTTATTAGGGGTCACTGGTGGGCAAACAGGGCTAGGCGGCCTCCTGTGCAGGGCTGGACAAGCAGGGACGGAATGGCTACACTCAAGGAGTCAAAAAACCCGACCCTGCTGAGTGGGAGCAGGGGCTGGAGGCTTGGGGGCCCTCTGCCTACGGGGCCCACCCTGGCCCTTGGCTTGCTGACCCTGGGGGGCAGCTTGGGCAGCCTGATATTGAGGGTACTGTTTGTAGGCAGTGCCCTTCCTCGGGTAAAAGGACTTTTTACCTGAGCCCTTCTTTTTGTGAGAAGGGGCAGAGGTCTTCCTCGACAGCCTTGTCCGGGTGAGGTGCTCGGTCTCGAGCTGTGCGGCCTTCTCGGTCACGGGTTTGCCAAAAAGGATTTCACCTCGGCAAGGGATATCGACCAACTTGTCCTGAACCCATGGCTCGAGGTCCGGTGACTGCAGCCATGCCTGGCGTCGAGCCAAGATGCCGGCTGCCGCGACTCGGGCCGAAGCCTCGAAGCCATCGTAGGCGGCGCGGGACAGGAACTTGGAGCATTCCCGAATCCCCGAGGACAAGGTCTTGAATCTCTGCAAGGGTTCCCCGGAGAGACCAGCAGAGAACCCAGTCAACTCCATGGCCAGGTCCCGCAAGTACATGCCCATGTACAGCTGGTAAGACTGGACACAGCAAGCAAGCATCGAGCCCTGAAAACACTTTCTACTGACACCATCGAGGTTCGGGGCCTCCCTGCCGGGGGGGGGGGGGGCACCACAGAGTGCATCTTCTGACTTTTCAGACGATGCATGGCCAATTCCACAACCATGGAATGGTGTGGTAGCTGTGCCTTCTGAAACCCAGGGCTCTTATGGAATCGACCCGCTTGCTCAGAACCGGCACCGAGGCCGGAGCCTCCCACATCCGGAAGAGGAGCCGTTCCAGCATCGGAGGAACCGGGACAGTAAAGGCCTCCTTCGGAGGAGAGTCATACTGTAGAGCATCGAGCTCTTCGGCTCGAGGCTCTTCCTCAGGGTCGGCCGGGATAGCCAAGGCAGCGGCCATATCCCGGACAAACTCCGAGAACCTAGTGTCCTCCGGAGGGGATCTACTCTGGGGCTCAGACTGCGGTGAGTCCGACGGGACACACCGAGTCTTGAAGGTGTCGGGAGACTCCTCGTCTTCCGTCTCCCAGGCGGACTCGTCCGATGAAGAGTCAGGGTCCGACTCTGCGGGGCTCCTGTGCACCCGCCTCGACGTTGGAGGCACCGGCATCGAGACCCTCGGTCCCGAGCGGGAGGTCGAGGGAGACCTCGACTGAGGATGACTTCGAGCCCCGAGGGACTCGAGTATCGGCTCGGTCTCCGGGGTCAACTTCGAAGTCGATGTCCCGGTGGTCGGGGCAGATGCACCAGACAGGCTGGCCATCAGTGCCCGCTGCTGTTCCATGAAGGCAGACAGTCTGCACTCCAAGGCTGTCATCCTGAGACTCAGCTCGGGTGACGCAGCAGCCACCGACTCGGGCTCCGGCGGTGCCGGGCCCGACGTCGGCTCTCTGGGAGGAGAGTCCACGAGGACTACAGGGCTTACATGTCCAGCAGACTCCGGCTCCACGCGAGGGACTTTGGCAGGCTTCTCTTGGTCCACAGGCCCGGGACAGCGGTCGGGGGTCCTAGACCTGGCCCTCAAGGGACCAGGGACCTCCTCCGACGCCGCCCTCGCGAGCCGCTTCTTCCTCTTACGTTCCCGGTCGGGGGACCCCCTGTCCGAGGAGCTTCGACGCCGCTCAGGATCGGAATCCTGAGATGTCGAGGCCTCAGACGAGGTACAGGCCCGGGCGGAGGCCAAGTCCGAGAAAAGCCTTTCTTTCTGCTGCTGACGACTTCGAAGCGCCTTGGAAGACATTTTTCCACATGGCCCGCACGTTTGAGAATCGTGGTCCGGGCCCAGGCACCAAAGGCAGCAGTCGTGTGTGTCGGTGAGAGACATAAGTTTCTTACACCGATCACACTTTTAAAAACCGCTGGAAGCCATCGGGGGAAAAAGAGACCCCGTGAGGTCAAAGGACCAGCCTTCAAGGGAAAAGAAAAAAGTGGCGGGAACGCCAGCTACTAAGGGCAAAAACCGAAAAAGAGAAAACGGATTAGATTCCGTTGTACCGAACCCGGCGGGAGGGGAACCGGCGTCGAACCGGAGGAAAAAAGTGCGAATAACGCTAGAAAAAATCTTCTTTTCACCGGGAAAACAGGACACACGTCCTATGGGCTTCACGGAAAAAAAGAGACTGAGGTAAGATGGCACCTTTAGGCGGGAAGGGAACCGCGCATGCGTGCCAGCATTCCCAAAGGCTTTCATAGAAAGCTGGGGCAATGCTCCGCTGGGGCTTCATCCGCTGGGGCCGATGACACCCATATGTGAGGACTGACTTCCTGCTTGGTCCTGGAGAATATCCAATACTGGCAAGACGACAGATTGCCATTTCATGTGAATCTAACTACCTTTGGCAAACAGGACGGAACGGGACACAGCACCACTTTTTCCCTAGAGAAAGTCAGAAACAGTTCCTGATAGGACAAGGCCTGCAACTCTGAGTTACATAAGAACATAAGATATGCCATACTGGGTCAGTCCAAGGTCCATCATGCCCAGTATCCTGTTTCCAACAGTGGCCAATCTAGGTCATACGTACCTAGCAGTTTCCCCAAAAGACACAGGTTCCACAATGCTTGTACTGGGTCAAGCATTGATATCCTAGGTCCCTTCTTAATAATGGTTTATGGACCTTTCCTGCAGGAACTTGTCCAAACCTTTTTTAAACTCGGCTGTTAGTGTAGCTGGGTTTCCTAAATCCCGAGGAAGGGGATTAGCAATCCTCTAAAACTTTGACCTCGAGAGGAAAACCTTCCTCTTTGAAAGCCTCCCAAACGGGAGATACGAAAACGCCTGAAATCTTGAGGTTGACCCCACGAAAGTAATGGAGTTCGGCCCTGCTTCGGCTTATCTTCCGGCAAGCGACCCCCTTTTAATTCCCCCAAATCTTTGATCAGCTTGTCAAGATCCTCTCCTAACAAGAACTTCCCCTTAAAAGGAAGTTTGCTAAGACGCGACTTTGGAGGAACTGTCCGCTGCACAATTTCTTAGCCAGAGATAGTGGCGTGCTGCTACCAAGGAAGCCATGCTATTCGCCAAACCTCTAATAAGACCATAGTGGACACTGGCTAAATAAGCTGAACCTAACTCTAGCCTTGTCACATCTGCTAACTGCTCCTGAGTTTGTTGTGCTGGCTGTTGCAAATGCTGCGACCAGCTAAGACATGCTCTCGGTACCCAAGCCCCACAGACAGACACTTGTAGAGACAGAGCATTAACCTCAAAAGCTTGCTTCAATAAAGCGTCCACCTTCCTATCCTGTGCGTCCTTCAAAGCCGCTCTCGCTACCCAAGCCCCACAAATAGATGCTTGTAGAGACAAAGCATTAACCTCAAAAGCTTGCTTCAATAAGGTGTCCACCTTCCGATCCTGTGCGTCCTTCAAAGTTGCACTGCCTTCAACCAGAATGGTAGTCTTCTTCGTGAGCACTGAAACTGCTGCATCTATACGCAGAGAACGAAACACCTCGCGTTCCTAATCAGCCAAGGGATAGAGACGATTCATAGACCTCATACCTCGCAATCCTACCTCCAGCAAATATCATTCATCCTGAATCATCTGCTTAACCAAACGGTGAACTGGAAAAACAGCCTGTGACTTCCGTATAGCTTGAATGAGAGGATCCTCCAACCCCTCATCCTCTGCTGGTACCACAGAGGAAAGGTTGAGAGCCTGAAGCGACTCCGTAATGAGCGCTGTCAGCTCCTCTCTCCGAAAGACCCGGATAATCCCCGCCTGATCTTCAGGTTCTTGAATCTCACCTTCCTCTAGTTCCTCCATTCTGGCTTCCGGCTCCATATCGAAGTCCTCTCTTTCCGGCTAGTCCAACCCAAGAGGCTGATCCTCCACTGACCGAGCCCTCTTAACCGGTCTACCGGCACCACTTCCAAACCTTTCTATGGCCGCTTGGCCTCCTGCGGCCCCAAGTAGCGAAGCATCCGCAACCACCCCTTGTTGCCACAAACAGTAAGACTGATGAAGCAGCAGCACAAAATCCAGGGAAACCCCCCCCCCCCCCGAGAACTGCTCCAGCTGCCATTGGAGTAGTGGAAGTACCGGGCAAAGCCAGGTTTGTAATAAGAGGAGCGGAGGGAGACGCTAGTAGAGACTCCACTTCCGCAGAAGCTGTAGGACCCTGCGCCACCAAAGGAGTCCCTTCTTTAGACTTATCCTGCCTGTCTTGCTCCATAGTTAGCACTTCAGATGCGCAGCCATGACACCCCGCCCCCCCCCCCCTCCCCGCATCCGAGAGCGAGCCCCGACGGGAACCACACATGAGGCACTGAAGACGCATAGTCATTAGCGCTACGGAATCCGAGCCCTTTAAGAGCTCAAAACAGTGAAAATTAAAGAACCTCCTGCAAAATTAAACAAAATTTAACCAAAACTAACCGAAAAGCTAAATCGTTTATCCCAGTAAAGCTGTCTGTGAGAGAAAAACTAGTACTGTGATTAAAAACCATGGGAAAAACGGCCCGCGAAGCTCCTCAGCACTGCTAACTGCTAAAACATGTTTTCCATGCGTTAGCAGTCATCAAAACATCCCCCGACAATAACAATAGCGATCGGAGCACTCACCTCTGCCTCCGGGACCTCTGGATCCTTCCCTGCACCTCGAATAAAGCAAAGGGAATCCTGCAAGCAGCACAGCTGTGAGATACTGACAGCCGGCAGCAGCAGCAGACAGAAAGAGGGGGAGGAGAGATGGAAAACAATCACTGTGACTCTCGCTCAGCTCAGTCGTCAGTCGCGGAAGAGGGAAGCAGGGAAAGGCAAGTGAGCCTGTAATTCCGGTGACAGGCTCTTCCAGTTACGGGATATATAAACTTATAATTAGAAAATAAAAAATAAGGGATGCTGCCCTCTGTTACAGGATCTCCTTATTGCCCTGTGCTGAACCGTTGAGACCAAGTCTTCTTCCCCCTCTCAGGATAAGCTGAACAGGTTCTCCTGACCCGGAGCTCCCGGAATGTCCTAGACTGAGCAGTCAGTGGGAAACTTCAGGGCCACACCTCATGTGCGCCCCGAAGACCTCCACCCTATTAAGCTCCGAGTTCCACTGACAGAGATCCTTAGCCCCTTAGAATGGCAGGCTGCCAGGAGTAAAGAAACAGACATCCATCATCTGCTGGAGACAGAGAAATACTGAGGGTGACACCTAGGGGAGCCTCTCTATATGCCAGAGCCTGTTCGTTGAAGCTTCTGCACTTTCATGTCTCCAACATCTATTGGCAGAGGGACTTAACCCACTTGTGTGGAGTGGTCTAGCAGGATAAATTGGAACAGGATCCCACAATTCCTTACTAATGAAAACTGCTTCAGAATATGCCCAAGAGTCCCACTTCCCTTAAAACTGCTGCTCAGGGTCGGCCTGAGGTTTCTGCTGTCCTAGGCAGAAGCCCCGGTTGTGCCACATTACACCTGGCTGTGCTGCCCCCCCCCCCCCTCACTCTCCGCTGCTGCTGATTCTGGCAACCAGGAGACTGCTCTGACTCCCCTCCAGAACAACTCTGCTCTGACAGGCATGGCCTGTTGCCTCTGACTCCCCTCCAGAACAACTTTGTGGGGGTCAGAAACATCAGGCCATGTGCACAGAAGCACACAGCCTACCACAACTGCCGAGACACTCCAGCCATCTCAATCAGCGGCAGAGGGGCTGCGATACGGCTCAGCACAGGAGGGGAGGGAGCGCAATGCCATGTGTGCCAAAACACATGATCTGCCGCCAACAGAGGTCTGCCATCCTAGGTGGCCGCCTCATGGATGGTCGAGCCCTGCTGCTGCTGCTGCTATAAATGGGGGGCCTTCCTCCCTCCCACCTGCTGCTTCCATTGAAAGTCTAGCTGCCTCCCTCCCTTTTCTTACTTCCAGTGGAGGCGGGAGGAGGGTCAGCCTGCTGTTCCTCCCGGCCTCCATCCATCCTGCTAATGTCACCCTTCCTCGTTCTTCCTGCGGATTCCAATAGGGTGCGTCTCTCCATCTTTCCTCCAGCCTCTTCCAGTACAACCGCCCTGTTGCCTCTCTCCAACTACCAGCACTGTCTGGTTCACAGAAAACAAAATCCACAAACTGTTGGGTGGGAGGAAGCTTCAGCATCTTGAAACAGCACCGAGAGGTCAGAAATAGTAAGAGATACAAGGAAGAATATAAAAACTGATAAAGGATGAGAGACAGTAGGTGTTGAAAGAAAATGAAGGGATGGGACAGAGAGACATGGCAAGATGATGAGAGATAAGGAATGAAAGACATAAAAAGAAAGATCTGAAAATTAAGTTAGACAAGAGATAGTAAGGAAACATAACAAGCACATTATTCACACAACAAAGCTTAGAAGCCAGGGCAGTGACTATAACACCTCACTCAGTTTGCCTGACTCACAGACGAGGCGTCTTTCCTGTAATAAATGTTTGCATCAATTCATCACTAGCTTTAATCCAACTTTACTACCTGCTTCATATAGCTCCTCATTTCTGCCAGTGTTGGGCAGGTTTCCTCTTTCCTCAGATCCCTGGGGATTGGTCGTGAATCCTTCTTGCTCAAATTGGATTAAAAGGTCAGGTTTGACAGTGGGGAAGCCTGTGGTGAGAAAAGATAGTTCAATATGTTTAGAAAAGTTACCCCAGAGCCTGACCTATTGATGCAAGTGAGCTCAGAGTTGTGCCATTTTCATAGATACTGCCACCAGTGCAAAACGAAGAAAAGAAGGGTGCTGCTGTCCTGATCGTCATCAGAAATCCATTCTAGCAGTACCAGGATCATTTTAATACTGAGGTGGGCAACTCTATTCCTCAAGCCTAAACACAATGACAATTTCTTCCATCAGGAACAATTTTTGATACATTTCATTAAACTACCATAGATCAGAAATTCGATTTTGCCTGGTATGAGTAAGGGGAAATCTAACGCATTATGATTCGATGAGACAGGATTGGAGATGTCTTAAGCTCCAGACTATTAGTACTAGAGAATTGCTAGGTTTGAAATATATTGATTACCAGACAGACCAATCATTTCATTTACTTCACTTCCTAGATCAATGCCCTTCATTCATATGCCCCCGAGCCAGTGGTGGTGCCCTTGGACCCCTAGGGGGACCCTCACTGTTGTGGTTAATTTTGTCTTTAGTTTGGGCTTTTGAGGGTCAGCAGAAAGATGGAAGTTGGAGATCTGTCTTGTGAGAAGGGAAGACTGAAAGAGTTTGCTGCAGGACTTGGTGAGATATGAATGCTGCAGTTAGAGCCCTGGATGTGAGCAGCTAGATCAAGGCCTGCTTCCGCTACTAGTATTACATTTATTTATAAAAATGTTTATAGCATTTTTGTAACATGTCATTCAAAATGGTTTACAATTTGAAAAAAATAATGCATTTATTTATTTAACAGGTTTTTTTTATCACGTTACCATTTCAGTCAAAGCTGTTTACGTTATAACTTAAATTTGGTAATGTACATTAAACAGGGACGTTGATAACATGGAATGGTGGTAAAGAATACAAAAGGTATGGAGAGGCGGAAAAAACAAATTCCCTTTTATAACCAATTAGATTTAAAATAATTCACTTAAGAGGTCATTCTAGAACACAAATAAGCCCTTTGGATGTGTGGGATCGATGTTTTTCTCATGAAAAGGTCTAGAACTGCATTCTGAAACCATGTGGCCCTGCACGTAGATGACGTTAAAAAGGGTCTTTCTGACTGTATGCAGGAGGGGGCAGAATGGGGGCGTGGCAAGCTGCGAGATGTATAAAGCGCATTCAGGAAAGGCCCATGTACATCCTGAGTTCTTTCCGCGGACACCCACACTTTACTAGCGGCAACATGGAATAACGCCAGGACGTAGATGATTTTCTGCTCTGATCTTCAACGTGTCCCAAATAGATGAATGGATGTGAAATTCTGTTTTGAACTGCTGTCTGAACTGGTGTGTCTGCTGTCTGAGCGGGACAAGATGCAGTTGTAAAGCAAGTAAGAAGTTGTGTCGCCACTGGCAGCAAATCTTTTGTAGCTGCTTTAGCAGCAAAGTTTGTTGAGAGTGGGTCTTAGCATTGCAGATTGTTTGACTGGCGTTTCCTGAGAGCGTTGTGAAGTTTTTCAGAGACAGCATTAAGATATGTAGATCAGCTGTGCTTTTGTTATGTCTTTCTGAACTTTACTTTATTACCTCTTCCTCGGGGCAGAGCTTTAGCTTTTAAATTTAGCTACTCAACCAGGCGTGCGCGCACTTGGCTGGCCCATGCCTGAGGGCCTCGCCAGAGGGCCTTTTGGCGTGGCCCTTAGGTGGGGCACTTAGGCTTGATACTCTCCACCTTCTCCTGGTGATACTATTCACTCACCATGATTTATTCTGACATCATCAAGCATCCAGTGGCTTTTTTCATAATGCAGACGGAACAGACAACCTGATATCTATCTGACTGCCTCAACTTTCAGCCCCCAACCCTGCAAAGACTCACCAGACTCCCATCCAAGCAAACGCTACTGTCACCGAAGAACACACTACCTCCAAATCGTGCTGCTTACCTGAGCTAAGAAAAGCCCTGCAGCGGGAAAATCTAGCTTCTCCTACCCATTGACTCTAGCCCTATCGACGGCTCCACCGACCTCTTTAAAAAAGCGGGGTCAGGGACCTATGTGTACAAGCCACTAGCATTAGTCCATCTGGTGCTCAAACAACCCTTCAGCTTTATACCACATGCTGCATTCCCACCCTTCATTAGCCAAGGTACATTTTACCTGCTGATCTTATATAACCGTCTCAACCACTGTTATCTCATTTATATATGCCTCAATGATCCCTCTCAATATCCCAGCATTAACTCAACATTGTGATCAAACTGTATTGATTTAAGCACCAACTTATATAACTGGATTTCACCGCTATTATTCCTTGATTTAAGTACCAAGTTATAAAACCAACTTCACAGCTGTTTAATTTATGCCTCAACGATTTCTAGCAAACATCTCAGACTAGACAACTGCTTTAAATGAATACTGTGTTTTAACTGTATCGATTCAAGTACCAATCTTACTGCTGTACTGTACTGACAGTCCGTTGTTATTTTTCCTCAGCTCCTTCTTGCCATACTCTCTGTCCTTACTACTCTCATTAGCAAAGCAACACCCGTCTCACCCACTCCAACATGGCCACCCCTCAGTCTTGGCTCCTAATCCTCGGCACGCACCTACTATTCTTACTCCTAATCTCAACCTTCCTAGCCAATGCTTTAGAAGTGAATCATAACTTTCATATCCCAATAATTCACTCCTATAGACCTCTGCCTACCTCTAAACAATTTCCTCACTTTTACATACACCATAACCAATGCTCCCTCTAATTTTCTGTAGGCTGTGTGCGCATAAAATATCAGCTGTGTGCAGCTTTTGAAGGAAGGTTAAATTTTTGTGCGCCACATAATGACACTCGGAGTTATATACTTTAAAATTTGACTACACATCAGAATACAGTATGTACACCACATTGATTGCACTAGAAAATATTGTAGAACTTGTGAAAACTGTAAATACACAACAACTTTTAAATTTTAAGACATCTGTGTTGTTTTCTATCAGAATCAGAACCGTAATTTTTGTGCGCTCTGTTATAAAGTATGTGCGCTCGCTCGGCAAGGTGTGTGCGCGCGCACACGCGCACAGCTTAGAGGGAACAGTTACCATAACCCCCCAGCAATGTAGATTAACCAGAATTAACACCATCTCTACTGTAACACACACTCGTACACTGAAACCTAACCTCCCCCTCCCTCAATTGTGCCTTAATCAATGCCCGTTCAGCCAAGAATAAGATCCCCTACTTACCGACCTAATATCTGATTACAACTTAGATAGATATCCTTTGCCTCAATGAAACATTGTTCAAGGGCACAGACTCAGTACTCATGAATCAACTATGTTCCCCTACCCATTCTATACATACCTGCAACCATACCTTTAACAGATGTGGAGATGTTTGTATAATCTCTAAAAAAGAGATCTAAACAATCACCATTGAAACTGCCTCTTCCACTGGTATGGATACCCTCAGAATCTCTAACAATGCAATCTCGCTGTGCCTAGTATACCGAGCACCACAAACATAGGCTCAAGACCTCTCTACAATCCTAGAATCTGCCTGTAACACCCAAACTTCCACTCATCCACTCATTTGCTCAGTAAAAGGCTTCATCCTTTCTAGACCCAATGGATGCACTATATTTCACTCGGATCCTAAATACTCCAACCCATTGCAAAGGTAATACCCTTGACCTTATCGTCATGCCTCAGTCCATCACACTCCACAGTCAACTCACACACTCCATTCTCCCAGTTCCCTGGTCTGATCATTCCCTGATCCTATTCGCTATTCCATCCAGACCCTATCTAACACAACCTTCTACACAAACCCAGATGCCCCGCAAATTCAAGCCATTTGATATTAACCACGTCCTCAAACAAGTCACTTCACACTTGGACCTTTTCGGTACTAATCACACAAACCTATCCTCCCAAATTGAAGGCTGGAGCAAAATTCTTGCCTCTGCAGCCCAAGCTCCCCCAAAGCCATTCTATAACATCCACCGCAAACGAGCCCCCTGGTTTTCCAAATCATTACACGACTTCTAGAGAACCCTCTCCCTACACCTCTTATTTCAAAAAACTCCAGGTCTACCGGTCTGAAACTCTAAAACGTAAAAGAGAATACAATGAGAACGTCATCATGTGCTCCTTAAATAAACCCCCGAGAGTTATTTTCAATAGCTAAATCACCCAAACAACTATGCGATCGAAGATAAAATATCCCCACTGACCATTGCTGATCACCTCTGCTCAAAATTCCCCTCAATACAACCTATAACAACTCAACACACTGACCAATCATCCCACAATATCACCACTGTTGTAATATGGGAAATGTTTGATCTGCCATCCCTAGATAACATTACTACCACAATAAAAAAAACCTCAATGCCTCTACCTCAGTATTAGACCCCTGTCCAGTTTCTTGGGTAAAAAGCACCAAGGAATCTCTTGGCCCATATATATACGTGGCATAATACAATCCTCCCTCTGCAATGGAATCCTGTCAATTCCCTTGAATAAGACCTCTATTCGACCTATACTAAAAGGAACTAAACTTGACTCCCCTATCCCCACATCATATAGACAGATATCAAGTATCTCCCTCTTGGCAAAGATAACTGAAAAGATTGTCCAAACACAGCTTCAGAATTTCATTGACGATCATGCCCCTCTTGATCTTTTCCAGCACAGTTTTAAAAAGAACTATAGTATCGAAACCCTTCTAACCTCCCTCCTAGATACAGTAGTCCCATACATCCAAACTCCTACCCAAGGGTGTCTCCTAATCTTTCTAGATATATCCTCTGCATTTGACTCCCTTCCTCATAACCACCTTCTTGACAGACTCCATGACATAGGCCTCATAGGTACCGCTCTCAACTGGTTCCATTCATTCTCCAGGACCAAGCAGGAAGTCAGTCCTCACATATGGGTGACATCGACGTCGATGGAGCCCCCGTGCAGAGCATTTCCCCAGTTTTCAAAGAAAGCCTTTGGGAATACTGCACGCATGCGCGATCCCCTTCCCGCCTAAAGGTGCCATCTTGCTCAGTCTTTCTTTTTCCGTGGAGCCCAACGGACATCTGTGCGTGTCACCCAGAAAAGTTGACTTTTTTCTTGCGATTTCTTCGTTGTTCTTCTCCGGTTCGACGCCGGTTCCCCTTCCTGCCGGGTTCAGTACACCGGTATCAAGCCTGTCTTCTATTTTTCGGTTTTTGCCCTTCGTGGCTGGCGTTCGCGCCCTTTTTGCTTTTTCCCTGGAAGGCCGGTCCTTTGACCTCGCGGGGTTTCTTTTTTCCCCCGATGGCTTCCAGTGGTTTCAAGAAGTGTGATCCGTGTAAGAAACTGATGTCTCTCACCGACACACACGACTGCTGCCTTCGATGCCTCGGACCGGATCATGATCCTAAGGTCTGTGTCCCGTGTGGCAAAATGTCCTCCAAGGCACTCCGAAGCCGCCAGCATCAGAAAGAACGGATTTTTTCTGACTCTGCCTCTGGCCGGGCCCGGACCTCATCTGAGGCCTCGACGTCTCGGGAGTCTGATCCCGAGCATCGCCGGGGTTCCTCGAACAGGGGGTCCCCCGATCAGGAATGTAAGAGGAAGAAGCAGCTCGTGAGGGTGGCATCGGAGGGGGTCCCTGGTTCCTCGGGGGCCAGGTCTCGGACCCCCGACCGCCGCCCCGGGCTCTTGGAGCAGGAGAAGCCGTCCAAGATACCTCGCGTGCAGCCGGAGTCCACCGGGCACGTAAGTCCTGTTGTCCTCGAAGACTCTCCTCCTAGGGAGCCAACGTCGGGCCCGAGTCGGTAGCTGCTGAGTCTCCTGAGCTTGGACTCAGCTGACAGCCTTGGAGTGCAGATTGTCTGCCTTCATGGATCAGCAGCGGGTGCTGATGGCCAGCCTCGCTGGTGTATCTGCCCCGACCACCGGGACATCGACGTCGAAGTCGACCCCGGAGACCGAGCCGATATACGAGACCATGACACCTCTGGTGTCGGGGCGGGTGCCACCGAGGCCCGCGCGGTTGGCGCCCCCCCCCCCCGACTCCTCTTCGGATGAGTCCGCATGGGAGACGGAGGAAGAGGAGTCCCCCGACACCTTTCGGACTCGGTGCATCCCTTCGGACTCACCGCAGTCTGAGCCCCGGAGTAGGTCCCCCCCCCGGAGGACACCCAGTTCTCGGAGTTCATTTGGGATATGGCCAAGGCTTTGGTGATTCCCGTGGACCCCAAGGAGGAGCCTCGAGCCGAAGAGCTCGAGGCCCTCCAGTATGACTCTCCTCCGAAGGATACCTTTACTGTGCCGGTTCCTCCGATGCTGGAGCGGCTCCTCTTCCGGATGTGGGAGGCACTGGCCTCGGCGCCGGTTTTGAGCAAGCAGGTCGATTCCATCTATCAACTCCGTAAGAGCCCTGGATTCCAGAAAGCGCAGCTGCCGCACCATTCCATGGTGGTGGAATCGGCCATGCATCGTCTGAAGAGCCAGAAGATGCACTCCGCCGTGCCTCCTGGAAGGGAGGCCCGGAACCTGGATGCGCGCGGCAGAAAGTGCTTCCAGGGCTCGATGCTTGCTTGCCGTGTCCAGTCCTACCAGCTGTACATGGGCATGTACTTACAACGAGACCTGGCGAAGGAAATTGCTGGGTTCTCTGCTGGCCTCTCTGGGGAACCTTTGCAGAGGTTCAAGACCTTGTCCTCGGGAATCCGGGAATGCTCGAAGTTCATGGCTGCAGTCATCGGACCTCGAGCCCTGGGTGCAGGACAAGTTGGTCAATGTCCCTTGCCGAGGTGAAAACCTTTTTGGCAAGCCCATGGCCGAGAAGGCTGCTGAGCTCGAAACCGAGCACCTGACTAGGACAAGGCTGTCCAGAAAAACCTCTGCCCCTTCTCATAAGAAGAAGGGCTCGGGTAAGAAGTCCTTTTACCCGAGAAAGGCGGCTGCCTACAAACCTTTCCCTCAGTACCAGGCCTCCCCAGCAGGGTCAGCAGGCCAAGGGGCAGGGACATAGGCCCCGTAGGCAGAAGACCCCCAAGGCTCCGGCTCCTGCTCCCACTCAGCAGGGAGGGGGTTTTTGACTCCCACAGCATAGCCTTTCCACCTCTGCTGCCCCATCCCTGCACAGGAGGTCATCTAGCCCTGTTTGCCCACAGGTGGCCACCCATTACAGGAGATGCTTGGGTATTGGAGAATATAGCCCTTGTGAACTATGCTCATTTCCAGCAGTTGCCTCCTCCCTACTTCCCAGGAGAGCCTCCAAGGCCTTCTCTGCACACAGACCTCCTCCTTCAAGAACTTCAAGGTCTGCTTCTAGACAAGGCAGTGGAGTCTGTACCCCCCCGCCTGCAAGGTCACGGTTTCTATTCCAGGTACTTCCTCGTACCAAAAAGAACCGGTGGCCTCAGGCCTATTCTCGACCTCAGGAATCTCAACAAGTTCTTGGAGAAAGAAGTTCAAGATGCTTACCCTTGGAACACTTCTGCCCTACCTCCAGCAGGGAGACTGGCTATGTTCCTTAGATCTAAAGGATGCGTACACTCACGTCCTCATTCATCCAGATCACAGAAAGTACCTCAGGTTCATTGTGGGAGGAAACCATTACCAGTACAGAGTACTGCCTTTTGGCCTAACCTCCGCCCCACGGGTCTTTACGAAGTGCATGGCAGTGGTGGCGGCCTACTTGAGGAATCAAGGTGTTTTTGTCTTCCCCTACCTGGACGACTGGCTCATCAGGGGTCAGACTTACCAGGAGGCCAGGCAAGCCACCCTCCGAACTGTCTCCCTCCTTCAACACCTAGGCTTTGTCATAAACTTCGCAAAGTCCACTTTGCTCCCCTCCCAGAACCTGGAGTTCATAGGGGCGCAGCTGGACTCCCTGCAAGCAAAGGCTTACTTGCCAGAAGACAGGGCACAAAGGCTCATAGACTTGGCAAACCAGTTTCTAAGCATGTCACGGGTTTCTGTCAGACTCTGTCTGAGGCTCCTAGGCCACATGGCATTGACAGTGCATGTGACTCCCAATGCCTGCCTCCACATGAGACCTGCACAGTGGTGCCTCAGCACTCAGTGGAAGCAAGCCACAGGCAGCCTCGCAGACAGTGCGGGTGTCCAAACCATTTCTGAACTCCCTACAGTGGTGGCTACAACCCCCCCAACTTGCTACAGGGGGTGCCTTTTCAGGTACCTGTTCCCACAGTGGTGTTGACGACAGATGCCTCCTTGCAGAACTGGGGTGCACATTGTTTGGATAAGTGCACTCAGGGCCTGTGGTCTCCATGGAAGGCCATGCAACAGATCAACCTACTGGAACTCCGGGCTATTCGCTTAGCCCTCAAAACCTTCTCTCACACCTTGGCTCACCAGTCTGTTCTGGTACAGACGGACAATCAAGTGGCCATGTTCTATGTGAACAAACGGGGAGGCACTGGGTCCAAGCTCCTGTGTCAGGAGGCGCAGGCCCTTTGCTCTTTTGCGTTCAGGCACAACATTTTTCTCAAAGCTGTTTATCTCCCTGGCCAGGAGAACTTCCTGGCAGACAGGTTGAGCAGGGTTCTGCAGTCCCACGAGTGGCAACTGCACCCATTAGTGGTTCTATAGGAACATGGTAGTCCTTAGTACTCATTCTAAGTTCCTCCCAAAGGTTGTCTCCTCTTTCCATCTCAACCAGGAGGTGGTTCTTCCAACATTCTTCCCTAGGCCCCATGCCAGCCGGGCTGAGACAGTCCTGCATACCCTGGACTGTAGAAGGGCCTTATCCTTCTACCTTGAACGTACGCAGGGGCATAGGAGGGCTACTCAGCTCTTCATATCTTTTGACCCTAATAACTTGGGGTTATCTGTCTCCAAGCGTACCTTGTCCATCTGGGTAGCTGACTGTATCACCTGGGCTTACAGGACAGCTGACCTTCCCTTGCAGGGTCGGGTCACGGCCCACCGTGTCAGGGCAATGGCTGCCTCAGTAGCTTATCTCCGCTCTGTACTGTTGGCAGACATCTGTAGGGCTGCAACCTGGTCCTCAAGCCAGACTTTTGCGGCCCATTACTGCCTGGAGAGGGAATCCCATAGGGACAGTGCTTTCGGTCAGGCAGTGCTCCGGAATCTCTTCGAGGTTTAGGCAACTCCTACCCTCCAGCCCACTGGTTGGGCTACCGGTGGGGGTATGTTTTCACTGAAATCCTTCCTCTGAAGCTGGGGAGTCCCATATGTGAGGACTGAGTTCCTGCTTGTTCCGGGAGAAAGAGTAGTTACTCACCTGTAACAGGTGTTCTCCAGGAGCAGCAGGAATCAGTCCTCACAACCCTCCCTCCTCCCCTGGGAGTTGCAGTTCTACATAGTTCATTTTTACATTTTTTTTGTGCTGTCTTTTAGCTATGTCATCAGACTGAGCAAGATGACACCTTTAGGCGGGAAGGGGACCGCGCATGCATGCAGTATTCCCAAAAGCATTCTTTGAAAGCTGGGGAAATGCTCCGCACGGGGGCTCCATCGATGTCGATATCACCCATATGTGAGGACTGATTCCTGCTGCTCCTGGAGAACACCTGTTACAGGTGAGTAACTACTCTTACCTGGATCACAGAATTCAACAAGTAAGAATTGGTGATAAATCCTCCCTGCCATTCATTCAATCTTAAGGTGTTCCCCAGAGTTTTAGTCTCTCCGCCCTCCTCTTCAACATCTTTTTCCAACCCATATGTAAAATCTTCCAAGAATACAAAATCCAATATCAACTCTATGCAGAAAATATCATGTTTTTCACTCCATTTAACACAATAAAACCAAACTTCGCTAATATCACCAATTGCTTCAAGGAAATCAGAAAATGGCTCCAGCAACATAATCTGGTCATTAACCTAACCAAGACAGAAGCCCTCCATCTATTCACTGATCCATCCTATACTCCCCCTAAATCAATTGTCCTCAAGAATTACCCTATTTCTGTTAAAACAGCAGTTAAATATCTCGTCATTATAATTGATCAGAATCTCACCTTCCAGGAACAAATAAATAGAACCCGCTCCATATACTCCAAAATTAGAACCCTTAGAAACCTCCACCCGCTTTTAAAACCAGATTCCATCTGGACTGTTTGCCAAGCCCTAACTACCCCACAACCCTTGATTACTGCAACTTTATATATTGCAGCCTTCCAAAACAGAGCACCTATCCGCTCCAATTGGTCCAAAACACAATTGTGCATCTAATCTTCAAGACTTCCAGAAGATCCCACATCACCCCTATACTCCGAAACCTACACTGGGTCCCCATCCTGTCTAGGATATAATTTAAATCTCTCACCCTAACCCACAAAATCATCACCTTGAATCGGCCCCCTGCCTCTGCCCCCTCCTCTCCAAGCCTACTAGCTCCAGATCTCGTAGGACAAACTCTGGTGTTTCGGGTTGAGTGTTATAAGTGTGAGTTATACGTTGTGGGATAGAAGTGTGTTGTAGGTGTGAAGTGTGTTACTAAGTTAAAGGTTTAATTGTTGGATACGGTTGTCTGGTAATGGTTTATGGTTTTGAAGTACTGATTGTGAGACTGATTGTGCAATGTTTCGATGTGAGTGATGGGTATCTTCCTGGCATCTCTCTATTTATTGAATTATTAAAATATAAAAATTACAATAACAGAAGGGGGAGTTTTTTAATGACTATGATGCTGAGCTTTTGATCTGCCCTATGGCTCTTTGTTGCCACATAGTGGGAAGTGATAAAATTCTGAAGCTTTTTCTCCCCTAAATTGTTGCTGCCATTGCAGTGTGACATATTCTTTTCCTTCTAGTAGTTGTGACCTCTTTATGAAGTAGGTTAGCTTAGTTGGTACTATTTCTATTGCTTTAGCCTGGGAGTTTTTGCATATTGTGTACTTAATACTCTCAGAGTGAGTGAGTGAGTGATATATATGGGCTACAGAGGAGGCCCTGATGTGCTGATCCGCAACTCTGGGGGGACATGGATGACTGGCAGTACCTGGACTGTAGGGCTGACCGCAGCATCATCAGGTGCCAGTGTGAATGGGCAGTAAATTCAGAAAAGCTGCCCTGCATCAACATAGCAGGACATGTCCCTGTCAATGATGGGGGACCCTCGGAATGGGGGCAAGCTGCAGCGCAAACAGCACTAATACATATCCAAACTCACCAGCAGAGGTCTCTGACACTGTGCACATTCGTCAGGGCAGAGGATGGTGCTTTTGGGCATGTATTTCTGGTGTTTGCACTGTTGCATCTTCTCATTCTGATGGTTTCCTATCAATGACAGGGATATGTTTGAATATGTAGCTGTACAGACCCATTTCAGGATTTTTCGGCCCAGTTTTAGCATTGCAAATACTGTTTTCAGCGATGACCACTGTAAGAATAACTAACATCTCATTTTCCACTGGCTTTTACAATAGTTTTGGTGCGCTTAGATAACCTTGTAGTGTTCTGGGCATGCAACAGACTAGTATATATGGTCTGGTTTGCAAGAACGTATCTGTTTCATTAGTATTAATGTTATGTTTGCATGAGCAGAACACTGTCAGTGTGACAATCAGCTTCGGAGATGTATGTTTTACCATCGGAGGCGTGCCACATAGCGACGGGAAGCATCTTTTCAAAATAGGGTGAGTACGGGGACATCCAGGCCGTTTCTGTGTATACCTGTGTCTCTTTATAACAGCGAGGGCCTGCATTTCCTGAGGCGGGCTGTTCATGCATCTCCCTGATTCTGGAACTGCGGCCGTGTCTATACCCACTGTTTCAGAATTAGGTTTATAACATGCCCATTTTCAATTTAGATGTTTCTGCCAGCCAGACGTGGATGTTATAGAATTGCGCTCCACATCATCTACGAGTAATAAAAATATCTTAAGCTCTCTCCTATAAGTCAACAGATTTCTCTCATCATGAAGGAATAAAGTTCCTTCCTCAAGTCTTGCTGCGCACCTTCACATGATGACCCCGTTGTATAACATCCATACTAAATCTCAGCAAGGTGACACTACAATTGGAGTATGGTAGGAACGAAAAAGAAAAATACATACTGGCCACACGTCACCCAGGATAAAAGGTGCACTCCCAAAGCTTACGCCATAGGGCTAACGATGGTGGTAGCGATAGTGCAGACACTGCAGATGTAGATAACATCCCTGCCGCAGATAAAGGCCATGGTGAGCATGTTCATGGACCCACTATGGCAGGAAATAAACCACAGAAATGAATGAAAACGTTAAGAGGATTAACTATGGTTAAGTGGACTTCTGCAGATAGAGGAGATAATGTACTGCTATTTGTATGCTACAAACCCTAATTTAAATCTAGAGGGTATACAAAGAAAATGTACCAAAAACTGGAAGAAAGAGGAAAAATGCCAGAAGAAGAACTGCAAAGAGCAACAGATGCAAATTTAAGATCATTAATTTCACAGATGAAAGTAAAGAGGGATGTGAATGACAGCATCTTGCAGCAACTAAGGGCTTCCATGGAAAAAGAAATACAGGGAGGGGGAGGACAACTACTACTATTACTTACCATTTGTATAGCGCTACAAAGCCTAGGGGAGGCCTAATTTCACCTTCCATAGCATATCTCCAGTCCAGTCCAGATTCCTGGGATATACCAGAGCAGTACTCGGACTTGGGCAGGACCGGCAAGTCCGGCCTGCAACACCCATGCACCGAACCATGCATCAGCACGCGCCTGAATATCTAACCGACAGTGCCAGATAAAGGTATGCAACGAAGACCAAGCAGCAGCTTTGCAGATATCTGCAGGCGGTACAAGACCACCCACACTGCTGCCTGAGCTCTAGGGGAATGGGCATGCAATCCTAATGGTGCCGCCTTTAGCCATCTTGTACTGGAAGCCTTTGAGGTCACCTCACCCTTGCAAGGGTCCCCATAAAAGGATAAAAAGATGGTCCGTCTTGCAAACCGATTCCGTCCTTTTCAGATAATGATAGAGCACTCTGCACACATCCAAAAGATGGAGCTGCAGATCCTCCATATCTGGAAACCTTGGCAGAAGCACAGCCTGATTCATGTGGCACGCCGACACTCCCTTGGGCAAGAAGGAAGGCACCGTGTGCAACACAACTGTTTCTTTGGAAAGGATAAGAAAGGGCTCTTTACAGGGTAACGCCTGTGGTTCCAAGATCCTCCAAGCTCAGCAAATGGCCACCAGAAACACCATCTTTGGTGTGAGATCTTTCAGAGATGCAGTCCCTAAGGGCTCAAAGAGAGAACCGGTCAAAACCAAATTAAGGTCCCAAGCTGATACTGCGGGATGCAGTAGTAGTCGCAACTATCTGACCACTCTGAGAAAGCGCAGGACATCAGGATGAGATGACAAAGAGAGGTCCTGAATGCAACCCCGATAACAAGCGAGAGCAGTGACCTGCACCTGGAGGGAATGCAAGGCTTGGCCCTTCTACACACCAGCCTATAAAAAAAGCTATGGCATTTGGGACAGTGGCCCACAATGGGCTCAAGTCTTGATGACTTGCCAAACACAGAAGTAGAACACTTATGAGTGAGAAACAGCATGGCAATGACCTGCACCGAATAACTTTGTTTCCTCAGGTGCATCCTCTCAAGCGTCAGGAATGGACCCTATGACAACAGATCGGGTCTTGCTGGCAACCACCATCAGTTGAATGAGGTCAGCATACCATGGTCTCTGAGGCCAATTGGGAGCAATCAGCACCACTACCCTCCAGTGCGCTTCGATGAGCTGGAGTAAATGACCTATTAGAGGCCACAGTGGAAATGCTAACACATCGAGTCCCTTGGACATCCTTCCCCGATTGTGGCTGAAGAACTGGGATACTTTGGCATTGGTGGCAGACACTTTCAGGTCCATTACCCAGCAATCCCCCATCATCAGGTCAGACTGAGAAAGACCAACTGCCCCAAGGTCCATTCCTCAGGATACAACTGATGACAGCTGAGAAAGTCTGTTTGCATGTTCTGTATCCCTGTAATGTGGGCCACAGACAATCCTAGAAGATTCATCTTCGCCCACTTAAGTAGCAGAGAAATCTTCTCTGCCAACAGCATGTTTCCTGTGCCCCTTTGATGCTTAATGTATGCTACCATGGTGGTATTGTCCGAAAAGACTTGCACGGCCTTGTGATGTACTATCAGCAAAAAGGCTTGGAGCACTAGCCAGACAGCACACATTTCCAGACGACTGATCGACCACGCATTCTGTTCTGCAGACCACCGTCCCTGCGTGACCTGTGACAAACAATGTGCTCCACATCCAGAGAGGCTGGTGTCTGCTGTCACTACTGGCCAGTCCAGTGACTCCAGTGACATCCTCTTCAACAATTTGGAGGAATCCAACCACCAAGTCAGGCTGCTGCAGACCTCCACCAGGCATAGTAGCTTCCTTGAGAGTGAATGCTGTTGAGGAAACTAATGTGACAGCAGGGTCCTCTGCAGTGGACAGCCTGTGCGCCCTGGCACAGGGAATGAGATCCAACATTGCTGCCACGGACCCCAAAATCTAAGATAAGACCTCGCTAACTGGACCTGCTGGCACGAGAAGTTGAATCTGTGACTGTAGCTTCAGCATCCACTCTTCCAGCAGAAGAAACAAGCTCTGGCTGGTATCGAACCATGCCTCCCACATATATGAGATCCTGAGGAGAGCATGAGGTGACTTTTGGCCATGTTGACTATCCAGCCGAGGTTCTGTAGGGTGGTGAGGACTCACTGCATTGCTGACATGCTTATCTCTAGTGACTTCACTCAAATCAGCCAGATGTCCAGATTGCTCCACAGAGCTGCTGCCACAACTACCATAATCTTCGTGAAGGTCCGAGGAGCCGTTGCAAGGCCAGATGGAAGGGTCTGAAACTGAAAGGGTCCCATGGGGCCCGCAAACCTTAAGTAACACTGATGATACAGGGGGATAGAGACAGAGATAGGCTTCTGTAAGATCCAAGGCTGTCACAAATTCTCTGCTTACATAAGACATAAGAACATAAGATATGCCATACTGGGTCAGACCAAGGTCCATCAAGCCCAGTATTCTGTTTCCAACAGTGGCCAATCTAGGTCATATGTACCTAGCAGTTTCCCCAAGAGATACAAGTTCCACAATGCTTGTACTGGGTCAAGCATTGATATCTTCGGTCACTTCTTAATAATGGTTTATGGACCTTTCCTCCAGGAACTTGTCCAAACCTTTTTTAAACCCAGCTACACTAACAGCCTTTACTACATCCTCCGGTAACAAATTCCAGAGTTTGATTACACGTTGAGTGAAAAAATATTTTCTTTTATTAGTCTTAAATAGTTTACCCTATAGCTTCATTGCATGTCCCCTAGTCTTTCTATATTCTGATAACGTAAACAATCGATCTACGTTTATCCGTTCCACTCCGTTCATTAATTTATAGACTTCTATCATATCTCCCCTCAGCCGTCTCTTTTCCAGGTTAAAGAGCCCTAACCTTTTTAGCCTTTCTTCATAGGAGTATCCTTCCATCCCCTTTACCATTTTGGTGGCTCTTCTCTGAACCTTTTCTAAAATCACTATATTCTTTTTAAGATACGGCGACCAGAATTGCACACAATATTCAAGGTGCGGTCTCACCATGGAACGATATAGAGGCATTATAATATCTTTTGTTTTATTTTCCATTCCTTTCTTTATCATACCTAGCATTCTATTTGCTCTCTTGGCCGCCAATGCACAATGGGCCGAGGGTTTTAACATGGTATCCACAATGACGGCTAAATCTTTTTCCTGGGTGGTGGTTCCTAATGTGGAACCTTGTATCGTGTAACCATAGTTTGGGTTGTTCTTCCCTAGGTGCATAACCTTGCACTTGTCCACATTAAATTTCATCTGCCATTTTGATGCCCAGTCTTCCAATTTATCAAGATCCTCTTGCAATTTTTCACAATCCTCTTGGGTTTTAACAACTTTAAATAGCTTTGTGTCATCTGCAAATTTGATAACCTCACTCGTTATTCCATTTTCCAGGTCATTTATGAATATGTCAAAAAGCAGCGGACCCAGCACAGATCCCTGGGGTACCCCACTATTCACTTGCTTCAGTCATTATTACGAACAGAAAAGTTTCCATACAAAAGCACAGTACCCGCAGTGACCTGTTGACATACTTGAGGTCGAAAATACGATGATAGGAACTCTCTTTCTCGGGTACTACAAAATACATTTATTTATTTTCATGTATTTAACAGGTTTTTTATACCACCCTATCATTAATTTGAGGGTGATTTACAGAAAACATGTCAACAAATCCAACTTTACATAGAACAGGGTGTAGAACTTGGATGATTATATGGGTTCAAAGTATATGGCTTGCATTTTGTTGTATTTTGTGAGATGGTGTTGGTCTTTGGTTTGATGCCATAGTCTCTCCAATTTCCTTAGTTGTTTCTTCTGTTCGTTGATTTCACTTGAGAACCATGGAGCATTGTGTTTTCTTCTGTTGTCTTGGAATGGTTGGGTTGGTACTATTGATGCATTGTGGAGTGTTTTGTTCCAACTGGTGATGATGGATGGAGTCAAGATATGTTGTATTTTGCTCACACTCTGGTAGTACTTGCTCTAGGAATTTTTCCTTGTTTAAGGTCTGAAATCTCCTTCTTTCCTTCAGGGTTATCTCTGGCATCCTTTCCGTTACAGGTGCATTAATGGAGAAGGTGGCTATTTGGTGGTCCGAACTTGGGATTGGTGTGACTGTTAGGTGTGTTAATAGGTTTTGGGTAATAAACTGGTTGGGTACAAAGGTGAGGTCAAGGGTCCCTCCCTTTCTTGTGGGTTGGAGTGTTCACCATTTGGGTATAGTGTAGAACCTTCATTGCTTCCAGAAAGGTAGATGCATCCTGCTGTTGCAGCGATGGGAGGTTAGGGTCTTCTAGGATAAGGAGAGGTTTGTTCTGTGTAGCGTGGAGCACACTAGCTCTAGGATGGAGCACACTAGCTCTAGGATGGTTGAGAGCTCTTCACCAGAACTTGGGGCTCTGTATATGAGGCATAATGCTAGGTGCCTATTTGAAATTGTTATCATGTTGCTTCCTTTTGAGTAAAAGGAGGAGGTTATAGTGAGGTTTAGATGTGCCTCTGCTATGATTAGAACGCCTCCACCTCTTCATGAATGTCTTGTGGAGTTATGTATTGTGTATTGTTGAGATGTAATTTGGTTTATAATTGCGTTGTCTGAGTTGGAGAGCCATGTTTCGGTGATACACATCTATATTCTGGTTTTGTATGTAATCCATTATTGTGCGGAATTTGTTTCAGATTAATCGAGCATTGATTAGTGCACATTTGAGTGGGGTATGTTGTTGAGTCTTGGATGGGACTGCTTCTGCATGGATTCTTCATGATCTGTTATGTTGATATTGGTTTGGATATATCTTATGAGTTGCATATTTGCTTGTATGTAGGAATGGGATCAGTTGAGCTGATGTGAGTATAGCGGTCTCTCCAGCATTTATGTATTTGGGTTTGAAGAGTAGAGAGTGCGAGGAGGATTAAGGTGAATAGATTTTAGCTCATTGTGTAAGTTTTCTTTGCTTTATGCTTGATAAAGAGTGAGCCACTGAGGTGAAAGTTATATGCAAAGTGGTGCTTAGGGGTGCTTGAGAGTGGTATGTACTTATGTGTAAGCCTACATTAATGCGGCAGAGGGCTTAAGTGGTTGTTTCTGTGTGGGTAAGCAATGTGCATGACAGCTTACTCACGATTCAGTAGAGTTCATTCTATCTGTGTCTGTATTGTTCGGTGCTGTTTCCTCGTGCTTTAGTCATTTGCTTATTTGTTGTGCTCCTTTGTTCGGATGGTGCAAATTTTTTTTTTAACTTAATCTTTATTAGTTTTATTTCCATCATTAAACAAAACACATATGGGCATAATCTTATAACCATCTAAACACATCTCCTCATTGCTTAGTCACAATTTGTATAAGCTGCCCCTACCCTCTTTCCTACCCTCCCCCCCCCCATTCTCCCTTTGCCTTCAAAGCCCCCACAGATAACATAGAATCCCTCTTCTCTATTCCCCTCCCTCCCGTCCGCAGGACTAATTATCCCTTATAGGATACCGATAAATGTGTCAATAAAGGTTTCCACTGATTTTCAAATCATTCCCCCTGATTTTTCCTGATGGCTATCAAGCGCTCCATATTCACCACCTTATGCAACCGCATGACCCAATGGAGTAAATCTGGGAAGCCCCCCTGTCGCCACTTCCAGGCAATTTCCCTGGAAGTGGCGACAGGGGGGCTTCCCCAGATTTACTCCATTGGGTCACGCGGTTGCATAAGATGGTGAATGGCCTTCCCAAGAACGCAATACAACCACTCCAACTAGCCCAGAACACGATTGCATGACTTATAACTAACAACCCTAGGCAATCTCACATAACCCCAGTCCTATATGATCTCCACTGGCTCCCCATCCATTACAGGATTAAATTCAAAGTGCTTACCCTTATACATAAAATCATCTCCAATGAGTCAGCTCCATGCCTCTCCCCTCTCCTTCCCTTCTCCACTAACACTAGAACCCGTCGTTCTATTACCAAAAACCTTCTGACTATCCCAACAACCAAAAGATATTGTAAACAATCTACCAGTAATAGGGCCTTCTCCCTCTATGCTCCATCCTTATGGAACTCCCTTCCTCATGAGCTGCGGAACTCTCCAACCCACTCTGAGTTCCGAAAGAAGTTAAAAACTCTTCTTTTCCTTGAACATTTTTCCCTCCCACCTTAGTACCTAACTTTCTACTGCAACTTCCCAGCTCATGCCCTCTCTAATCCTATCATGCAGCCATCTGGTATCCTGGTATATACCTCTGTAAATAGTTGTTCCTTGTTATTGTAATTAGTTCTCCTGTTACCCATTATATCTGTTACTTTGTTCTATGTAAACAGTTGAAACACACTGTCTTAATTGTTTTATGTAAACCGTCTTGATTTGTAGAAAGACGGTATATAAAATCTGTTAATAAATAAATAAATAAATTTCACACCTCGCCGCCACTATACATGACCTCATTGGTCTAATCCATTTATTTAGCAAATTGTTTGGCCAGATTCCCAATAAAAACAAGGAGGGGCAAAGCTCCAGAGTCACCCCAAAAATTACCCCCATTTGGTCTCGGATTTGTGTCCAATAAAGTCGAACCAAGGGACACTCCCACCACATGTGAAAATATGTTCCGCGGGCTCCACAACCTCGCAACAGAGATCCGGGACCGCAGGGAACATCTTATGATAGCGCTCCGGGGTAAAATACCAACGCATTAAAATTTTATATGTATTCTCTTGAATCATAGTGCAAATAGATGATTTAGCCGCTGCTTTATATATGGCTTTCCATCTATCCGCATCCCAGTTCAGCCCCAAATCTTTTTCCCATTCCAACATATACTTTAACTTTATCTCTACTTCACTAGCAGCCCACAAACTGGTGTAAAGCAATCTTATCAGTCCTCGAGAGGAGTGATGTCCCACCCACAGGGCCTCTATAGCATTAAGTCCTTCCTCAATACGTTCAAGATTATTTTTCTGGCGCAGATAATGAGTCACTTGCAAATAAGCAAAGAAATCTCTCTTTTCTAAATGAAATTCCCCTTTCAACTGTTCAAAGGACTTTACTGTGTCAGTATCAATGAAATGCAGAAATGAAGTTAAGCCCCGCGCGTCCCAATTCTGAAATATTCTTTCCCTACCAGGCTCAAAAGCTGGAGTGGCATTAATCGGTGAAAGCAAAGATGTCCCTGGCCGAGTATTTACTCTCCGCCATCCTCTACCCCATTCCCCCCAAAGATGACGTATAAAAGGATTCCCCGTCCAGTCCCCTTGTAATAGTCCCTTCTGTAACCAGGGTAAACACTGGAGTTTATAATTTATTACCTCCTGTTGTTCAATCGCGATAAACCCTTTGGATGATTCGGGTTCCCTCCACTCCATCACCTGCCTCATTTGTGCTGCTAAATAGTAATCTGCAATCACCGGCATCCCCAACCCTCCCTTCCCCTTTGCTCTATACATTACATTCCTTGTGATACGTGGGGGTCTGTGTCGCCACACAAACAAGAACAGCTTCCGTTGAAGCTTTTGTAACACTCTTTGAAGGACTTTTATGGGCAATACTTGAAAATAATACAACAATCGGGGTAATATCGTCATCTTAATTGTCGCATTCCACCATATGCTGATGATACCACATTACTGGCTGAAAGTGAAGATGATCTGAAACATTTGCTTCTCACAATTAAAGAACATAGGGGGATGTTTACTAAATCGCGTTAGTGCAGTTCGCGTTAGTATTCGCGTTAAGAAGACAAACCCCCAAATAAGGAGATGGGCGGGACAACAGAAGATCTAACGCGCGGTACAGAACTAACGAGCGCTACGTGGCGCGTTAGAGGAGTCACCGCGCGTTAAGCATAAGAAGCCTCGTAGACATACCTGACCCATACAGAGCTGTAGCATAATGGTTACTGCAGTGACTGCTGATACGGGCAGCATGGGTTCGAGTCCCCAGGGTGCCAGATACAGAAGGCTGGCTGATATAGTAACCTGTATATGATACAGTGAGGGAAGGGGCATTTATTTGTTTCCTTTTGGAGGGGTGCAAGCAAACACACCCACACATCAGATAGTGAGTGAGGGGCCCTATATTATTTTTCATGTATGTGCTGCAAGGTTGCTAGCAAACACACCCACACAGTGGTGTCCACAAAGTTGCTGCAGAAGGCACTCCATAACGCACAACATAGGCCACACTATAAAGTGGAGTGTCCACAGAGGCACATCAAAATGTCCCCCATAGAGCAGTCCATAAGGGAACATAAAGGGAGCCAGATAAGGTGACACATGGCGCACCCTATGACGCTCATTACGGTAATATCACGCTTGAGGCTGTCGCTGGTAGTAGTCCTGCGTATGTAAAAGATATAATGCGGCAGACACCCCTATAAAAGGAGTCCATTGTGGGTCTGAACCCATGACTACTGGTGCCACAGCTCATTGTCAATCCTAGCCCCCCCCCCCCCATCAGCCCATTTCTAGTCATTTCCTAGCCCCACCATCAGCCCATGTCAAGGCATAGCTCCCCTCCACTCAGCCCATTACCAGTCCTATCCTAGCTGTTCCATCAGCCCATTTCCAGTCCTAGCAACCCCCCAACCCATTACCAGTCCTAGCCCCCCGTCAATCACCTCCCAGTCTTAACCCCCATCACCCCATTTTCAGTTGAAGCCCCCCCTATAACCCATTACCAGTCCTGACCACATCAGCCCACCTCAGGTCCCAACCCCTCCCCATCAGCCCATTTTCTGTCCTAGCCCCCCTATAACCCATTATCAGTCCTACCCCCCCATCAGCCCACTGCCAGTCTTAACCCCCCCAGCCCATTGCCTGTCTTAACCCCCCTCCCTCCCTCCCTCCCTCATTGCCAGTCCTAACCTCCCTCCCTCCCTCCCTCCCTCGCCCATTGCCAGTCTCAACCCCCCTCCCTCCCTAGCCCTTTGCCAGTCCTACCGGCCCCCCCCCCTCGGCTGATGGCAATTTAAAAACCAAATAACGCTTGCCACTGCCACGGTGGCGGCATGGAGTGTCCCGCGGGGCTCCCTCTGCCCGGCGGGACTCTCCCGGCGCGGCTCAGCCCCTCTCTGCCGGCTTGCAGATACGCGAAGGGAGAGAGAGTCACCCTCGCGTCTCTGTTAAGCCCGCAGGTGCTGATGGGAAATCTTCCATCTGCCCCTGCGGGCTTAACAGACGCAAGGGAGACTCTCTCCCTTCGCGTATCTGCAAGCCGGCAGAGAGGGGCTGAGCCGCGCCGGGAGAGTCCCGCCGGGCAGAGGGAGCCCCGCGGGACACACCATACCGCCGCCGCGGCAGCAGCGGCCACTTATATTTTATTTCTACCAATTACGAAAGGGAAGAATGTTCTTTGCGCGGGGCTCCCCGAAACGCTGGGCCCTGTGCAAAACACATTCCTGCTCAATGGACGGGCCGGCCCTGGGTGCACCCTCTGTGTTTCCCCCCTAACCCCACCGGTACATACACACCTCAGCCGCCCTTCCCTTGCCACCACAGGCCACCAATATGGGACACGGCTGGATAGGATACACAGGCCATCCACTTCCCCCCGCCATATGTCCCATTGTCACTCTGTGCTGTCTGCCCCGCACCTACCAACACACATGCTGTTGCACGTCAGTCAGGCACGCCACTCCCCACCCCTCTTGGTGGGCCACCCACACAGCAACGTAGCTGTGACATGTCTGTGGGGGGTGCCCACGCCACATACCTTACCTGTTCGACGTCCACCCTTGGCCCCAGTAGTGCCCACTGCCACACCCATCACTCGCACACCACTGTCATCAGGCAATGAGGGACATCTGACCAACAGGTACATATGTTTCAACCAACATTTATAACTCTTTTTTAAAACATATTTACATTATTTACAGTTACACAGACACGTGACATCCGGCTGACATGGCCCATGCTGTCAGTTGATGGCCGGCATGGCCAAACACGCATGCCACTGCAAATTGCAGTGTCCGCTCCCATCCCTGTGGCCAATGTGGTGGACATTCAATGGCACGGTGCGTCACAGGGTGGGTGTGCCATGTGTCCCCACACATTACACACCCTGGGGACCCCTGTTGGATGGTGGCTGACCGTCTGCGGAACGGCCAGGGCGGTCATCCCGCTCCCGCAGACGGTCAGCCACCATGGACAGGGTTGCCAGCACCTGGCCCTGGATTAGGGCGAACTGCCTCTGGGCTTGTGCCTGGGCACGCACAGCTGCAGCCAGGCGCAGGCCGCACATGCAGCCGCACAGACACACATCTCCCCGTGTCTGTGTGGCTGCATGGACAGCAGACCTGCCTGCGGCCATGTGTGGCAGGCACACGTCCAGAGGGCCTGCCGCGCCCTGATCATGGGGCAGGTGGCTGGTGCCCCCAGTGCCCTGTGGCGGAGCGTGCCATTGGGGAACTGCCCTCGCCCCACCCCCTCCGCTGGACATCCCCTCCCTCCCCCCTGCCTCCAACACCCTCCCCACAACCCCATCCCCCTCCCCCCCTGCCTCCCCCTCCCTCTCCCTGCCTCCCACCTCCCCCCATTCCTCTTCCCTTCCACTCACATCCCCCCCTCCTCATCCTGCTCCCCAGGCTCCACACCATCAGTCCCCATTTCCCCAGCATCCCCCACAGTCCCTCCCATCTGGCCCCCATCATCACCCCCCTCCTCCCCCTCATCATGGCGTGGGGATGCGCGCTCATTCCCATCCTCGGCTCCCCGCTCTGGTCCGCCATCCTCATCCTCGTGCTGCTCCTGGTCTCCCTCCCGGGCCGCAACGTCTGGGGGCTCCTCCGGCCCCTCGTCCACGTTGGCTGCACGTGCATCAGCTGTGGGAGAGATAACAAATGTCATCCCCTGGGGAAACATCCTCTTCCCCTGTCACTGTGGACCTGTGGTTCCACCACTCGTTCCCCTACATGTCCATGTCGCGGTACTCACCATTCTGCTGTGCCATCCTCTCGCGCTGCACCCTGGCAATGAAGCGGGGGTACCGGGCCCTCAGCTCGCGAGCCTTCTTTCGAAGGTCCTCCACCTGTAGGGGTGACAACGAACATTGCCCTTAGCTACCGTGGGGACACGTGGTGGGTCCCTGCCTCTGCATCTACCACTCTCATTGCATACAACAAGCGCCTGCCCCTATTGGGTGGGCGCTCATGCCCCCTTGCGTTAACGTGTGACAGCCCCATGTGTGGGCCACACACACATCACCCTGGTCGGTGCACCATGTGCACTGTATGTGCGGCCCACGTACATAACACATCACAGCTGTGTGTGCCACCTACACACATCTGCATGTGCCAATCAGCCACATTTTGGGTGGGAGGTTGTCACCTACAGTCCTCACTAGGATGCCCTTAGGCTGTGGTTTTTCCTTTGTGATCCCATACAGGGCCTGTTTCCCAGGGAACAGGGTCGGTGCTGGGGACCCCTTTAGGGGCCTACATCTGCTTGGAGCTGGGGTTTGTGTTTTGTGCTCACAGAAGGCACCAGCAGACAGTGGGCAGGGTGGAGGGGGGATTCCCTCATTTGGGGCCTACATCTGCTTGGAGCTGGGGTTTGTATTGTTTAATCACACAGTGCACCAGCAGACAGTGGGCAGGGTGGAGGGGAGTTGCCCTCATGTGGGGCCTATATCTGCTTGGAGCTGGGGTTTGTGTTTTGTGATCACAGAAGGCACCAGCAGACAGTGGGCAGGGTGGGGGAGAGATGCCCTCATTTGGGGCTTGCAGCATCAGAGGATGCATTTTGCAAATGTGTTGGTTAAAGGAGACATGGTGCAGACCCCCTTCCTTTCCTGTTGGCCTGAGAGGTGGGACTGGGGTGTCTTGTGGATGGGGGACATCCCTGGCCTGCAAAGGCACCCTATACCATACCTCTGTGATCTGTGGTGCTGCTCTGCCATGGTTGCAGCTACCCCCTTGGGGCAGGGGTGCCTTTTTCAGGGGTGTGTGGCAGACTTTGCTAGCCGCAGGATGTGTCAGCACCTGCTATTCCCTGTCAGTGCATTGTGTATTTGTGCTGACGTTACTGGGTGTGTTTTGTTTTGTCTCATCATTTGGGGGACTTGTCCCCATGCACTTACCTCACGTGGGTAGTCTGAGCTCCTGTTGAACCTATGGGCCAGGCGCTCCCAGGCCCTCCTGACCCTTGCCAGGTTCTGCCTCCTGGATGAGCCAGGGAAGAGCCTCTGCTGGCGGAGGCAGAACAGCTCTGTCAGCAGGTATATGTCACGCTGGCTGAAGGGAGGCTTCCTCGACATAGATGCCATTTCTTCCAAATGCCTTTGCTGCGTAGCCACGTGCGTTGCTCGGTGCGTAGCCACGTGCGTTGCTGGGGGCGTGGCCACGTGCGTTGCTGTGGGCGTACGTGCGTGCGTTGCTGCGGACGTACATCGTAGGAAGATGTACAGAGACAGAGCACTAACACAGAGCTATAGCACAATGGTTAGTGTACTGACCACTGTTACAGGCAGCATGGGTTCGAGTCCCCAGTGTGCTGTGAGAGGGCATGTTTTCCTTTACGTCGAGTACTCCATACAGAAAGAGACCCTCGCAGTGTGTGTAACAATGTACGTTGGGGTGTGCGTAGCGTCGCGCGTAGCGTCACGCGTACAATCGTGCGTGGGTATGTGTGTTTTTACCTGTGTGGGTATCATATATGACAGACTCGGTAGGGTGTCCTGCACCTATGCACAATGCTAACAGATGTACGTGGGATGGCCTATGGGTTATCAAAGCCTGTGAGCAGGCGCTGGATTCCCCAGGGTTGGGTTGCGCCAGTCACACCCATGATGCACTGCACATGCAAATCAGCTGTCCACAGATAAACACAAGATGGGGAATGCACACCCACAGCACCTCGGCCTGGTAGGGGGGAAGCGACCATGTGCACCCCCACAGCACCTCGGCCTGTAAGGGGGTACTGACCGTGTGTTGTACCGGCACAGGGTGGCCACACACCGTCACAGCGTGCGGGTACTGTGCTCACCCTGAGGGTGCAGTGAGGCGCCAAGCACCAGGTCCACAGCAATGTCCATGGCTGAAAGAGGCCATGGTGCAGGTCCACAGCAGTGTTATAGTGTGAGACAGGTAGTTTCTGCAGTAACACCTTGGACATCTCTGTCTGTATCAGTCAGGTGTAGCCCCCATGGACCCCCCAGGAGGGCCCATGCACCACCACTCCCTCCCCCAGGGCGGCAAACAGGGTCTCCTATCAAAAGATACAACATCTACCTCGCTGCAAGGTGGACATAGAGGGGAACATCAACCCCAGTCCTGCTGAGGGACACACACCCCAGAGAGCAGTCAATGCAGCTCTGTACACATCCAGAACACAATAGCAGACAGACATTAGGCCTAGATATGGCATGCTGCACCCCACCACTATCTGATATTCCCCTGGTGCAAGCCATCAGCCACTGCACCCTGCAAGCCACTCCATCACAACACATACCAGCTGCAAATAGTCTGCTAGTGCCCAGTGGAGATGCCTGCACCCAGAACTGGGATGTCAGCATACACAGTCAAATCAGTGACAGGGCCCCATAAGGCAACCCATATATATCACATGAGAGAAATACTAGATAGCACTATGGGGGTGCCTAGCCATGCTGTGGTCACTGCACAGTCAGGGTGAGAGTGATCTCTCAGCAGCACATACTGAGGTCACCCTGTCTGTGTAGGTGGTGGCCGGCCACTACAATGTGCCTGTCATTGCCCTATGCCCTGTGCAGATGCGCCCTGGCCAGGCCACCCTGTCCGGCCTCTACCCATGGTACCTTGCTCCTCATTATGCACATTGGCAGCCCAATACTGGCAACATTGCTGGCAGTGTGGCCTGTGGAAGGTGTTTGCAGCCACCACACACTGGATAGACAGACAACCACCCCCACACCGATGTCACCATTGTGCTACTATAGAGGTGGTCAGCAGCCATACACACCACACCAGTCCTGGGCATGGTACAGGCATGGATATGGTACACAAGACTGTTGGGGGGTCACTCCCCAGGGTGGTGAACACTGTCAGAGACCAGACCTGCAGCACACACCGCAGACATCAGAATGATTGTTATGGTGGAGCTCAATGAGCAAAATGTGCTTAACAGAGGACTTGATATCTGCCAGTTCTCATAGCAAACGTTTGATAGCTGTGTACCATATACCCAGGTGTAGGGTGGCATTGCTAAGGTATGCAACTGCTAGTATTGGGAGATACAGGCAGGACCCAATTTCTTGCCTCTCCAGGTGGCATTGGCCAATGGGGCCTGTGGGTGGGTGTGGCCCTGTTGGCTGCTGCTTTACGGCAGAGTTCCCCAACTCCAGTCCTGGTGTTCCAAACACTGTTCGGGTTTTCATGCTGTCCCTCATAAATATGCATGAGCTACATCTGCATAACATGGGGGTGGTGCATAGCTATGCAGCACAGGCATCTTTATTGGAGGCAGCATGAAACCGGAATGTTGTGGGGCCCTCCAGGACTACATTTGCGAAACTCTGCTTTACGGTAATGTGCCTGTTTCTGGTGTGGTAAAATATAGGCCATGCGTATGTTCTCTGCAATAAAGGTGTGTCTTTACTATCAATGTTTAGTAGTGGGTAAAGCTATGGGGTCTGGGTTGCCAAGAGCCCCAGCTGGGATTTGAACCTGTGACCCTCTGGTCTTACAGGCACTGGCTGTGTCTGTTGCACCACACTGTAGCCACAGAGACAGTGCAGTCCCTGGAGTTAGTTAAACCGGCCTGACGAGTCAGAAACCCTGCTCTGCAACAGGTTTATTGTGACCTCATTTACCTTGTATGCAGACAACGGTGCACATAAACCTCAGAGAATACCTCACAAAAGGGGCACACACCCATAACCAAGCTGGGCAACAATGATATCATTGGGAAACATTACACAACACTCCCAGGACAATCCATTACAATGAAATGATATTTAAAAGGGTCTGTGAAGCGTAGACCCTTCCACACATCATTTCATTTTTATTTGGTGCTTTCCAGGCAGTGTTGTTCCTTGTTGCCCATTGCTATCACTGTTGCCCAGCTGTATTATGCTTTTTAAAATGTTTCCTGTGGTCATTTTTAACGTTTTATGTGTTATTTTGTTCAGTGCACATGTATCACACTGCTCACGTTTTGTGGGTTTCCCCGGTTTTTCTATACATTGCTGACGGAAATGGTTTCTCTTCCCTTTAAATGCCTTTAACGGCAGGTTTTCATTCGCGTTGGAATTGAGCTCAGAAATTCAGCGCGTTAGTGTGAGGGGAGCCTCTCCCCGCCCACTCTCCGCCCATTGACCCCTTCTCTCCGCCCACTCTCCACCTTCTGCGCTGTTTTAACGGGCCGCGGGGCTTTACGATCGTTAAGCGCGGTTACCGCGCGTAGTACGACGTTAACGGTCGTTGGCGTGTGTTTACGCGCGTTACACTGCACTTACGGTCGTTAACGTCATACTACGCGCGTTATTCACGTTTAGTAAACATACCCCATAGTCTCAAAATGGGCCTGCACCTTAATGTAAAGAAGACAAAGATCATGACAACTGGCATAATCAACAGGTTCGACGTTGAAGGAGAAGAAATTGAAATAGTGAACAACTTTAACCTACTTGGATCAACCATCAATAAAGAAGCAACAAGCAGTCAAGAAATCAGACGACGCATTGCTCTTGGCAGAATGGCTATGAAAGACCTAGATAAGATTCTCAAGAGCAGAGATGTCTCTCTCCATACAAAGATTCGACTTGTTCAAGCCATGGTATTTTCAATAACATCATATGGATGTGAAAGCTGGACAGTGAAAAAGACAGACAGGAAGAAAATTGATGCCTTTGAATTATGGTGCTGGCGGCGAATACTGTGTATACCATGGACTGCCCGAAGAACAAACCAGTCGGTACTAGAGGAGATCAAACCTAAGCTTTCTTTAGAAGCTCAGATGACAAGACTTCGACTTTCATACTTTGGACACATCATGCGAAGAGAGAGATCACTAGAGAAAGACATCATGCTTGGCAAGATAGAAGGTCAACGCAAAAGAGGAAGGCCAGCAATGAGATGGATCGCTACAATAACAGCAGCTACGGGTACCAGTCTGTCAACAATGAGCCGCCTGACTGAAGACCGAACACAATTTAGGATAGCTATCCAGAGGGTCGCCATGAGTCGACTCCGACTCGACGGCACTTAGCAACAACAATTGTCGCAATCCTGCCTAACCAAGGAATTTCCTCTTTATTCCATTTCTCCAAGTCCCTTCCTATCCGTTCAAGCAACCCTGGATAGTTGGCTCCATAAAGCTTATCCGGGTCCCGTGTAAGATGCACTCCAAGATATTTAATCATGCTCGGGGCCCAACAAAATTTATAGCATCTTTGCAAATGCGACGTTCATGTTCCTGGCAAATTAATACTCATTACCTCCGTTTTATCCCAATTGATCTTAAACCCTGCAACCGTCCCAAATCGCTGCAACTCTGCCATATAGATAGGCAATGTCAGCAACGGACGAGTGATAAACAACAGCAAATCAGCAGCAAATAACACCAACTTATGTTCTGTAGTCCCTATTTTTAACCCCGTAGCATCGCTATTCCTTCTTAATCGCCGTGCCAATGGTTCCATAGTTAACGCAAACAATAAGGGGGACAAGGGGCACCCCTGTCTCGTGCCCCTCTCTAATTGAAAAAAATCAGAATGTCTCCCATTTATTTTAACTGTTGCCACTGGGTTAGTATACAGCGCTCCTATCCATGACATCATATTGGAGCCTATCCCTACGGCTTTTAACACCTCAAACATAAAACCCCATTCTACCCTATCAAACGCCTTTTCGGCGTCTACAGCTAACATTAAAAGTTCTTGCCTTTGCTGCTTAGCGGCCCATATTACCTGAATTGCTCTCCTGATATTATCACCCGTATTTCGTCCCTGGATAAACCCTGTTTGATCAAAATGTATTATCTTTGGTAGGATGTGCCCTAATCTGTTGCTAGAATTTTTGCCAATATTTTCCCATCTAAATTTAAGAGGGAAATGGGCCGGTAAGAAACGCAAACTGAGGGATCGCGACCTGGCTTTGCTATCACTGATATCCCTGCCTGATGCATTGATGGAGGCAATGGATTCCCCTGAAGTACTTCATTAAATAACCGCTGTAACACCGGAGCTAACTGTGTTTCAAATTTTTTATAGAACAGCGTTGAAAATCCATCCAGTCCTGGTGATTTATTTAAAGCCAGTCCTTTGATTACTTGGCAAATTCCCTTTAATGCAATATCCCGATTTAATATTTCTCGATCTAAATCGGATATTACCGGAAGTTCCCCTCCTTCTTGTATATAGTTCACTGCTCCTGCTGTGGGGCCCTTCATCTCACTAGTGTATAAAGTTTTATAATAATGCATGAATTGTTCTCTAATATCTTTTGTATGAAATAAAAGCTTATCCCCAGGGCCTTTGACTTTTAATATAGTGGATCGCCATTCCCTATCTTGCAACTTCCTTGCTAATAATCTACCTGCTTTATTATTAAATTCGTAATAATGTTGATTGTATCGTCGCAATTGAAAAATTAATTAATTCCATCTGCAAGGATGTTAACTCTGCTCGGGTGCGTTCCAATTGTACTCTAGTCTTTATTCCACCCCCCTGCTTATGACGGCGTTCCAACTCCTGAACGTTCTTAAGTAACTGCGCTATCTTCCCCTCTCATTCTTTTTCCGGACCACACATTGTATCAATTTCCCTCGCAATAAGCTTTTAATCCATCCCATTGAATCTCTCGCGCCACCTCCCCTGTATCGTTCAGTACATAATAATCCCGAATTTCATCCGCAATATTATTTAGCACCTCTTTATCTTTGGTAGTAGACTGGCTAATCTACTGAAGAGGGCTTTAAACTAGATTCCTTGGGGATGGGTGAAGAAAGCCCCCAGGTAAGTGAAAGCCCCCAGGTAGGTGATACATTAAATACCTTTATGGAAATGGGTAACAGGGGTAACATATGGAAAGCAGTGTGTATTAATGCCCGTAGCATGGGAAATAAGATCCCTGAGGTTGAAGCTTTGGTGGGAGTGGCTGACTTGGATTTAGTGGCAGTTACAGAAACATGGTTCACAGAAAACAATGACTGGGATGTAACTATACCTGGCTATACTTTATTCAGAAAGGACAGGGTAGGAAGAAGAGGAGGAGGAGTGGCACTATATGTAAAAACTACTATTAAAGCTTTGGAATTACAGAGCTTAAAAGGGAGAGAGGAGGCATTGTGGGTTAAACTAGAAAGAGGGAAAGAGAAATCTATTTACATTGGAGTGATATATAGACCTCCCTCACAAGAGGAAGAGGTGGACAGAGAGTTAATTGAAGACATACGCAGCATTGCTAGGAAAGGGGAAGTGCTACTGATAGGAGATTTCAATATGACAGATGTTGATTGGCACATTCCTGCTGCAGTATCATCTAGAAGTAAGGAGATCCTGGATTCTCTACAGGGAGAACTATTCAGGCAATTGGTAACAGACCCCACACGTGAAGGGGCCATACTGGACTTGGTGCTTACCAATGGTGAAAGTGTTTCTGATGTTGTAGTGGGAGATCATTTTGCATCCAGTGATCACCAGATGGTGTGGTTCAGTATTAGGACTAGGGCTGTTAGAATCCATTCCAAGGTGAGGATCTTAGACTTTAGGAAGACTAACTTTGCGAAGATGGGCCAATACCTCAGGGAGTCGTTAGTGGGATGGGAACAGCTGGGGGATGTAGAAAAACAGTGGGCAAAACTGAAAGGGGGTATTTTAAGGGCAACCAACCTTTTTGTTAAAATGGTAAATAAAGGCAAAAGGAACAGGAGACCACTATGGTTTTCGAAGGAAGTAGCTGAAAAAGTGAAGAAAAAGAGGGAGGCCTTCATGAAATACAAGAGATCACAGAGAGAGGAAGACAGGCATCTGTATTTGGAAAAACTTAGAGAAGCTAGCAAAGTAGTCAAGAAGGCAAAGATTCAAAAGGAGGAGGAAATAGCCAATGCAATAAAATGGGGGGATAAGACATTTTTCAGATATATTAGTGAGAAGAGGAAGGGCAAAAGTGGTATTGTCAGACTCAAGGGTGCAGGGGGGAATATGTAGAAGCTGATAAGGATAAAGCGGAATTGCTTAACAAATATTTTTGATCTGTGTTCACAGATGAAGAACCAGGAGCAGGTCCTCAGAAAACACCCACAAATAAGAACAGAAGCGAGGGACATCTTGAACTATTTTCAGAAGACTGTGTTCGTGAGAAACTAGCTCAACTTAAAGTAGACAAAGCGGTGGGACCGGATGGGATACACCCTAGAATACTGAGGGAACTTGGGGACGTTCTAGCAGCTCCACTGACTGACCTTTTCAATGCCTCGTTGGAGTCGGGAGTGGTGCCAAAGGACTGGAGAGAGGCTCATGTGGTGCCTTTACACAAAAGCGGAAGTAAGGATGTGGTTGAAAACTACAGGCCGGTTAGTTTACCTTCGGTGGTGAGTAAATTATTGGAAACGCTGCTGAAAGAGAAAATAGTGAGGTTTCTGGAGTCCAGCGGATTACAGGATCCGAGGCAGCATGGATTCACCAGAGGCAGGTCTTGTCAGACAAATCTGATTGATTTTTTTGACTGGGTGACCAGGGAGTTGGACCGAGGGAGAGCTCTAGATGTGGTGTATTTAGATTTCCGTAAAGCCTTTGACACTGTTCCTCACAGGCGACTTATAAACAAACTGAGCACCCTAGGGATGGACCCTAAAGTTACTGCTTGGGTTAGAAATTGGTTGGGTGGGAGGCGACAAAGAGTACAAGTAAATGGAGCTCACTCTGAGGAGAAGGATGTTACCAGTGGTGTGCCCCAGGGATCTGTCCTTGGTCCGATTGTTAGTGATATAGCGGAAGGGCTGTCGGGTAAGGTTTGCCTCTTTGCGGATGATACCAAAATCGGCAATAGAGTAGACACCCAGGAAGAGGTAGATAACATGAGGAGGGATGTAGCTAAGCTTGAAGAATGGTCTAGAATTTGGCAGCAGGGATTTAATGTTAAAAAATGTAAGGTCATGCATTTGGGCTGCAGCAATCCAAGGGAGCAATACAGTATAGGAGGTGAAGTACTTTTGTCCACTAAAGAAGAGCGGGACCTAGGCGTGGTTGTGTCTGATGATCTTAAAGTAGCTAAACAGGTAGAAAAGGCGACGGCAAAAGCTAGAAGAATGCTTGGGTGCATACGGAGAGGAATGGCTAGCAGAAAAAAGGAGGTGATAATGCCTCTGTATAAGTCTTTGGTGCGACCTCATTTGGAGTATGGTGTGCAATTCTGGAGACCGCACCTTCAAAAGGATGTGAACAGGATGGAGTCGGTGCAGAGGGTTGCTACCAAAATGATTAATGGGCTTCATTATAAAGCATATGAGGACAGACTTAAGGATCTTAATATGTACACCTTAGAGGAAAGGCGGGATAGAGATGATATGATTGAGATGTTTAAATACCTCCGTGGCATAAATGTTCAGGGAGAGAGCCTCTTTCAATTGAAAGCAAGTTCTGCTACGAGGGGACATGGGATGAGGGTGAAGGGAGATAGATTCAGGAGTGATATGCGGAAATATTTCTTTACGGAAAGAGTAGTGGATCCGTGGAATAGTCTCCCAGTGGAGGTGGTAGAGATGAGGACAGTAACTGAATTCAAGAAAGCATGGGACCAACACAGAGGATCTCTAAAGGTAAAAAGTGGACTGTTGTAGTTGTTGTTATGGAAGGACAGACTAGATAGGCCATGTGGTCTTTTTCTGTCGTCATATTTCTATGTTTCTATGTTTCTAAGAGGCTTTCATTAAGGCGCCAAAAGGACCTACCATCCCTATCCTTCTCCCCCTCCCCGAAACTCAACCCAAATTGGGCCATGGTCGGTCCATGTTATAGGCTCGATTCCTGCTTTAAGAATCTTTTGGGTCCAAGAAGCATCTCCAAGGAAGAAATCAATTCTACTATAGCTATGATGAACCTGTGAATAATGTGTATAGTCTATTTCTTGAGAATGTACTTGATGCCAAATATCCCATATCCCATATTGTTTCATCAGACTCCGCAGTTGTTCCCTCCCTCTACTTCTCCCCCTATTTCCTGCCAAAGATCTATCCTTCTGCGGATTCAGAACTTCATTGAATTCTCCCCCCATCAATAGTGCCCCATGTATTTTATCTTTTAACCAGCGAGACAACGTATCCCAAAAATCAGTGTGGGGGTCATTGGGACCATAAACATTCAAAAAGGTAACAACTTGACCATACAATTCTCCCCAAACTAACAGGACCCGTCCCTTTATTCCCTTTATCACCCCCCCCCAAATGAAAGGAAACATCCTTGCGAATCATAATGGCCACTCCTGCTTTTTTATGCGAGCCATCTGCGTTAAACCAAGTATCTCTATAAGCTCCAATTCCGCAAAAGATGTTCATCTTTCGGCAATAAATGTGTTTCTTGTAAAAAAATTACTTGCCACCGCTGTAGTCTAGCCTCCCGAAACAGCGCTTTCCACTTTTGGGGGGTATTTAAACCTCTAACATTCAATGACCCTACCCTAAGTCCAGCCATCGGAAAAAATCCTAAACTTTAGCAATGATATACCCAGGTTTCTCTTAAGTTTATGGCTCCCCCTCTTCCCCCCTTCCCTCCCCCCCACTCGTGTTCTCTAATTGCCCCCCCTCTCTATACCCCTCCCCATCGTTCACACCACAGGCCCAAATCCTGTGTCTCCTTTCTGGAGGAAGAAACACACCTCCCGGGACTCTACTCCCCCCCAATTAATAGGACCCCCCCCAATAAAGAAAATATTTGCCAGCCTCTGTCCCTTTCCCTACTGTATTTTCACGCCCCCCACCCATTGTATTCAAGAACATAAACTCTCAACACTGAAACACTCAGCTTGCTCCTTCAACCTAATATTCCTCAAACTTTAAACTAAAGAGAGAGGGAATAGCCACTGACCAGGCGTTCCCCCATGTCCCACAAATGGAGCCCAAACCGCTCCTATGACTCGCCACATGTCCTGATCCTAGGTCTGTTCAAACTCATGTTGCTGGTAATGTTCTGCCAGGCTCGTCTTCCCCGTCCTGAGAGGTTCCTCTAGATGTACGCCGAAGACGATGTCCCTTCTCTGGAATTCATTGCCATCTCAATTTGTCCAATAGATTAGAAGATTCCCTCTCCTGATCCAAAGTATCTTGCTGGGTTCGAGTCTGAGGCATGTTTGGGGCCTTGGCCTTCCCTAGACCCTTCCATGCTTCCGATAGGGACTTAACCCATTGAAGCTTACCCCCTATTTCAAACTGCAGGCCGAAGGGGAAGAGCCACTTATATCTAATACTTTCTTGTCTCACATATTCAGTAACAGGTCGCATCATCTTCCGACGCTGCAAAGTCGAGGGTGCCAGATCTTGAAACACCTCAATAGCTGATCCATGCCACTACAGCTTGCCTTTTCTCGTCGCCGCTCTCATGATCGCTTCTTTTAAAAGATAGCTAGTCAGGCAGGCAATGATATCTCTGGGACGGTTCACCGGGGGGAACCGGAGGGTCCTTTGTGCCCTTTCTATTCCCAACTCCCGCTTTGCTGGCATCTCTGCCTGGTCCTCTCCGCTCAGCAAGGCCTCACATATTTATCTTTATCTTTATCTTTATTTATTTGCTTGACCGCCCTTCAGTGGTAAGCAGGGCGGTTTACAATGGTAACAAAATTCCAAAGACAGAGTGGCGCGAGGCCAGAAAGTGAAAGGAAGTTACAATGTGACAGTAAAGGAAGAAGACAAGAGTGAGGTGGGACAAAGGATGAGGGAGAAGGGTCAGGGCTGGGAGAGGGGGAGGTCAAAGGCTAGGGAAAAGAGGTAAGTCTTGAGGGAACGTTTAAAGGTAGGGAAGTGGGATTCGAGCCGAAGGGTAGGGGGGAGAGAGTTCCATAGTGAGGGACCAGCGAAGAAGAAGGCTGAAGAGCGAGTAGACTGTAAATGAGCACGTGAAGGGGAAGGCAGTGTGAGGCGGTTGAGGTGAAAGGAGCGTGGAGTGTGGTGGGGGGTGTGGAAACGGAGCAGATCTGCAAGATATTGAGGGGTGGAAGTGTGCAGTGCCTTGTGGGTTAGGGTGAGGAGTTTGAATTGTATGCGGAAAGGTATAGGGAGCCAGTGGAGACGGAGGAGGAGGGGGGTGACATGATCTCTAGGGGAAGCGTGGGAAATGAGTCGGGCGGCGGTATTTTGAATTCGCTGTAACCGTGAGAGTTGCTGTTTGGAGAAGCCGGAAAGAATAGAATTGGAAAAGTCAATGCGGGAAATAACGAGGGCCAGTAACAGGGTAGTTAAGGCGGAGGGAGAGAGGAAGGGACGAATGGCACGAATTTGGCGGAGGTGAAAGAAAGAGAGTTTAGAAATGTGGGAAATGTGAGACGAGAAGGAGAGATCAGAATCAAAAAGAACCCCGAGGTAGCGGAAAGTAGAAACCAGCGAGATAGGTGCATTGTGAAAAGATGGGGCTAAGGAAGGGGGTGGGCGACCATGTGAGAACCAGATAGCTATGGTTTTGGAAAGATTAAGATGTAAACAGTTTTGCGTCAGCCAGTGGGAAACAGCAGTGAGGCAGTTGTTTAAAGGAGTCAAATCAGGAGAAGTAGGGGAAGTGTGATGAAGGAGAAGAATATCGTCGGCATAGTAAAAGGCAGAGATTCCAAATTGCTGTATGAGTAATGTGAGGGGGGTGAGAAATAGATTGAAAAGAAGGGGAGCCAGTACAGAGCCCTGGTACAGGTCAAAGGGAAAGAGTCAGAAGGTGGGAGAGAGGGAGAGGATGGGAGAACGGCACCAGAACGGGAGAATAGAAAAGAGTGAAACCACCGCAAGACAGTGCTACGGAGACCAGCGTCATGCAAGCGGGACAGGAGAAGGGAGTGATCAACCAGGTCAAAGGCAGCGGAGAGGTCAAGTGCTACCGCCACCGAGATGTCACCTCGATCGTGGGCAGTGTGCAGGGAATCAGTGAAAGCAAGGAGGGTGGTTTCCACGCTGTGACCAGGGCAAAAGCCGGATTGACGGGGGTGAAGGAGATTGGCAGAGTCAAGATGGTGAGAAAGCTGGGCAAAGACGATTTTTTCGAGTAGTTTGGAAAGGAAAGGAAGGTTGGAGACTGGACGGTAGTTGTTGGGGTCAAGAGGGTCAAGGGAGGGTTTCTTAAGAAGAGGGCGGATGAGGGAGTGTTTCCAGGGGGAGGGAAAAGAACCAGTGGAAAGACTAGAGTTTAGCATATTTTACGACCACTCTAGCAGCCTGTTTATATTGATCTTCCTCGGGGACACCTCGTATGCGTATATTACAATGTCTGGATCTATTCTCAAGGTCTTCAATTTTGTCTCGCAATTCCTCCGTCTCCTTCTGCCACTTACTACTCATGTTGCGCACCTCCTGTGCTGCTGTGGCCATCTCGTCCACGTGCTCCTCCAAAGCGTCTACGCGATGCCCCAAAGCCTGTATGTCCTGGCTAAACTCAGCAAGTAATTCTTTCACATCAGTTTTCACTCCGATGACCTCTGTTTTTATCTCTCGGCACCAATGCCTAAGATCACCTTTTGTGCATTGTTCCTCAGCATTCTCCAGCTCTTCGTCTGTCTTGGTATCCTCTCTCTCGTCTCTCTCTTTCTGGGATCGCAAGGGAGCATAGATAGAACGGTATTTCTCCAGCTTTTGTAAGTCCAGTCAAAGCCGTTCACAAAATTACACTTTTTCCCGGGGGGGGGGGGGGGGAAGCCCTATGCTCGTACTTATTGCTACTTTTCTCCGCGTCCCGAAGAGAGCGTCTCTTTCAGGCCGCCATCCCAGTCGGTGACTTCACTTCCTCTTCGGATGGTGCAATTTTATAAGGACTAAGAGTTTGGCAGACGGTATCAACCCTGCTTCAGGTCCCCGCCTAACGGCCATGCCAAAGAGCCCTCTGGCGAGGCCCTCAGGCACGGGCGCACCTGAAGGCATGTTTCTTTAAATGCTTTTGCTGGTGTCCCGATTGGGCCTTGGCGGGGGGAGCTTGCGGCTGCCGCTTCCACCCCAATGCTAAATCGGGTGCTGATGGAGAGGCTTTTGCCGGTGAAGAGGCTTGACTATGAACCTTAACCTGACTGGCCTACGGAGACCATTTATTTTTCTTTATTTATGCAGTCTTTATATACCTCCCCTTCCAGAGATCAGGGGCGGTTTTGTAGTCTTGAAGGACTACAAAAGGGGACTGCTACTTCTGGAGAGAGAGATCTGCAATTGTGAGCATTTACTTCTGGGAATTTTTCTGAATCTTGGGGAGAAAGGAATTCTTTGGATTAAAGCTGATTAATCTGCGAACCCAGTGTATTTGTTAAATTAGTCAGGGCCTAGTAGCAGCAAAGAGCTTTCAGTTTAAATGTAACACACAGAAGAGAGCTTAGTGGTTAAATTTAGAGCCCAGCAGAGAGCCTCTAGTTTAAATTTAGACCCCAACACTTCCTCTATCCAAGCAAAAGCTGTGGGACTCCCCATGGAACTTGGTCACAGATTACCTTAGAAGCACAGGACAGGGTACTGTGTGGCAGCCAGCTTTTAATAAGTCTTCTTTCTTTCCCTCCCTCCCTCCCTCCCTCCCCAACACCCACCCCTGGGATAATCGTAGCTTTATAGCTGGGGTCTCAAACACGCGGCCCGCGAGAGAACTTTGTGCGGCCCGCGACGGAGAGGAAACTAAAAAAACAAAACCCCTGGCTTCTGCTTCTGCCGCTACCGCCGTGGCAGCGGCAGAATCAACTGTCCTGCGGCCCCTTCCCGTTTACCCGGCAGAGCCTCGTCAGTTCCATCAGCGGCAGCTTTCAGGGCCTCCCGCAAAGAGAGAGTTTCTCTCTCACGGCTCTGTTAAGCCTGCCGGGGCTGATGGGAATTCCCATCAGCCCTGGCAGGCTTAACAGAGCCGCGAGAGGGAAATACTCTCTCTTCGCGGCTTGAAAAGCCCACTGCTGATGGAGCTGACGAGGCTCTGCCGAGACTGCCAGGCAGACGGGAAGAGGCCGCAGGACAGTTGATTTTGCCGCTGCTACGGCGGCAGCGGCCAGGTTTTTTTTTTTTTTTTTTTTAATTTACCTGGGCTGGGGGGGGAGGAGGGGTTAGGTTGGGCTGATGGGAGAGAGGGGGGTTAGGACTGGTAATGGGGGGGGGCTAAGTCTGAAAATGGGCTGATGGGGGGTTAGGACTGGAAATGGGCTGATGGGGGGTTAGGACTGGTAATGGGCTATGGTGGGGGCTAGGACTGGAAATGGGCAGATGGGGGTTAGGACTGGAGGTGGGCTGATTGGGGGGTTAGGACTGGTATTAGGCTATGGGGGGGCTAAGACTGAAAATGGGGTTATGGGAGGGTTAGGACTTGAAGTGCGCTGTTGGGGGGCTTAGGACTGGTAATGGGCTATGGGGGGGCTAAAACTGGTAATGGACTGGGGGGGTTGCTAGGACTGGAAATGGGCTGAATAGAAGGGGGGCTTGAACTGCAAATAGCTGATGGGGACGGGGTTTTGGAATGGAAATGAGCTGTGAGGGGAGGGAGCTAGGACTGGAAATGGGCTTAGTAGGGGGGAGCTAGGACAGGAAATGGGCCGATAGAGGGGCTAGGATAGGACAGCTAGGACTAGAAATGAGCTGATGGTGGGGCTAGGATAGGACTGGAAATGGGCTGATGCGGGGACTTCTAGGGAGCGGATGCTGGGTGGGGCTGGGACTAGAAGGGCGTGGATGTTGGGGGAGGATTAGAATGGGATGGGGCTGGGAGAGTGAAATGGAGAGGGGAAAAATCTTTTGTGTGGGAGGGAAGAAAAATCTACAATTGGCCAGGTATTGGGAGAGTAAGTGTGGATTGAGGATGGAGGGGTAAAATTTGAGTGGATGAAAAAGGAATGAGGAAAGAGCAAAAGGAGAAAGATTAGTATGTTAAAACAGATGCAGAGAGAGAATGGAAAAAAACTAGAAGAAAGGACAAATGGACAGCAGACGATGGAGAGTTAGCAGAAGACAGTAGCTGAAGCAATTGCAACTGAAAAAAAAATGCACAAAAGGTAGAAAAATCTCTCTTTATTTTGAATTTATTAACTGGAATATGTCAGCTCTAGGAAATGTGCATCATTAACGCCTGCACTTTGTTTAGTACAAGAGGAAATTAATTTATAGTTTTATTTCTACAGTGTTGTTGTACATTCCAAGTTTGGCTTTTGGGGTTCCCAGTTTAATTATTGTCTTCCTGTTTCTAAATTGTGATTCCTTGTTTGGTGATGGTCTATGTTCTGCATGTATAACTGAGCTGAGGTGTTCTGTTTATATAATTCATATTTGACATTGCCACTTGTTCTCTTTCCCCAGTAGGTCATGTATTGTTGTTCTCTGAAATGTATTGGTTTAATATTTGCAGTGTTGCCTTTTGATAGGTAGGGTCTGGTGCTTTGTGAATCCTGGTAGTGCTGTTAGGATATGGCGGGTTTGCTATGGGTTCTAAATGGGCAGTGTTTGTGGTAGTTCCTAATGTGCCTGGTGGTTAGCACTGGATTATGTAGAAATCTTTTAGTCTTTCTTTATCCATACACTCATTAAGAGGCATGTTTACTAAAAGTTAGTGTATGGTAACATTATGCAAATATTTATGCAAATGAGGCCCTGCGTCTTGTGCGGCCCGCAGGTTACTTTACAAGTCGTCATTTGGCCCTCAAAAGCAATTTGGGTTTGAGACCCCTACTTTATAGGTACTTACACCTCTTAAAGGAAAGGAGCTGCTCTCAGGTGCAGCTCTTTATCCTCATCAGGCAACATTAAGGACTTGAGATTAATTAAGCTTCAGGTGAACAAGGTGCATTAAACGTATTGGGTATAGTTTCATTATTTATTATTTATTTATTTATTTAACATCTCTTATATACCGCGCTATTAAAATCAGCGCGGTGTACATCGAACAAAATATACTGCAATGTGTACAGGTAACATCGAGTTTACAGAGAACAGGGGAATATAAAACATGGAATAACAGGGATAACTATGTACAATAAACAATATACTATTTATATGCTTTAATTATGTACCATATTTAAACTCGAGTGAATATTGAACATGTATTCATGGGTAGGATGAGTCTATAGTAGTAAGGTAGATTTTCGTGGGGACTACCCGTTTTCTGGTTGGATTAAAGTGCTAGGGTGTTTGGTGTGAGTGGGAGGCCTGTTGGCTGTGTGGGTGTCCATGGACACTTCTGGGTAGTATTTTGTGAATAAGTGATGCTTTACGGCTTTGCGGAATTGTAATAGACTTTTGATGCCGCGGATTTCGTGGGGAAGTTTATTCCAATTCCTGGGTGCAAACAATGAAAAAGCTCTGTTTGATGTGGCTTTAGTACATGAAGTCATCATCTTAGGAACTATTAAAGTGTTCATAGTTGTAGTCCTTCTGTTTCTATTTTCAGGGGTGTTGTGGATTAGTTTTCTGATTGGTGTTGGTGGGTAGATATTCATGGCTTTGAAGGTCAAAACTAGTGACTTGTATGAGAGTCTGGCTTGTAGTGGTAGCCAGTGTAGGTCTTTCATGATAGGTGTTATATGAGCAGACCTTGGTGACCCAGAAAGGACTCTAGCAGCTGTATTCATAGCCAGACGTAGTGGGTTTAAGGTTGATTGAGGGAGCCCGTGAAGGATGATGTTTGCGAAATCTAGATGTGGCAGGACTAGTGCCTGGAAGGTTGACCGGTAATCAGTATAGTCTAGTAGTGGACGGAGGTGGCGTAGTGTTCTGATCTTATGGTATATGTTCTTTGTCACATTCTTCACGTGCATTGTCATGTCCAGGTGTTGATCTAATGTTATGCCGAGGTATCTGATCGTGGGTTTGGATGTCAGTTCTGTGTTGTTGACCAGCAGTGACGGCGGAGGTACAAACTTAAGATTCCTTGTAACAAATAGGACATCAGTTTTGCTATGATTTATTCTTAGGTTTTGAGTCAGCAACCATTCAGCTACTGCTCCGAAACAGTTGGTTATTGGAGTAAACACTGGTTGGTCAGTTTTGAACGGCATGTATATGAGGATGTCATCAGCGTATGCCAAGCATTGCACGTTGAAGGATCTGATCAATTCACAAATCGGCTGCATATAAATATTGAACATTAACGCCGATAGTGAAGATCCTTGTGGTACGCCTTGAGACTGTAGGAACGGCTCTGAGGATTTCTGGCCTGTTTTAACTTGTTGCCACCTGTTGGAAAGGTAGGATCTACACCATTCCAGTGCTGTGCTTCGAATCCCCTTCTCTCTCAGACGTTGAATTAGTATATCGTGGTTTACAGAATCGAAGGCAGCAGAAATGTCTAAAAAGATGAGGACAAATCCTTGTTTGATGTTGTTTATTCCTGTGATCAGATCGTTGAATAGGGTTGTAAGGATTGTGTCGACTCCATGTGCTTCTCTGAATCCATGTTGTGATTTGTCTAGGGGTGCTTCTGTGTCAATGTGATGCTGAAGTTGTTGTTGGGCAGCTTTCTCAATGATTTTTGCAAGCTGGGGGATGCTTGAGATTGGCCTAAATGATTCAACTTTGGATGGATCAAGCTTACTGTTTTTTAGTAGGGGCTTGATAGAGGTGTGTTTAAGACTCTGGGGGAATGAGCCTGTTAGGAAGGATTGGTTCAGAATTTTGCATAGGATTTGGCTTAGATCATGTCGCAGATCTTTGATCCAGTTAGCTGGGCATGGGTCATTAGGTGCCGTGCTAGGATTGATGGAGGCAATAATTCTCTCAATTTCACTAGATGATATAGTATTGAAGTTGCAAAATGGAGTTATATGAGATTCCTTAGGTGATATAATGGGGTTGATGGTATTTATGCAGGTGCTGGACTTAATCATTTTTGATTGCAGGTAGTTTGCGTAGTCCTGTGGCCGAGGTGTTGCAGGTTGGTCTGAAACTGGCTCTCTTGTTATGGATCTTACTAAGTTGAATAGAGCATGAGGTTTATTGATGGAGCGCTTCAGTAGGTTCGTGTGGTATAGTTTCCTGCTCAATGTTACCTTTTCACGGTGGGTGGCTAGGTGTGAGTTATATGTTTCAAGGGCTTCTGGTGAGTGGGTTTGGCGCCACTGTCTTTCAAGTTTGCGTAGATGAATGAGGGATGTACGAAGGTCAGCAGAGAACCATGGTGCGTGATCTCGTTTTCTTATTTTCTTATCCATGTGCACTGGACATGAGGCGGCTCTGAGGTTCTCGTCCCATTTGGATACCAGGTCATCTAAGTTGAGGGTAGTGTTGGTCAAGAGTGGATGGAGGTTATCTAGGACTTTGTCGCGGTTGAGAGGTTGAAAACGGACTGCATGGGTTTCGGGTGAGTTAGATGGTATTTGACTCACATGTGAGGTAAAGGTGGGTATATTGAATTGAATAAGATTGTGATCAGACCAAGGTACTGGTATAACCGATAGTTGAAGGGCTTGGTGTGTTAAGGTTTTGGAATGAGGTGCGAAGATGAGGTCTAGTTTGCCTCCTTTAGTGTGGGTGGGAAAGTCGACATATTGTTTGTAACCTAGATCCTCTAGTGCATCTAGAAATGCTTCTGAATGGCTGTCATGAAGAGAGGGGAGGTTGAAGTCGCCAACTACCCAATTTGGAGAGCGTGATGTGGATGTTGCGCATGCAAGCTCAATTATTGTTGGAAGGTCATCCGGTAATGGGGATGGTGCTCGATAAAGCAGGTTGATTGAGCAGAGATCATTGGATATAGTGAGGGAGTCAAGGTGGGTTGAGCTGGAGGAGTTGCATAGCTTGAAGTTAAGATCTGTTTTAGCAAGGATGAGCGTTCCGCCTCCTTTTTGAGTGGATCTGTGGCATGTGTAGAGGTCGAATCCAGGAGGCAGCATCTGGTTTAGGAGGATGTTGTCGCTGTCAGATAGCCATGATTCTGTAACCATCAGGATGTCGAGCTTGTATTGAGGAATCAAGTCCATGACTACAGGCCATTTTGATCGTATGGATCTGGCATTTATCAATGCACATTTTAGGAGGCGTTGTCGATGGAGTTTCTCAGATTGGGCTTTGTTGATGACTTGAAGGGGAATGCTAAGAAGATGGGAGTGGGATGTGTGGTTGCGTTTTGCATTTGTGTGGTGGGAGAATTCAAACCATCTCCTTCCATATGTACGCAGTATTGGTATGTAGCTAGTATCGTGGTTGAGGGCGTTTGTGATGCAGGGGAGCCCAAAGGTAAGGAGGGTAGTGATCAATAACAGGACCTTGTACATTTTTAGGTTAGATATAAATAATGCAATGCCTATAATAGTGCGATAACTAGCAGCAGTGCAGTGATCCGCAATTGCTATCAACAATGCAATGACTAATTGATATTGGCAACAGTTAAAGGACTATAGGCAGTGGTGGAACAATGTGCTAATTTAGTATTGGCAATAGTATTAAGATTATTGATTTGCAGATAACAGTATAATAGCTTGTGAGATGCTAGTTTGTACTGATAACAGTATTGTAATGGCAGTAATAAGTAATAAGTAATAAGTTCTTACTGACAACAGTAATGTAATAGCTGTAATAAGTTCTTACTGACAACAGTATTATAATAAGTTCTTACTGACAACAGTATTATAATGGCTGTAATAAGTTCCTACTGACTACAGTATTGTAATGGCTGTAATAAGTTCTTACTGACAACAGTATTATAATGGCTATGATAAGTTCTTGCAGTATGCTGGATATTAGCAGTAGAGTGTACAGGAGCAGGTTATTGATAACAATACAGTTATACTTGCTGTGTCCTTGGTCTGTCCTTGTATCCCCAGCAACCCTTAGTAACTAAAGAACTTAAATATCTAAACACAACCTTAAAACTAAGATGCAGACAGCAGTCCAGCAGCGAGATGGGGGCTTTCCAGTCTTTTGCATTGAGTGTCACATGTATGATTTTCTCCCAGTTGGTGAGGGGTCTTATGTGTGCACAAGGTGCAAGGAGCTCTTTGCTCTCAGGGAACGAGTCCAATCTCTGGAGGCTAGAGTAGCAGACTTGGAAGACATAAGGAAGACAGAGAGGTACACAGATGAGACCTACAGGGATATAGTCCTAAAGTCCCACATCCAGTCTGGCAGTATCCTTGTTGCCATGGAGGAGGAGGGGTCACATGACAGGAGAGCATCACCCTGGTGTGGCAGGAAGTGATCCTGTAGCTAGGACCTGTCCTCCAGGTGAGGCAAAACCCTCTTGCACCGAGGAAGATTCTCCAGGGTCATGTGCCCATGAGGGAAAGTTTAGGACAGGCGTTACAGTTCGTGATTCGATCAATAGGCAGGTAGATAGCTGGGTGGCTGGTGGACATGAGCATCGACTGGTAACATGCCTGCCTGGTGCGAAGGAAGCAGACCTCACGCGCCACCTAAACAAGTCTTAGATAGTGTTGGGGAAGATTCTGCTGTCTTGGTACATGTTGGTACCAATGACATAGGAAAATGTGGTGGGGATGTTCTGGAGGCTAAATTTAGGCTTTTAGATAGGAAGTTGAAAACCAGAACTTACAAAATGCTTCCTGTTCCACGCGCAGGAAACAAAATGCAGGCAGAGCTCCAGAGTCTCAATGAGTGGATGAGATGATGGTGTAAGGATGAGGGTTTTGTATTTGATAGGAACTGGGGAACATTGTGGGGGAAAGAGGGGTTCTTCCGAAGGGATGGGCTTCACCTTAACTGGGATGGAACCAGGCTGCTGGCATTAACCTTTAAAAAGGAGATAGAGCATCTTTTAAACTAGATAAAAGGGGTGAGCTGACAGTCACCCACGAGTGCATGGTTCAAAACAATGTATCCTTGAAGGATACTACCAAAAGTAAGAAGTTAGGGCATATCAGCAGAGAGGTTCCAGTAAAGACAAAAGTAGCCCAAATGCCCTTGATTACGAAGCAGACAGAGCTTAAAGATTCCAAATTACCCCTTCCTACCTATAGAAAGATTAATACGAAAAAACTAAGGTCTCTAAAAAGCTTGTATGCAAATGCTAGAAGTCTAAAAAATAAGATGGGAGAGTTAGAATATATAGCACTAAATGAGAGGTTAGTTATGATTGGTATCTCAGAGACATGGTGGAAGGAGGATAACCAGTGGGACAGTGTGATACCTGGGTACAAATTATATTGTAATGATAGAGCTGATGAAATTGGTGGAAGGGTTGCACTCTATGTTAGAGAAGGCATTGAGTCACAAAGGCTTAAAGTTTTGCAGGAAACAAAATTTCTGTAGAATCTCTATGGATTGAAATTCCATGTCAAAAGGGGAAGGCGATGGCAGTGGGGGTGTACTATTGACTGCCTGGCCAGAATGAACAAATGGATGATGAAATGCTCAAAGAAATCAGGGAAGGTAACAAAACTTACAGCACAGTAATAATAATGGGTGATTTCAATTACCCCGGTACTGACTGGGTCATTGACACGGTAGGACATACTAGAAAGATAATGTTTCTAGATGAAATAAATGACTGCTTCTTGGAGCAGCTGGTTCATGAACTGACCAGAGGGGAAGCCATTTGGAAGCAAAAAAGCACCTTGAAGACTTTTTCACGTACATTCGTAGCAAAAACACCTGTGAGAGAGTCAGTTGGACCATTAGATGATAGACGGGTAAAAGGGGCAGTAAGAGGGGACAAGGCCATAGCGGAGAGACTGAATGAATTCTTTGCTTTGGTCTTTACTGAGGAAGATGTAGGGATGTTACCCATGACTGAAGTGGTATTTAAAGGTGATACAGTGGAAGAATTGAAGGAAATATTGATACACTGGGAAGGTGTATTGCAACTATTTGATAAACTGAAGAGTAGCAAATCACCTGTACCGGATGGTATACATCCAAGGGTGTTGAAAGATTTAAAATATGAGAATGCAGACCTGCTATTAGTAATCTGTGAACTATCATTAAAATCATCTGTAATACCTGAAGATTGGAGGATCGCCAATGTAACATCAATTTTTAAAAAGGGCTCCAGGGGTGATCCGGGAAACTACAGATCAGTGAGTCTGACATCAGTACCAGGAAAAATGGTAGAAACTATCATAAAGAACAAAATTACTCAACATGTAGATAATCTTGGCTTAATGTGAAACAGCCAACATGGCTTCAGACAAGGAAGATAGTGTCTTACTAATCTGTTATGTTTTTTTGAAGGTGTGAATAAATAGGTAGACAGGTGAGTCAGTTGATAGAATGTATCTGGACTTTCAGAAAGCCTTTGACAAGGTCCCTCATCAGAGACTTTTGGCAAAACTAAAAAGCATTGGGATAGGAGGCAGTATACTATTGTGGATCAGGAACTGGTTAAAAGATAGAAAGCAGAGGGTAGGGCTAAATGGCCAATTTTCCCAATGGAGAAAGGTGAATAGTGGAGTACCCCAGGGATCTGTGCTGGGTCCGCTGCTATTTGACACCTTCATAAATGACCTGGAAAAGGGAATAACGAGTGAGGTTATCAAATTTGCAGATGACACAAAACTATTTGGAGTGGAGGAGTGGCCTAGTGGTTGGGGCAAGGTACTTCAGGCCGGAAGGTCGGGGATTCAAATCCCACTGGAGGGCAGCAACCCTGGGCGGAAAGGACTGGGGTTTCTAGTCCCACAGGTGCTCCTTGTGGTCTTGGGCAAACCACTTAACCCTCTAGTGCCCATGTTCCCTGTAAAATAGTTATCTCCAAGTTATAATGCCCTGTTCAATGTAATTTCAGTTTGTTTAATGTAAACCGCACTTATGCATAATAGCACGGTATATAAGAGAATGTAAATAAGTAAGTAAAATAAATATTTAAAGTTGTTAAAACCCAAGAGGATTGTGGAAAATTGCAAGAGGATCTTGATAAATTAGAAGACTGGGCATCCAAATGGCTAGATAAAATTTAGAAACATTGAAATATTTATTTATTTATTATTTATTTATTACAGGCTCTTATATACCGCTCTATTCAGCATATGATGACAGAAAAAGACCACAAGGCCTATCTAGTCTGTCCTTCCATATCAACAACTAGAACAGTCCCCTTTTTACCTTTAGAGATCCTCTGTGTTTGTCCCATGCTTTTTTGAATGCAGTTACTGTCCTCATCTCTACCACCTCCACTGAGAGACTATTCGATGGATCCACTACTCTTTCCGTAAAGAAATATTTCCGCATATCACTCCTGAATCTATCTCCCTTCACCCTCATCCCATGTCCCCTCTTAGCAGAACTTGCTTTCAATTGAAAGAGGCTCTCTCCCTGAACATTTATGCCATGGAGGTATTTAAACATCTCAATCATATCACCTCTATCCCGCCTTTCCTCTAAGGTGTACATATTAAGATCCTTCAGTCTGTCCTCATATGCTTTATAATGAAGACCACTAATCATTTTACTAGCCACCCTCTGCACCGACTCCATCCTGTTCACATTCTTTTGAAGGTGCGGTCTCCAGAATTGCACACTATACTCCAAATGAGGTCGCACCAAAGACTTATACAGAGGCATTATCACCTCCTTTTTCTTGCTAGCCATTTCTCTCCGTATGCACCCAAGCATCCTTCTAGCTTTTGCCATCGCCTTTTCTACCTGTTTAGCTACTTTAAGATCATCAGACACAACCACGCCTAGGTCACGCTCTTCTTTAGTGGACAAAAGTACTTCTCCCCCTATACTATATTGATCCCTTGGATTGCTGCAGCCCAAATGCATGACCTTACATTTTTTAACATTAAATCCCAGCTGCCAAATTCTAGACCATTCTTCAAGCTTAGCTAGATCCCTCCTCATGTTATCTACACCTTCCTGAGTGTCTACTCTATTGCAGATTGTGGTATCATCCACAAAGAGGCAAACCTTACCTGACAGCCCTTCCGCTATATCACTGACAAAGATGTTAAAAAGAATCGGACCAAGGACAGATCCCTGGGGCACACCACTGGTAACATCCTTCTCCTCAGAGTGAGCTCCATTTACTTGTACTCTTTGTCGCCTCCCACCCAACCAATTTCTAACCCAAGCAGTAACTTTAGGGTCCATCCCTAGGGTGCTCAGTTTGTTTATAAGTCGCCTGTGAGGAACAGTGTCAAAGGCTTTACTGAAATCTAAATACACCACATCTAGGGCTCTCCCTTGGTCCAACTCCCTGGTCACCCAGTCAAAGAAATCAATCAGATTTGTCTGACAAGACCTGCCTCTGGTGAATCCATGCTGCCTCGGATCCTGTAATCCGCTGGACTCCAGAAACCTCACTATTTTCTCTTTCAGCAGTGTTTCCAATAATTTACTCACCACCAAAGTTAAACTAACCGGCATGTAGTTTTCAACCACATCCTTACTTCCGCTTTAATGTGGACAAGTGCAAAATTATGCACCTAGGAAAGAACAACCCAAACCATGGTTACACAATGCAAGGTTCCACATTAGGAACCACCACCCAAGAAAAAGATTTAGGTGTCATCATGGATAACCTGTTGAAACCCTCGTCCCAGTTTGCAGCAGCAGGATAGAGAGCAAATAGAATGCTACTGTAGGTATTATAATGCCTCTGTATTGTTCCATGCTGCGACCGCACCTTGCATATTGTGTGCAATTCTGGTCACCGTATCTTAAAAAGGATATAGCGTTATTAGAAAATGTACAGAAAAGAGCCACCAAAATGGTAAAGGGGATGGAAGGATACTCCTATGAAGAGAGGCTAAAAAGGTTAGGGCTCTTTAACCTGGAAAAGAGACGGCTGAGGGGAGATATGATAGAGGTCTATAAATTAATGAATGGAGTGGAACAGGTAAATGTAGATCGACTGTTTACATCAACCGAAAATATAAACACTAGGGAGCATGTAATGAAGCTACAGGGTAAACTATTTAAGACTAATAAGAGAAAATAATTTTTCACTCAATGTGTAATCAAACTCTGGAATTTGTTACCGGAGGATGTAGTAAAGGCTTTTAGTGTAACTGGGTTTAAAAAACGTTTGGACAAGTTCCTGGAGGAAAGGTCCATAAACCATTATTGAAAGCGACCAGTAAATAGTAGTGTCTTTAGCTCTTTTCTAAATGTTTTGAGGTCTTTGATAGACCTGATGTAGACTGGCAGGAGGTTCCATAATTTGGGTGCAGTGTAGGCGAATGCTCTTTTGCTGGTTACTTGCTTTGTACTACGGATTGATGATGGTACTGCAAGAGTGTTTAGGCTGCTGTTTCTTCTGCTCTTGGTCTCTGCTTGGGTATGAATCTTAGATGTGAGGTATGAGGGTGAGATGTTATGTAGTAGCTTGAAAGTGATAATTATTTACTTTATATTTTATTCTACTCATTAATGGGAGCCAGTGCAGATCTTTGAGGATTGGTGTAATATGCTCAGTCAAGCTTGCTTTAGCTATTATTCGGCAGTCACATTTTGGGCTATTCGGAGGGTGTTAACTGTCTTTTTGGACAGACCCTGTAGTAAAGTACTGCAGAAGTCACAATGCGGGATTATGAGTGCCTGGATCACCATTCAAAAATCGCTAGGTTCTAGGAGAGGTCTTAGGTTCTGGATGGATCTTAGCTTAAAGAATATAGTCCTAGCTGTTTTTTTTTTACCTGGGATGACATACTGAGGGATTTGTCCAAGATGATTCCCAAGTATTTCACCTGCTGTTTTACTTGAATGGTGGTGTTTTGTATCTTAATTACAGTAGTTTTGTACCTGGAGAAACTGCTGGAGAGTATCCCTGACGGCCTGCAATTTGGTGGAAGCTTTGCAAGGAGACAACAGAAAGGTATCCATGAGCAGTATTGTGAACTCCAGAGCATAACCTTCACGAATGACTTCCACCATCCATTGGTCAGAAGTGATCTGGACCCTGGCAGGGTAAAACTGGTGAAGGCGATCCCCGACCTGCACCACCCCTGCCTGAGCCCCCCTCATTTCACTGTGCTTTCTTGGAAATGGCCCCAGTTTCTGAAAAGAACCCCTGACCCGTTCCTCTACCACCCCAAAAGGTCTAACCCCTAAAAGGATAATGCACCCTTTAATAAGGGGCAAAGTGCACTGCTCAGAAATGATGTAAATCGTAAGACTGATCCCTCAACACTGGGGTCAGCTTATTAGCCTTTGGCTTGTCATCAGGAAACACAGCCAGCCTGAACTCCCCAAATTCTTTGACCAACTTCTCCAAGGCCTCCCCAAACACGAGCTTGTCCTTAAAGGGGAGCCTACACTGAAGAGTCTTAGGGGACACATCCACCAACCAGTTATACCACCACAAGAGCCATCGAGCTGCCACCACTGAGGCCACACCCTTGGTGGAAACCCAAAGTTGATAGAATGTATTTGCTAAATACATCACTCCAGCCTAGCCTCCTCAGGCATAAGCTACGAGGTTTCAGCATCAGATCCTGATAAGGCCTTTGACCAATGCATACTGTACATGCTCTGGCCACATAACAGCTTCTGTCTGCGGAGCTTAAGGCCAACACATTCAAATACCTGCTTTAACAAAAGGTCTCCAATTTCTTATCCTGCACATCCTTTAATGTCGTACCTCCTTCCACGGGGATGGTGATCAGTGGAATGGGATACAGGCACTGCATGGTCCAGACACCGCGCAATCCCGCTTTATGAACTTTCCAGTCCACATTGATCATCTGTTTGAGGACCCTATGGACAGGAAAGGCAGTCTCAGACACCCTGATGCTCCGTAATAGGGGATCTTCCAAGGGAGGCTCCACTGTCTGTGGTTCCAGAGGAATGTTTAGGGCTGCCAAAAAGTGCACAATTAATGCCACGAGATCCTTTTGGTGAAACTCAACACTGGGATCCTCTCCCGGAGGGATTTCTCCTTGCTCCAGGTCCCAGAGCCAAGACATCTTCACCGAGCTCCGGGGGCCCCTCCTTTGGGTCATCAAAAGTCAGAGAACCCTGAAATGTGGTCCTCCTCCAAATAATACAAAACTCTGGCTAGAGTGCCCTCCAGAGTTTACAAAGGTGAAGTAACCACCAAGGTCTCTTCCCGTAGTTTAGGAGGAACCTTGTCGCTCTTAAGATTCCCCCAGGCCCTGCTTTATGCAGTAAGCCTGCTGACTTCCTCATCGCTTGCCCCCCAAGAATAGGAGCCAAATCCTGCCTCCCTGAAGGGCCTAAAATGTCCAGTTGAGCAGGACACAAAATGGCTGTGGTTCCTGCCAAAACTACACCCTGAGAAAAACTCAGATTTGCTGTCATCCCCAAAGCTAAGCAGTGTTGTGCCTGGCTAATACTTGGATGGGAGACCACCTTTGATTGCTGTAGACTTCGGGTCAGATATTGGGCTGGGCAAGCTAAGTGTGGTGTCAGTATCATAGCCCAGCCTGCTCACCCTTAACCCCAGATAGTTAAAATTTAGGCTGTCAAATCACAGCGGTTCGCATTCCAGAGTTGAGTCCATTCAGCAATACAGGATTGCACAAAGCAGTGCTATTATCCGTTTTAAAGCTCAATTGTCTGGTCTAAAGGCGACCTTTGAGACGTGGCTCGGGGGCCGGTGCTCTTGCCTACTCCATGTCAGGTAATTGGATTCGATTTTATTTTCTTTGGTGCGTTAAAGGCGCTGGGCCTTATACTCCCGGAAGATTCAGTTGTGGTTTTAGAGAGATGTCTGCGGAGCAGCCCCAACTCTTCTCCCAGGTTGGCTAGGTCTCAGTGCAGGGTAGGGGATAGTTTCAAGGGGCATTCTTCTCCTAACTCTTCCTCGTTCAATGTTTTTCCTCACGCAAAACGTCTTCGGTGGGCCAGGGCCTAAGGTAGACATATGGTGGAAAGTTTAAGCATCTAGGCTTTTGTGATTGTTGTCCAAGCTTCCGGATGTTGGGTAACTAATCAACTACTCCGGAATAGTTTTTTTTTTTCTCATTTCAGATGTCTGACAGCCTAGTGATTGGAGTGCTGCCTTGGGTCCAGGTTGGCCAGACGTATTCTCTTTATTGTTATCCGTTTCAACTGAGACTATTCCCGAATCCTGTCTGGGGTAGATTGGGATCAGGAGCAGACCTAAGCGGGGTGGGGGTTGTGGCCGCCCCACCGCCTTGGGAGCAAGTGGGACTTAAGTCCAACCTCACCTCTGCCTAGTCCGTTGCTTGCTTGGAATCGGCTGCTCCGGAGACGTCCTTAACTAAATTTCCAGGCCGTGACCAAAACTCTCGGGATCCAAAATTTTGACTAAATATTCCCATCAAAGGGTATATAATACAGGGCCACAGTACATGGGAAATCACTGTTTCAACATATTGAATAAGACAGGTACAATTTGCTGAAATATGCGAAAATTAACCCGGCTGCAGAATGTGGACAAAAAAAAAAAAAAACATCCTGCAAGAAACTCAACACCAAGGACACCGAAGCCGTGGAGGCACGGACCTGACGTCTCGAACACCAATATTGCTAGAGTCAGTTGTCCCCCTTTTAAAACTAATTACTAGCCCGTAAAATCAACTTTAATTAGATGACAAGGGATCTAAAATTACATTTTTTGCCTATAAGAATGGCCATATACAGTCCTCTGCTAAATTGGAGAGCTAGGCCAATTAAAGCAAACCCAGCTATATGCTAGCCTCTAGTGTTGACACCAACTTGATAGAACCGCTGTCAGAAGCTGCCTCACACCAATACTATATAGATAAATAATCGAAATGAAGCTAATTAAACCGAGAGTAGGGATGAACCATACTCTTGCAATGAAGCTAGCATGCACTTCAAACGTATAGCCACATCGCACGTGGAAAAGAAAATAAACCACAAGCTAAGACGGTATCCACAAGGGACCGAAATTGCGGCCAAGGATACAGAAAGTAACTTAGGCAGCCGCGCACCTGCCAAAACCGCGGGAATCCACGGCTCAGGCTGTCGTTGGGCAGATACCGCGTCACAACACCCCAAACTGAATTGACATTTGCACTCTGTTGCTCACCTTACCTCTACCAGAGCCAACTCAGCCCTGCCTAAAAGCTTCACAGCACATCAGTGACCCTTTGAACACCTGCACGCAAACCCTTAAGGACTGCTACTGATATGTATTGAATGTATAATCATCTCAGTCAGTTCATTAATATTAAAATGCATTACTGTAACTTACATTATCTACTGTGGCTTGTCATAACCCACAAGAACTGCAAAAACTGAACTTCACCTTCCCTGGGCCACTAAAGTTCTTAGGTTATGCCTCCTTGGCTAAATTAGCTGGTATCATGCTCATCAATCATGTTCCCCACTGCAACAATGGAGAAGCCCCTCCACCGCCCCCAAACCCCACCAGCCCTTTCAACCACACACACATGCTTCAACCCTGATCCCGCCTACAGGTCTCACACATCCATCAGCTGCCCCCTACAGCTCTGCAGGTAGACTACTCCATCAAAAGAATGGAAACACAGTGGGAGGTAGAGAGAGGACAACGGCCTCTTATCCCACCGGCACTGAAGCCCTAAATGGCACATGCTGACCTTAGGAAGACGTCCAGGAGGAATTTTATACTTACTTGTTACAGGAGGCTGGATCTGCTCAGTCATCTCTGAGTCAGGATGATCCAAGAAGGGGAGATCATCCTCTTGTTTAACGCTCAGTGAGAACACCGATGTTACAATCGGAAGACCTGTGATGAAAAAAAACAAAATATCTAAAAGGATTCATAAGAGATGATCTGACAAACCTAAATTTGTGGAGGAGTGGCCCAGTGGTTGGGGCAAGGTACTTCAGGCCGGAAGGTCAGGGGTTCAAATCCCACTAGAGGACAGCAACCTTGGGCTAGAAGGACTGGGGTTTCTAGTCCCACAGGCGCTCCTTGTGGTCTTGTGCAAGCCACTTAACACTCCATAGCCCATGTTCCCTGTAAAATAAATAGTTATCTCCAAGTTATAATGCCCTGTTCAATGTAATTTCAGTTTGTTCAAAGTAAACTGCACTGATGCAGAATAGCACGGTATATAAGAGAATATAAATAAATTACTAAATTAATTTTAAGTCTACAAATGTTTGATAATAATCACCTCATCTCCTGTGATCTCAAAATGCAAAGCCCTTAAATTCAAAACATTTACTTACTCATCGTTGGGTCATTAAAGTTGTCTTTTCCCTCCCACTCACAGGGTTGAGTGAAATATTTCTCATCTTCCTTTTTAATCTTGACTATGACATCAGGATTAACAATTGAATAACCTGTAAATAACAAATATGAAAACTGCATTTAAATAGGACTCGTAGAACTGTTCTGATGAAGCAGTGTTTCAGTGTGTGGGCATGAAGGAGTGTGTGTGTGTTATATATCTTTGGGTTGGTTGAATTTCTCTGACAAAGCCTGGGTGAGATGAGGCACTTGCAAGATTAAAGCTTGGAGGTTTTCTGGTGCAGTCGTTTCTGTTCTTCTCTGTGATATCTGGTTACTGCCTTATGTAGGAGCTGGAGTTCTCAGAAAGGAGTCTGAGAGGTAAATCCTCCCTCCTGCTCTGCTGAGCCACATGTCTTTGCACAGGAAAGGGAGACAAACTCCAGATGGTCTTGCATGAATCCTCTAATTTATGGTTTACATCTGATCTTACAGCACTGAGCTGCATCGTTTGCAGAGCCCGCAGCAGTGGAGTCTGTCACTGGCTCCCAGAGAGCATCAGCACCTCCTGCTGGATATGAGATGGAATCACAAGCCAGGCTCTAAATTTCAGGGGTCTCTGGGGCCTGATACCTGGGATTTCTCCAGTCTAGATAGAATGGCAGCGCACATCTCGCAATGAGTCTGTACATGGCAGACGCTAGATGAGCAGATTTACCTTGTGATATCAGAATGCCGTGAATCTCCTTGATAACCTTCTTGTACAGCTCCTGCTGCCATTCTCCCAGAATGCCCCACTCCACTTCTGAGAAGTAAGCAGCAACGTCCCTGAATGTGACCGATGCCTGGAACAGCAAACAGGACACTCAGCTGCACTTTCATTCAGGTGTGTGTGGAATAGAATTTGCCAGTGAGATTAGCAAGCTCCCTTTCTCCTAAATATCCAGTATTTTGTTTAGATTGCCTGGTCCCCTGAGAAACTCTGGAAATCACATCTCCTGTCTTTATGAGCAATTGGATAGAGGATATGGCACTAGCCTATGTGGGTTGGAAAGGGGGTGGCAACAACTGCTGAAGGGGTGATGGAGGCTGGTGGGTTGGAGACTGAAGACAGGAAAGTGGAAAGTGCTGGGGTCAGACCTGGAGAGAGGAGTAAGAAAGCGTCTGAGAGTCAGACAAAGAGACGGAGTGTAAAAGTGTGTCTATCTGTGTTCTTGTGTGTCTGAGAGAGAGAGTCTAAGAAAGTGCATTTTTACAGAGAAGTGGATTAGCGACTCTCATAAATGGGATACAGCCGTCTCAGGTTATAATATGCTCAAGACAAAGATGGCAGCAGCAAAAGGAGAAGAGTAGCTCTAAGTCAAAAATAGTATCAAAGTGGATGAAATGCAGAGGGCACAGGAAGCACTGTAGGATGCAACAGAAAGAAGTCATAACACCTCTGTGTGCATTCATGTGATCTACAGATCTGCAAATCAGATGGAGGAACTGCACAAAGATCTGACTGATGACACACAAAAGGTGGACATTAAGGACGACGTGTTATTGGCAGGAAACTGTAACCTGCTAGACATCAATTGGAGTATCCGGTCTTCAGGTTAGGAAATTCAGCAGCACTTTTACATACATTAATGCAGCTGGAAACATCATGCTTTCTGGGCCAAATTAATGCAGGATAACGGAGCCCAATCCAAAGTCCACTATCTACTGAAGAAGCCAGGGATGTGTCAATTAAAAATAGCACCCCCCTGCCTATTCTCACAAATCCCTGGCAACCTATCAGTAAGGGCTACCCCCCCTCCCCATGCAACTATCAATTTTGCAGACAGAGTACTCCAATACAGTCTGGCAGGTGAAAGCTTTCTACCAATGACACTTATCCCTTCACTCACAACTTATAGCCATCTTCAGACAGATCTCTGTCCAGTTCCTCCATCTGAGACAGAGGTCAGGGAAGCAGACATGCACATATGGAGTTGCCATTTCCCTTTTCTATGAGGACCCACAGCACCTTCTCCTTTCCCCATGTCCTCTGTATTTCAGTCACTTTGACATTTTTTGACAGGTATTCAGGTGCTGCAGGTTAGTAAATCCTGCAATAAGTATTCTGCGATAATAACTGTAAAAATGTGCTATTTTATCTCAGCTTTGTAAACAGATCCTTAAGGGTGAAGGAACCTGCCCAAGATCACAAGGATTGTCTGTAGGAAAGCAGGATTTGAATTCTGTATATTATCTTGCTGCTCTAACTAGTAGGCTATTCCTCCATTTCAGAAAAAGACAAACTGGGGAAAGAGGAGAAAAAGCTGAAAGAGCAGCACAGGGCATAGATTCTGCCTTATTTTGGCAGAATAACCACACAACGTACGTCCCAGGATGCCCCTCATGGGGTCAGGTGCTGCCATTTTCCAGGATGGTGGTGCAGAGGCAGGAACATGTAGGCATCACTCCTGCCTCCCTATGAAAAAGATACCAGGTTGGGAGGATCAGAGATACTAGAGGGGAGGGACTGCAGAGTGCCAGGGGTTAGGGGTGTAGTGGTCTCTTGGGCAACCAATTTATTTTGTGGGGTTCAGGGGTGGGGGAGCTAAGGGTCACTAGTTTATGGAATTTTTTTTAAGAGTTCAGGGGGTGGGGGACCAGGGCCACCAGGTTACCAGGCCACCAGTGATGTTTTTTAGAGGAGTCAGGGTGAGGGCTGTTGGGATCTTTAGGATCAGGGAGTTTCAGGCAGGTGAATGAGCCTCTTTGAGCCATCTGACCTTTTTGCTTCTGGCTGCAAGTAGTTTAAACGCATGTGCACATATTTCTTCCACCCTCTGTCTTCTTTTGCACACAGCTATTTAGCATTACATATTGTTAACGTATATTTTGGGAACAAACTTATGCATTAATCTTGCATTAGAAAACTGCTCTGAGCTATAACACAGCTCTAACACAACGTTCCTGCAGCAAGGTCAAGGAGGGAAAGTTGCAAGAGCAGCATTTGCAAACGTTTTCTTTGAAATGCTGATGCCCTGTGCAGAAGAGGAGAATAAACAATTCTTACCTTATCAGAACCCAAGGCAGACATTTCCCTCCTGTTTTCCTTCTGCATTCTTAGGATGCTGAGAAGAATTCCCTGTTAATGGAAGGATGAATAAGGCAGAAGGACGCTGGACTAATTCCTAAGGGTCTCACATAGTCCCTTCTCTCCCATTTGCAGATCAGGGGCTGGGGCTTGTAGGGATTTCCTGTCCTGGGGAAACAGGAAGTTCCTGCTTCTAACACAAGTCTTTCCTTCTCTTTGCAAACTTAGCAGACACTGTAAGTAACTAGAGGAAGGAAACAGGGTAGAGCATGCTCAGTATCCTGTCGTGACATCATAATGCAGGAGCCCGCCTCCTTAAGGTGGATCTGCAGAGATGGCAGATAGAGGCAGAGTGTCTCAGAAAGCAGAGGGAAGTAAGATCAGTGTTTAAACTGCTGCTATGCAGCTGGAAAACAAGCATTTTGAGATGAGCAACAAAATTATATCTGACCTTCTTTGTGACTTACAAAAGGATCTCAATTCCAGCTATTTTATTCATTCAGTACCATAAAATACTACCTATAGGGAAAAAGAAAATCAAAGTATTCTTGTTTACCACCTGGTAAAATTCTGTGTAAAAAATGTAAAATTCCACACAAAAATTGTGAAAACGTTGCTCACAATATTTTAAATTCTGCATGTTTTATTCATATATTTTTGTGCAGAATTTTTCCATCATAAAGCCTAACTCCTCAGCTCTCTCACTCCAATCATAGCTGTCTCTCAGCAGCCAAGCCTTCCCTACCTCCCCCCCCCCCACTCCAGGGCCAGCACTACCTGGTAAGCCTGGTAAGCGCTGTAGGTGGGCGCTGGCACCAGTCGCCCGCCACCACCGCTTCAAAAAAAAAAAAACAGAAAGCAGCCGCCGGAACATTTCTCTGTTCCCGCAGCTCTACTCTCTTTTAGACCGCTGTGTCTCAGAGTTTCCAAAGGCAGTAATAATCATTTCCAGAGAAACAGGAAATGCTTGTTACTGCTGGAAGCTCCGCGATCCAGAAGTTTAAAAGAGAGCAGAGTGGCGGTAACGAGAAATGTTCCCACGGCTGCTTTCACTTTTTGAAGGATGATTTGAAGAGAGGAGGAAAGGGGCCAGAAGGGAGCAGATATGGAGTGAGGGGGGGGGGGTGGGAGGGGGAGCGGGAAGGGAGCAGACCCGGGGGGGGAGCTGGAAGGAAGTAGACATGGGGGCTACAAGAGAGCAGACACCGGGGTGAGCTGGAATGGTGCAGGTCTGAGGGGGGGGGAGCTGAAAGGGAGCAGACATGGGGGGCTACAAGGGAGTAGACACTGGCGGAGCTGGAAGGGAGCAGACACTGGGGGAGCTGGAAGGGAGCAGATATGGGGGGGCTATAAGAGAGCAGACACCGGGGTAAGCTGGAAGGGTGCAGGCCGGGGGGGGGGGGAGCTGGAAGGGAGTAAACATGGGGGCTACAAGAGAGCAGACACCGGGGTGAGCTGGAAGGGTGCAAGCCCAGGGGGTGGGGGGGGAGCTGGAAGGGAGTAAACATGGGGGCTACAAGGGAGCAGACACTGGGGAGCTGGAAGGGAGCAGACATAGGGGGCTACAAGAGAGCAGACACTGCACGGAGCTGGAAGGGAGCAGACATGGGGGGGAGCTGGAAGGGAGCTGACACTTGGGGATGGGACTGGAAGGGGGATGGACAGAGTAGAGGTGACTGGAAGGGAACTGACATGGGAGGAGGCTCTGGGACTGGAAGTTCGCTGATACCTGGGATGGTATTTGGACTAGAAGGGCTATACGATGGAGGAGGGGGACTAGAAGGGAATAGACACCAGTGGCAATGCTGGGAAAGCAAGGGGGTTGACACTGGGAGGGGAGGATGTAAAGGGGGCTGATACTGGGGAGGGTTACTGGGACTGGAAAAAGGCTGATCGAAGAAAATGAAGAAAACAAAAGGAGAGACCAGAAATGGCAGATGGACTATAGACCATAGACAGAGAGCTAAGAGAAGACAGAGGAAAAACAGAAACCTCAGATCGGGACTAACATGATCAAAATTGTCAGACAACAAAAGTAGAAAAATAATTTTATTTTAATTTAATGATTGAACTTTGCGCCGTCTTTATATTTCACACAGTATGTGGAACTGCATCTCTTAGCTGGTGTGGCACCGCATGCGCAGGGCCGGCACATCCATTGAGCAAAAATGTTGTTTGCACAGGGCCCCGGGTTTCAGGGGGCCCCATGCAAATAACATTCTGCCCATCAGCCACTTAAAGAGAAAAAAGAAACTTGCGGCGGCAGAATCAAGTGTCTCCCGCAGTCAAGTGTCTCCCGCGGGGGCCCCCCCCCCCCCCATGGCCTGCCCGGCAGAGCCTGCCTCAATCACTCTCCTCGGCGCGGCTTTCAGAGCTGTGAAGGGAGAGTTTCCCTCTCGCAGCTCTGTTAAGCTCGCCGGGGCTGTTATTAATTAAGCACTTTCCTCCAGTGGCATGGCTCTCCTGCTCCTTTGTGCTGCCTTGTGCCTGCAGGAGGTGCCTCCCTTCTGTGCTCCTTGGTGACCAGTGACTGAAGTGATTCTAGGTATAACTGTTGGGTGATCTTAAAGATTATGAGTAATAATTTGTACTTGGTGCGGGAGTCCATCGGCAAACAAGAGTAACCAAGGCAGTTTTGTTTTGTTTTCTAACCCAGCTAAAGTGGTCAATTTGGTAACTTAAATGCAGTGATTTTTGTGAATGTTATACTATAAATTGTTAGGATCCAGATGCAGGTCCAGCTCCATCTAAATCCTGGAAAAATCCTGCTTTTCTTTAATTTACTTATGATTAGATCTCACAGTTTGGATTGTAATTTTATTTGTCAAGAAATGCAGAATATGTTCCCTCTGAATTTTGACCAGAGCTAGGACAGAATAAATCCTTTCTGCTTTTTTTAAGTCTGAGTCCAAGGATTGGAACTCTAGAGGACAACTGAAGCCCAATTCTAAAGGTTTTCTATCCAAAAGCTAGAAGCAGCCTCTTGATGATGCTTCTTAGCCAGAAGCTGACCAGCACTGCACACGCACTGCCATAATTTAATAAAAAATCAGGATGTTTAAAAACCAATTGCAGAGGGCTACAGTCTGAGGCAACAGCCAAACCTCCTCCTCCCCCTCTCCTGTTGCTGACTAAAAGTCCTTTCCTTCTGGAAATTTCAGAGGTTTGTCCATTGTAATCTGCTTTGGGATTTGTTGTTTGCAGTCTGCATTGTCAGGTTTGTAATTCCCAGTGCTGAGCAACAAACATCTATGCCAGGCTCTGTGTCCTTAAAGGCAGAAACCTCTGGGAGGGGTAAATTTTTATCAGTCAGCTTTAAATAAACACAAGGGCTAGAGCCTGGCCTCCAAGATTTAACATGAGACACTCATGTTAGGAGAAATTCATTTCTTTCCCACAGTGCTAAGATGCTGGTGGTAAGCTTTTCTAAGGTTCCCTTGTGAATATCTTGTTTCATTTTACAGGAATAATTATATCTTTATGGAACCTATGCATTTAGAAAATTTTCTGATTGACAACAGTATTGCTTAATTTTTATATCTGGAGCTGGAAATGTGGACCGATTACTATTGACCACTGTTATTTTTTGAGGTGTATCCTCTGTTTTTATGATTTTTGTGTTTTAAAATTTTTTAGACTTTCTCTCCTTGATATGGGCTATTTCTCATAAGCCTATTTTTGTTTTCTAGTATGTAATTTATCTATAATCGTAGATAATGGCTGTGAGAATTTTTTTTTGTTTTCTTTGAGTTGTTAAATTTGAAAATCCTGATTTTAAAATAAACCCTATTATACACACAGAGGATGACTACACACACTCACAACACAAATGCACACATACACCAGTCCTGCAACCGCACAGATACTGTACATAGATACACACGACACACATGTGCATGCACACACACAAATCTCAACACCACACCGCACACGAACATACACCCTAGTCCTGCAGTACACACATGCAAATCCAGCCATGGCAGCATCGCACAAAAACCCACACCCCGAACCACGTACCACATGGAACATCCCAATCCTGTACTACAACACAACCCAGACACAGAGCACCCCACCCCCTGCACCACACACTGTCTCAAGATAGTCACAAATATTTAGAATAACACCAATCAAATGATGTCCTCATACAGTCCCCCGAGCCCCTGCCCTCTCTAAGGGGGTCGCCACAGGATTTAGCGCGGGGTTCGCCCTCACTCCACCCAAGTTACAGACAAAATTTGGGTTTAAAAAGCGCACAAAGCTTTGCTGCCGCTGGCCGAGTCCAATTTCTCGATCAGGCAGCGCAACACCTCACCGCCGTCCCTTCTAATGACAGACGCGGCTCCCTCTAGGCGCTCTTTAGTGACCACGGCTATGCCTGTAAAACCGTTGCGGAGCTTTTCTGTCTCTCGATGGGCTCCGTGCAGGCATTGTTAACCACTGTCCTTTTGCTAGGCTGGACACTGCTGCAACAGAGCCCGTTTAGAGACAGAAAGGCTCCACCCTGCGGCTTCACAAGCATAGCCGTGGTTTCCCTAAGAGACAGGGAGCCGCGGCTGCAGAAGAAGGAGGCAGACATGGGGGGAAGGGGGGGCTGACA
>CM066033.1:39720200-39871527 GCA_033557465.1 Ichthyophis bannanicus
CCCCAATATGCTGCTCTTGTAAGAAAGAACTCAGTAGAAATATTGGAATTTCTTAGGTACGCAGAACTTCAGAACTAAGAAATTGAAAAATAAAGAAAAGACATGTTTTAAATTTACTGATAATAAAAAGTACATCTGCATAGAAATAATGAGGAGTTCTGACATATGATTTACCGAACCCCTTGCTCTTCTGCACTCACAAATTGGTCCCATAACCTTGATGAGTTTGAAAGTAACAAGTTGATGAACTGACCCTTGTAATTTGGACTAGAAGGGGGGCAGGCAGGTGTCATGCCCACAGAAGGGACATAATTGGAGAAACGTATAATATAACCGGCGACCAATAGAATGTACGTGAGGTACAGGAGGTTACCGCAGTACCAATGAAATGTTTTCCTATACCTAGAAATGGACCAGAAGTCTATCAAAAGTTGTTAGTAAGTGCTTGACAACTTTGCTCAGCCATTTTGAAATTGACTTTCGTTAGACTTTGTGCCCAAATAAATGATTTGGACCTTCTGAACAGACCTCTGGTATCATTGGTTTGTCTGCGCTTTGCTGCGACCTATTCCGTGGTGCGTTGGCCGGGAAGTTGTGGCATCAAAGTGTATATAGGGGCCAATATACCACGACTTCCCCCGCCTCTATAGGCTTGGTCCTGGGCCGGGGTCGCCCCCTTCCGACGAGGGCCGCTCCCTGGCGCCACCGGTCCCTTGTATCGGAGGGAGCTGGTCTGACCGCGGCGGGTGCCGGGCCCGGTTTGGGCCACCAACGCCTCTAACCCGATTGATGGGTAGTCCGAGGTCCAACTCATGCGCCTTCTTTGGGAAGTTTGAGGACCGGATCCGTTGAGTAGAGGTTTGATTTTGGGTCTAGACAGAAATAGAAAGAGCAGTACTGCCATTGGACTTTGGAAGTTGTAATCTCAAGATATTGTGACAAAAAAAATTGGTAAGAGAGTCATGATCAACTCTCAATGAAGAGCCTAGTAACCTTGTATGGGAATTCGCCGGGTGCCACCCCCATCCTTTTTGGAATTGGGGAAAGACTAGTCAGAACAGATAGAAACGAATGCCTTCTGGGGTAACTTGCGTAGCATGAGGTGTGAACGAAGTGTGAATGAGAGGTCTGGCAGCACGGACCCAAGTGAAGTGCGGGGGGGGACCCCTGATTAGCAGCATGTCCTGACCGAGCGACCGCGTTCACGTCGCGCAAAGTGAGAAGCGATTGTCGTCTTGTCTTGTTATTTGTATTCCCTATACGTTTCCGGGGCCGTGTAGGACCCCTTACCCCCGGTCCCGCCCGCCTTTGTTCCCCGTCGGTCTGTTGTTGCGCGCGCACACATCGAAGGGGAGGGGCGGGGTCTACCTAGAAACACTCCATTAGAATGTAATGATCGCACATTTCAAAGAGGGATATTCAGGATCTTATGGTATTAAAATGACAGCAGGTCCGCCCGTTTGCCTAGATTTTGTGTACTATGGAGTGGCCCGATCTAGAACCCCATCTGGCCGGCCCCGAGAGGGAACGGGTTCACTGTATGAGGGAAAAAATTATTCAAGTCAATCCATCGTAGAGTGCCGGGTAGCGCACCCCGATCAGTACCCCTACATAGATTTCCTGGTTTAATTTATATTGTGAAGATCCGCCCTCCTGGGCGCAGCGCTGTTAGGAGGAACAGTGCATACTAACTGTTAGCTAAAAACAGATTCTAGACCAAAACGGAACAGCCTAGAATGAAAGAAGCAGGAATAAGCAAGCCAAGAAGAAACCCATCTTGGTAGATCCTGATTCCCCCAGAAATAGTCCCTCAGGCAGGCCCCGAACCCCCAGGTCCCGTAAGAGTAGCCCGGCCGTCGTGCCCTGGCCCCAGAACCCCAGAGTACGTCCAGAGCTGAGGCGGGGACTCCAACCCCTGATCCCCCTCCTGGAGGAGAGAAAGGGAAGAATAGTGGAAAGAGAAGTGGAGGACGTAAAAAGTGAGTCATAAGCGGAGATAGAAGAAGGAGAAAGAGAGGAATTCCCCAGAAGACGGAGGAGGACAGTGTACAAATAATCCGAGAAACGTCTCCAGCGCTAGTCACTAGTACGCCAGTGAGAGAGAAACCCAAAGCAAAACCAGTTGAGAAAAAGAAAGTGACTACTTCAAATGCAACGTCAATTACCCTTATATACCACACACAGAAGACGCCAGTAACAGCCAAACTGATTCCCTTAATGCAAGTCACGGGAGTGCCCTTAAAGAATGATAATGATGAATTTGTAGCGTGACCCCTAAATTAAGTGTATATTCCCAACTCTACAACTGATTTATTAATATGGAGGTCGCATTATGAATCCTATACTAGCAAGCCCCAGGAGCTGACAGAATTAGTAACTATATTATGGAAACTCACCAACCCACTTGGCCAGATTGCCGTCAGCTCCTGACCACCCTATTCACTACAGAAGAACGAGCGAGAATTAGAAAAGCAGCTATTGAATGGATGGCAGAAAACCCTGCAGCTCCGGCGCAGGGGCAGAATATAATAGACCGTAGAGAAGCAGCTCAGAGAGAATTCCCGAATGAAGACCCCCAATGGGATCCAAATACAGATGAAGGATCCACAGCCCTAGCCCGCTTTCGCCAAGGCTTTTTACAAGGCCTGAGAAGGGGGGGCCAAAAAGCTATGAACCTTTCCAAAGTTACGGGAGTTATCCAAGGGATAGATGAGAGCCCAGCAGATTTTTATGAAAGATTAACTGAAGCCTACAGAATGTATACTCCCTATGATCCCGAGGCACCAGGAAGTTTATGCATGGTGAATTCTGCTTTTGTAAACCAGTCTCAACCAGACATTAGACGTAAATTACAGAAATTAGAAGGGTTTGCGGGCATGAATGCAACACAGTTACTGGAAGTCGCTCATAAAGTGTATGTGAATCGTGATACTGAAAGACAGAGAGAATGTGATAGAAAGATGAAGAAGAAAGCTGATTTTTTGGCTGCGGCCATAGTTGAAAAGAAAAGGGGAGGTGTCCCTAGTCGAAGGAGCAGAGGAAGAGGGCGGGGTCAAGGCGGAGGCCGGACCCAGAGACTAGGCGTGAATCAATTCGCCTATTGCAGAGAGGAAGGACATTGGAGAGATACGTGCCCGCAACTCGAAGACGCCCAGCAAGATGACGACAACGATCATCAGTGGCGAGAAGAAAGACGAGGCCGTCCCCGAGGCCGAGGAGGAGCCAATCGAGAACAATTCCAGCGAGAGAGAGGAGGAGGAGCCATTCAAGCATTGGCCACACAAGCCCATGATGAGATGACGTGGATTAGGACAGACCGGGCTCCAAGTTCGCTTTAGGTCTCCAGGAGCCTATGGTCGGAATACAAATAGGAGACCAAATTATGAACTTTATGGTTGATACTGGAGCAGAGCATTCAGTAATAGACAAAAAGATAGCCCCATTCACTACAAAAGCAGTCACCATTATAGGAGCAACTGGTGCCAAAGCCACAAAGTCTTTTCTTCAAAACCGAATATGCAGTCTAGGAGGACAGCAAGTAACTCATCAATTCCTTTACATGCCCGAATGTCCAGTACCACTACTGGGACGAGATATGCTAGCCAAGCTTCAAGCACAGATATCTTTCTCTGAACAAGGAGAAATGCAAATGACAGTGATTTCTCAAGACAAACGTGCAGGTGTAATGCTGATGACAGTTCCCCGTGAAGAAGAATGGAGGTATTTCGTTGATGACTCCATCCATGATTCCTATTTTGAACAAACTCTAATGAACTTCGATGGACCACCTGGAGTATGGGCAGTAGGCTGTCCCCCAGGCCTAGCCAAACATATAGCTCCAGTGATTGTAACCCTCAAGCCTAGTGCTACACCAGTGCACGTCAAACAGTACCCTCTCCCAAGAGCCGCAATTGAAGGCATCCATCGCCACCTACAGAGATTGCTCGAATATGGCCTACTAAAAGTATGTCAATCCCCATGGAACACTCCACTTTTGCCAGTAAAGAAACCTGGGACAGATGATTATCGCCCAGTGCAAGATTTGAGAAGAGTAAATGATGCAGTTGAAACTATACATCCAGTTGTGCCCAATCCTTACACTCTTCTAGGACTGATACCTGCTGAAGCTACCCATTTCACTGTACTGGATTTAAAAGATGAATTCTTTTGCATAAGATTAGCCCCTGTAATCCAAATATTTTTTGCATTTGAATGGCTGGACCCCATCTCTGGATTATGGGGCCAACTCACCTGGTCAAGATTACACCAAGGATTCTAGAACTCACCTACCATCTTTAGTGCTGCACTAATCAAGACCTTTCAAGCTATCCAGTAGCCCCGGGGAAGAGAGTGCTTCTCCAGTACGTGGATGATCTGTTGATAGCTGCCGTATCAGAAAGAGAATGTATATTAGCCACCAAAGATCTCTTGCAGTTACTAGATGAAGCTGGATACAAAGTTTCCAGAGCCAAAGCACAGCTATGTCAAAAAGAAGTGAAATACTTGGGTTTTCGTATTACCCAAGGAAGCAGAAGATTAGCAGAGAAAGAAAAGAAGTCGTATGCAGAATTCCAACTCCAACAACCAGAAAGCAAGTCAGAGCCTTTCTGGGAGCAGCAGGATATTGCCGAATCTGGATACCCAACTTTGCCCAAATTGCCAAACCACTGTATGAAGCCACAAAAGGAGAAGAAAAGTCACCACTGGAGTGGGGACTTGAGCAGGATACAGCCTTCCAGAAGTTAAAAGAATAAAAGAAGTCATCACCAGCACTTGTACTACCAGATGTCAACAAACCTATCCACATGTATGTACATGAAGCACACGGAAATGCCTTGGGCATGTTGACTCAGAAATTAGGAAATTGGGAGCGACCTGTAGCCTACCTATCGAAACAATTGGACCCTGTGGCCAAAGGATGGCCACCTTGCTTGAGAGCAGTTGCAGCTACAGCGCTATTAGTGAGTGAGGCAGACAAACTCACACTAGGACAGAACATAACGAGTCACTGTGCCACATGCAGTCCTTGCCCTTATGGAACAGAAAGCGAATTATTGGCTCACCAATTCCCGAATGTTGAAGTACCAGAGCATGTTTATGTGAAAACCCACAGATACAACTTGGAAGTGAGCCATGCCTTGAACCCAGCTACCTTGATACCCATCAGTGAAGAACTCCCAGAACATGACTGTATCGAAGTCATGGAAACTGTGTTCTCTAGTCGACCTGACTTAACAGATGTGCCCATAGACAATCCCGACCAGATCTATTATGTTGATGGGAGCAGTCTCATCCTTGATGGACGACGCTGTGCCGGATATGCAGTCGTCACTCAACACGAAGTAGTTGAATCATCAGCTCTAGCCTCAGGCACATCAGCCCAGAAAGCCGAATTGATAGCACTTACCAGAGCATTGTTGTTAGGAGAAAAACTTGTGCTAAATGTATATACAGATTCCAAATATGCCTTCACTACCTTACATGCCCATGGAGCTCTCTATAAAGAAAGAGGACTCATCACATCCGGAGGAAAATCAGTCAAATATGGTCCCGAGATATTGATGTTACTTGATGCCGTTTGGGCCCCAACACGTGTAGCTGTCATGCATTGCAGAGGACATCAAGCAGGGAAAGGAGAAGTTGCCCGAGGAAATAGATTTGCAGATGCCTCAGCACGACAAGCAGCTATGACAGGACAAATTGCCCCACAAGCTATGCCAATGCAAGCAGCATTGTTTCCAGTACCTTTGAATCTATGGACCCCACGATATACCACCAAAGAATTGGATTAACTATTGTGACAGAGAAAATGGAGTACTGAAAGATGGATGGATTGAGCTGCCACCAGAAGAGGGCAGTCAACCTCCAGGACGAATAGTAATTCCTGAACTGTTAGGACCATCCTTTGTCAAAGCTTTCCACGAAGCCACCCACTATGGGAAGAGTGCTATGGAGAAAGCACTCAGACCACATTTCTACATCCCTCTGATGACAACCATATCAGCCTCAGTAGCACGTCAATGTGTAACCTGTGCCAAAAATAATGCCAAGCAAGGCCTTATTACAGCACCCCGAGTTCAGTCAGGAGGTGTCACCCCCATGCACAACCTCCAAGTTGATTTTACCAAAATGCCAAAAGCCAATGGATACCATTATCTATTAGTATTAGTATGTACTTTCTCTGGGTGGGTAGAAGCATTCCCAACCAGAACGGAGAAAGCCCGAGAAGTTACCAAAGTCTTAATGAGAGAGATTGTCCCCAGATTTGGAATCCCAGCAGTAATAGGGTCAGACAATGGACCCTCATTTGTCTCCCAAGTTACTCAGCAGCTAGCAAAAGCTTTGCAGATACAGTGGAAACTCCACACTGCATACAGACCCCAGAGTTCAGGGAAAGTTGAGCGAATGAATCGTACGTTGAAAGCTCAAATGTCTAAGCTTTGTCAGGAGACACACTTGAAATGGCCCCAAGTGCTCCCCATAGCTTTACTCAGAATACGCTCAGCCCCTGTAAAGTCAACAGGATTTTCCCCTTTTGAAGTTTTGTATGGTAAACCCCCACCAATAGTGCAGGGAGTCAAAGGAAGTTTAGCCCAGATTGGTTCAGAAGTAACCAGACAAGAACTCCTAGCTCTTAGTTTTGTTCTGCAGACTCTCCATACGTGGATCCAAGACCAGTTGCCTATCAACTTGACGGAACCCTTGCATCCCTACCAGCCTGGAACTTCGGTGTGGATCAAAGATTGGAAGAAGATACCGTTGGAACCCCATTGGAAGGGACCGTACACCGTCATCCTGTCTACCCCAACTGCAGTAAAGGTAGCCGAGATCGACGCCTGGATCCACCACAGCAGAGTCAAGCCCGCCGCCGATCCTGAACCAGAGCGGTGGACAGCAGAGCAGCACCCTGATGTACCCTTGCGAGTTACTTTGAGACGGCAACCAGCAGCATAGACACTTCATCACAAGTGCTTTGCAGTAGCCAAGTCTTTCGAAGAGGATTGCTGTTTTCTATGCAGCAACAGTTTTGTTTCAACGAACCCAATTTGTGTGTGATTTGACACACTACTTTGAGACTACATTGAATAAGCCAGACTTCACAAGCCAACTGAATTGCTAAGTTGGTTAATGTGTACTGGACATCTTGAGGATCTTCAATCAACACTCAGCACCCGTTAAATTGCTTCATTAGCAACGGGACGAAGAATAATAGACCGTCGTGATCAAGATCAGCAAGCTGAGGATTCAGAAGAACTCCAATCAACATCAACATGTATCTTTGCTTTTGCTTTTGCCTTGGTTGCCTTCTTCGGAGGTTTTGAACAGACTTATGCTCTGCCTCCATGCACTGCTTGCATTACTTCTACTAGAACTGGACTGAAAGTAACTCAGACTTTGCTTTACCATTCTTACTATACCTGCAAGGGAACAATAACTCGGTGTATCTATAACACCACTGAACTAAATGTTTGCACTCATGGCAAAATCAAAGCATGCTATAATCCGCATCAGAATCCATCCTATTACACGTTGGAAATAAGATGGAAGGATGCAGATGGACCTATATTAGCTGCTACACCACCACTTAAGGACATTACTAAACCTGCTGTTTTGAATTTTGATGCATGTAATGCTATTAATAGAGATAGTCAGTCCACCTGTGGTACATGGGAGAAAGCGTATCGAAATGACCATAAGTATATGTGTCCAGAAGGTGCCACAAATTGGTGGAAGTGTACAGGTAAAACAGGATCAGGGTATAGTACTGCTACAGCGGCAGATTACTATTGCCCGTATTGGGGATGTGTTTTTTATGCTACCTGGAACACTGGTATAACTGATGAGAAAATAGATAAGCGGATGGCTACTCTAACCAAGCCAACCACAAATGATAAATGTCAGAAAGATGCTTGCAACCCCTTACATTTGCGTGTACATAATCCCCATGCATGGAAACAAGGATATAAGTTTGGTTTACGTATTGCTGGAGGAGCAACAGATCCAGGGACCATTGTGTATATTAGATTGAATACTCAAGCCCACAAGTCATCTAAATATCATATTCATAATACCTTTTATGAAGCTATGCATGTAAATAAGTTTGAGATCCCTCACCCTTCACAGAATTTGTTTCTAGAATTAGCCGGAGCAGTAGTATCTAGTCTTAAGATCACAGATTGTTATTTCTGTGGCGGAACCCAAATGGGAGATCAATGGCCCTGGGAAGCCCAAGAATTGAATTATTCCATGATTTACAATCAGACTGAATTACACAAGACTACCAGTGAATGGGTGTTAGCGCACTCAATCGTTGGACGTCTTTGCTTTGCCAGAACTGGACCCCAGTTCACCCAAAAGGTAGGACAGCTGGTCTGTCTTAGCCAGAAATACTATAATGCCACGACTAAAAAGACAGCATGGTGGTCAGGAATCAGACATCCTGAACCTCCTAACCCATTAGCTAGATTTCCTGAACTTGCAGGTCTATGGACTAACCTTGCCAAAGTCCAAGCCTGGCAAGCCCCACCTGGCCTATATTGGATCTGTGGAAACCGAGCATATGCGCAACTCCCGCCACACTGGGGAGGAGCATGTGTCTTAGGAACCATCAGACCTTCTTTCTTCCTGTTAAACACTGAACATGGAGAACAATTAGGATACCCTGTATACACAACCCACAGACACAAAGGAGCATCAAGACAGAAAAGAGAAGCCTTACAGATAGGCAAGTGGGAGAAGTGGCAAGGTGATGATTGGCCACCAGAAAGAATTATTGAGTATTATGGACCTGCCACTTGGAATGATGATGGTATGTATGGTTATCGTACCCCAATCTATATGATCAATCGTATTATTCGCTTACAAGCAGTAGTTGAAATAATAACCAATGAAACTAGTCATGCTCTTACGCTCTTAGCTAGACAAAGTACTCAGATGCGCACTGCCATATACCAGAATCGCTTAGCACTTGATTATTTGCTAGCAGCTGAAGGAGGAGTATGTGGTAAGCTGAATTTAACTAATTGCTGTTTGAAAATAGATGATAAAGGTCAAGTAGTTGAAGAAATTGCTAAAGATATGCAAAGACATGCTTATGTGCCAGTACAGACTTGGCACGCATTGAAATTTCCTAACTGGTTTGCTAACCTTTTCTCTTGGCTGGGAGGATTTAAGACTTTCATTATCTTAGTACTAATCCTTGTTGCTGTTATCTTTTTATTACCATGTTTAATCCCATGTTGTATGCGTTCCATTCATAGTGCTATTGATACCACAGTAGAACGGAAGACCGCAACTAAAATAATGGCTTTATACAAAGCTAGTCCTGGTAGAAATCCTTCAATCATGATGTGATTCTTCTAAAAGTGATTTAATTCTCACACCTTATTAAGTAATAGGGTGAGATTAATCAAAGGGGGGAATGTGGCAGGTGCAGGCCTGTGACCCACGGTGTCTGACATAGGCAGGCCAGCATGGCTAGCTTGACCTGTAAATGAGGCCTGTGGAGAGGCATATAGGATTGCACATCCCCCAATATGCTGCTATTGTAAGAAAGAACTCAGTAGAAGTATTGAATTAGCTTAGGTAAGCAGAACTGCAGAACTAAGAAATGGAAAAATACAGAAAAGACATGTTTGAAAGTTACTGATAAAAAAAGTACATCTGCAGAGAAATAATGAGGAGTGCTGACAGATGAGTTACAGAACCTTGCTCTTCTGCACGCACAAATTGGTCCCATAACCTTGAGAGTGTGAAAGTAACAAGTTGATGAACTGACCATTGTAATTGGGACTAGAAGGGGGGCAGGCAGGTGTCATGCCCACAGAAGGGACATAATTGGAGAAACTTATCAGTACCGGGACCAATAGAAGAGGTACGGGAGGTACGGGAGGTTACCGGGACCAATGAAATGTTTTCCTATACCTAGAATGGAACAGAAGTCTATAAAAGTTGTTGTAATGCTTGAAAACTTTGCTCAGCCATTTTGAAATTGACTTGCTTGAGACTTGTGCACAAATAAATGATTTGGACCTTCTGAACAGACTCCTGGTATCATTGGTTTGTCTGCGCTTTGCTGCTACAAAAGGAACAAGAGAGAAGGAGAATATTCCAGCTGTGTTTTTGTTTAGTTCTGTATTTTGTTTTCTAAGAATTGATATCCGCCAGGGAACGGGAATAAACCCTACTTTAATTTACCACTCTGACTGACTGACTCTGTATTCTAAAGAGGAAGCAGCTCCAAGGTAATTCACAACACCCTAGGCGATTGCCTAGAGTACTCATGGAGTCTCCCACTACGAGGCCCCGTGACAATAGTGATAGGAGAAAGGTTAAGAATGGTTTACAATTTTTCAGGTTAGTTATAGTCAGTGGAGTTTTTAGTTTTACTCTGTTTCATTGTCTCTCCGTTACGTTTGCTTTGTCAATACGATACTGGAGGTGGTGGGACGTGCCAATGGTATATATACTCCAGTGTCATCAAAAGGATGACGTACTCATTCTCCAAGCTGCTGAAGGGGAGCACAACCCAGAGGAAAGGGACTGGACTGTTCCTTCAGGAATGCTAATTAGCAGGTAAGCTCTAATTACTCCTTTAGTGTTATATATTCTAACTCTCCCATCTTTTTTTTTAAGACTAGCAATTACATACAAGCATTTTAGATGTCATATTTTATTCATATTAATCTGGTTATCGGTTGTTGTTATTGTTAAGTGTCGACTCATAGTGACCCTCTGGATAGTTGTTCTAAACTGTGTTCTGAAGGGATAACCAGTCCAAACCTGGATTTCAGGCCTTGCGTTATTTGGTTGCTTTGTATGATTGCACCCTTACCTACCTGAAAAATATACACAGCAACATATGATTGACACAAGAAAGACAGGCATGTGGGTTATGAAACAGAGTATTTTGTGGTCTTGTATAAGACAGCCTAGGGAACCACACTTTGCACAGAAGTGTACAAAGAATATGGACCCAGGAAAATACAGGCTAAGTGAAAATACAGGCCCAGAAGCTGACAAATTGAGAGAAAAAACTGTCAGTTGAGCCATACTCTAAACCCTGAAGATCACAGTGTCAGATCATACAGGACTCAGACTCAGGCAGGCAGAGATAAGAGGGGCTGTGTCCAGTAAATACCAACTGTTTAGTAATCTGTTTGCTTGGTGATAAACATAGGTGGGGTCTCACTGGCCGAAGTTCTCTGACTTAGCAGGTTTTGCTGTTTTTTTGCAAGTTTGGCCAATGACGTCAGTAATTCAAGCAATTCACTGGAACTTTGGGACAGAGGTTTTGTGACAGAGAACAGGTATATAAGAGAGACATTTGCAGAGCTCAGGGCGGGTGACTCTCTCCCCAGGGGGAGGGTTACCCGTCCTCAGATCCCTCAGACAGACACTTATGTATCTGTGCTTGCAGTTTTTGCTTGTACTGAATAAAGGAATTTTGATGACAAGTGACTGTGATCTGAGTTTTTTCTTTTAAATCCTGGTGCACGGCTCCCATGTGCTCAGGCAATCTTGATGAAAATTTAGGGATCCTTTTGTAGGTCTGACCCTGCCTACAAATTGGCGCCTGAACAGGGACCCAAGGGGCCCTAGAGGGACCCAGGGGCCCGAGCAATACGCTCCTAAATTCCAAATTGTCCAGCGTTTCCTCTGACTGCGCTTTTGGCTGCGTTTTGTCAGAGAGTCAGGTTACCTCCTGTTAAATTAAGGAAACAGGGGATGAGCTTACCGTCTAGACGAGAGAAAACAAGGATACCATCCCAGTGATGAGAGAAAAAGAATATTGTTCCACGAGGGAATGAGAGATACCTCCTGCTGGTTCAGGGGATGCGGATGCCGTCCTGGACGAGAGAAAACTGGTACTGCGCTTGGATAGCCTAGTATTTTGTTTCCTGTTTAGCTAGTGGGTGAGTAGTGAATTCACACCTGTATATAAGCTATGTTCTGTTATGTAGAAAATATTAGAGTGTTTGTGTTTTGGATCCAGTTGTAAATATTAGGGAAAGAAAGTTTTGCCCAGACATTAGGTCTTTGTAATTCCAGGACTGATTGGTGTATGCTTGAGACTGTACGTATCATTGATACGAAGCGAGTGTGTGTCCCTATCCACGTTTCCATACCCCCGTGAGGGGATTGGCTGGGTTTGGACGAAGCGTAAAGATTGCGTGTTTGTGTAAATCCTGGATTTTATACCTTCGTCCCTCTGTAAATAAAGAGGTTTTGAAAGAAAAAAAAGAGAGAAAAAAAGTAAAAAGAGGCGAAGTTATTATTACCAACTCCTCTGCAAATAAAGGGGTTTGATTTTTTAATATCGATAAAAGTGAAATTATTAACAGGATCTTTCCTGTAATTAAAGTGTCCCCAAACAGTGAAAACACCAGGTTTACATATTAAAGAAAGAGGGACAGACAGTTAAGAAGAATGTTTTAGAGATCAATTGAAAAGAACTAGTCTAGTTACATAACACTGTACACATCAATTGTAATTATGGATTTCTGAACTTCGAGGTATTTTTCTTGAACATTGTCAGACACATGGCCAGTGTCTTGGCTGTGTTTAAAGAATTAACTGTCCCTATATGTTGCTTGATGACAGATAGCCAGTTGCACAGCTGGTAGTTTGTTTGATAAGATGGGTGCTTGGTTCAGCTAGAGAGAGAGAGAAGCTACCAAGGGATCTCTGGGATGGACGTATTGCCTAGAGAGAGACTCCCGATTGAGAAGTCTCTCTTGTTTGTTTAAATAAAGAATTCCTTCAATTGAAATGTGACAGGAGATGAAGCTCAGAACTCTTTCGGTGAAGTATTATTCCTTTGTGCTTAACTTTCTAATTTAAACAAAAATGACTATTCTGTAGAGCTAGTATTAATTCTTATGACAAAGCAAAGACTTTAGCTGTTGTTCCTGCATGTTTCTTTTCAGAACTATCAAAGGGGGGAGGGTCTAGTTCAGTGTCTAATATGCAGGGTGAAATCTCTTGAGAGAAATACTTTATTCATAGAAACATAGAAACATGATGACAGAAAAAGACCACATGGCCTATCTAGTCAGTCCTTCCATATCAACAACTACAACAGTCCAAATAGGTCGCTAAGCATAATGCACTTGTAAGCTTAGCTTTATCTTGTGTTTAAAAGCTTTAGTAGATTTTATGGTCTCTGAAGCTGAACTGATTAGAATTCTTTAAATTGCTTCCATTTTTCCTTTGACCTTCAAAGTAAAGGTTAAGAGCCCTGGAGGACAATGTGGCATCCTGAGCTGCAACTTAAAATTAATTTACATCCTGAGTGAATAAGAAGGTTATGTTATGTGTCTGTTCTTTATTAAGTAAACTTAAGGAGTTATAAAAACAACAAATGAATTTTATACATTATGGCAAGCACCTCATAAAGGGCATAATTATTGTTCATATATTATAGAAACACAAAGAGCTGTAGGATTATTTAGGAATTTAATAGCAATACTGTTTAGGACTTTTTCCCTTGACATAGTAATCTGCATTTGCCTGGGGGACTCTGGACACAGGAGCGACTTGCTGTTTACTATACTGTGTTTAAGATAACATCGTAGCTCTGAGTGGTTTGCTTTGGAATAACTTCTGATCAGTTTGATCCCAGTCTCAGTATAAGGTTTTAATTTAAATGAGAAAAGTACATTTTGGTTAAGGGGTGTATTTGCATTCCAGATATTCACCAACTTTTTCATGCCAAAGTTTTGTTTGAATGTCTGCTTTCTGAACTGTAAAATTTAAAATAATTACTTTGCATTCTTCAGCTCAGTGCTGAGTTCTGCTGAACAAGACAGTAACACCATAGGCGTTAGTTATATGTAAGAGATATGTGGCTGTCATGTTAGGAGCCATATTTCTTTCTATCGGGATTGATGTTATAACATGTTGCAAAATAATAGTTTTATATTTTGGGACTTTACCTAAATTGTTCCTCTTTAGAATGAGCACATGTCCACCTAGAACTAGACAAATTAAGTTAATGGGAAAGGGACACTGTTTACTCATACTGTGATGCTTATTGAGAAGAATCTCAATGTGTACAACAATACTAAGTTTTAAATTGTCTGATGTTCTTGGCAGCCTTGCCCAAATGAGGAAACATTAGTATGGTATACAAACATGAAAGACTCTAATGAACATTAAACTGATGAAGGAAATTTAAAGTGACATATCTGACTAATGAACATGTAAACAAACTTTATTCCACTATGCTGTCTCCAGAATCTTTAATTTACGAAGTCACTTAAGCCCCAAACACATATTCAACAATTGGAAATAGACACCAGGAGACAGGCTAGGTGCACTTTGCACTCTGATAAACTTTGGAACACCCACAGTGGCCATGTGGTACTTCCAAATGCTTTTAACCTCATTTTGCCTTTGTATGTACTGGCCAGGCATGCATGGGAAAAAGGGGGATAATTTGATGACAAATTCTCACAAAATTAATATAATTCTAAAACTTGCAACAATTGCAGAACACGTGTATGCAACTTGTTTGATCTGTAAACATGTAAAGATCAGTCAAGGGCATGATGGAGTATTTCCCACCAGTAAATGAATTCCTAGAGATAAAGAGACAAAGTGTTTATCAAACTGAGAGATATAGTTGATACCATACGAGATAGTTATGATCTTAAGGATATATGGATGAAATTAAGTTTGTTGCATTGCATTGTCTCAATGTGAAATCTAATTTGGAATATTTAACCTTTTCATTTAATATTGGCTGCTGCTCTTCTGAATGAGGCCTGAAGCCATGTCACCAATTGCACTCCAGAGATTCCAGCAGAGGGCATTGACCAGGGTCCAGATGGAACAGACCATCCCAAGAACTCCGGACTGCACATGTGAAGGCGTCCTTACCTGGATCAGTGCATCACATTGAACAAAGGGACAATAATATTTGCCTATGAGAATGAGAGGTTCACATTTGGAGAGCAACCAAATTTAAACTTCAGAGAAAGATGAAGCACCCTTCGAAGTCCTGAGGAACTGCTAAGAGACTATTGGAACTTTTGTGAATGATTGTATTGTTATCCTTTTATTATTGTTCTCTTAGAAACCTAACTGAAATCTGCAAGCCATTTGAGCTTCAGCAATTGCAGTACCCACACTAGCTCAAGTTTTGCTGTACTATTCTCAGAGCTTTCTTTATCATACTATTAAGCAGTGCCGCTTTTGGCATTCTTTTATATTGTATGTTTTCTCTCATATGAGGCTGCTATAAGAAAATGATGATATAAAGTACCAAAACTATGTATGTTCTCTCTAGGGACCAGTATAAGAAATGGCCTCTTGAAGACTTCTTCTCTGTCACAAATGTTCATGCCCCTTAGTGGGATTATTCTGATTTCCCTCCACAATAAAAAAAAAATAAAATTGGGGAATGAAGGGATAACCAGTCCAAACCTGGATTTCAGGCCTTGCGTTATATGGTTGCTTTGTATGATTGCACCCTTACCTACCTGAAAAATATACACAGCAACATATGATTGACACAAGAAAGACACACATGTGGGTTATGAAACAGAGTATTTTGTGGCCTTGCATAAGACAGCCTAGGGAACCACACTTTGCACAGAAGTGTACAAAGAATATGGACCCAGGAAAATACAGGCTAAGAGAAAATACAGGCCCAGAAGCTGACAAATTGAGAGAAAAAACCGTCAGTTGAGCCATACTCTAAACCCTGAAGATCACAGTGTCAGATCCATACAGGACTCAGACTCAAGCAGGCAGAGATAAGAGGGGCTGTGTGCAGTAAATACCAACTGTTTAGTAATCTGTTGCTTGGTGATAAACATAGGTGGAGTCTCACTGGCCGAAGTTCTCCGACTTAGCAGGTTTTGCTGTTTTTTTGCAAGTTTGGCCAATGACGTCAGTAATTCAAGCAATTCACTGGAACTTTGGGACAGACGTTTTGTGACAGAGAACAGGTATATAAGAGAGATATTTGCAGAGCTCAGGGCGGGTGACTCTCTCCCCAGGGGGAGGGTTACCCGTCCTCAGATCCCTCAGACAGACACTTGTGTATCTGTGCTTGCAGTTTTTTGCTTGTACTGAATAAAGGAATTTTGATGACAAGTGACTGTGATCTGAGTTTTTTCTTTTAAATCCTGGTGCACAGCTCCCATGTGCTCAGGCAATCTTGATGAAAATTTAGGGATCCTTTTGTAGGTCTGACCCTGCCTACAGTTCGGTCTTCAGTCAGGCGGCTCACTGTTGACAGAATGGCATCCATAGCTGCTGTTATTGTATTGATCCATCTCATTGCTGGCCTTCCTTTTTTGCGTTGACCTTCTACTATGCCAAGCATGTTGTCTTTTTCTAATGATCTCTCTCTTCGCATGACATGTCCAAAGTATGAAAGTCAAAGTCGTGTCATCTGAGCTTCTAAAGAAAGCTTAGGTTTGATCTCTAGTATTGACTGATTTGTTCTTTGGGGAATCCATGGTATACACAGTATTTGTGACCAGCACCATAATTCAAAGGCATCAGTTTTCTTCCTATCTTGTCTTTTTCACTTTCCATCTTTCGAATCCATATGACATTATTAAAAATGCCATGGCTTGAACAAGTTGAATTTTTGTATGGAGAGAGATATCTCTGCTCTTGAGAATTTTGTCTAAGTCCTTCATAGCCATTCTACCAAGAGCAAATGTGTCGTCAGTTTTCTTGACTGCTTGTTGCTTCTTTATTGATAGTTGATCCAAGTAGGTTACTGTTGGTTCATTATTTCATGATTTTTTGTCTTCTTTACATTAAGGTGCAGGCCCATTTTAAGACTGTTCCTTGATCTTGAGAAGCAAATGTTTCAGATCGTCTTCATTTTCAGCCAGTAATGTGGTATCATCAGCATAGTGAAGGTTGTTGATGAGTCTTCCACCAATCTTAAACACCTCTCTTGTATTCATACAATCCTGCTTCTCTGATGATTTGTTCTGCAAATAAATTAAACAGGTGGGGGAAAGTATGCCCCCCTACACCTTTGCTGATTTTAAATCATTCTGTTTCTCCTTGTTCCGTTTGAACTGTTGCTTCTTGATCAATGTAAAGGTTTGTGATAAGGAAGCTTATCAAAGCTCAGGGAGTAATGACAAAAGAGCAGAATTTACTCTGATAAAGGGACCTGTGCTGGCAGGTTATAGAAACAAAACAGCTTGTTTCCCAAAAAGACTACATGTTCCAGAATGCACCAGTAGGCAGAAAGTCCCTAGGGGAGATAGAGTGGAAAAGCATGAGTCTAATCAGAGAAAGCATTATGTCATCCCTAATCAAGTAGCCTCTAGGGGAGAGCTCAATTCATCGCACCTGAAGCATGCAAGGGAGGAGTTGCAATTGAGGCCCTTTAAAACTAGAAGGGCATCTTCAGGTAGACAGACCAGGGAGTCCAAGGAGTCCAGAGAGATCCTGAAGTCCAGAGGGTCCAGATTCCAGTCCAGGAGAGAGACGGAGAACAACCGGAACCTGAGGGAGAACAAGGACAAGGAAACAGACGGTCCAGGAAAGGAGCTCAGAGAGGTACATATGCCTGGACAGATACCTGGGGGAGACAATCTACAGAGGACTGGGAAAAGCCAGAGGTCTGCAGATCCACAGCCAGGAATCCTCAGGCAGCACCTAGGAAGAGGTCTGTGGCATGTAAGGAGAAGAGGAGCCCAAATACCCCTTGAAGGACGTCTGGAGAGGAGATCCTGAGGTTCAGTGATACCAGCCTGGGTCCAGGTATGAACTATGAACATTTCTCTAGCTTAAGGCAGTGCAAACAGCAGAGAAATAGTTATTCTCCGTATAGAGGTCAGTTAGGAAAGCCCTCTCACATAAATTATGGAAGTGAACCCATGCAATGTGAAGAACAGGGTTTGATGAGTGGTGCAGAGGATATTTACATGGACTGTTCTTTGAGTAGGCTGTTATATTAGGAAAAAGCCTAACAACAAGAGAAATCATCAAAAGGAAACCTTCTGAGTATTGGCTTCCCATAGAGTGTTATTGGAAAGAAACAGCTTATGGAGAAGTTTGCCCGTGTGTTTTAAAACAAGCTGCTGATTGCTGCTAGTTGTCAACTGTGGGGGAGAAGCAGAGCACAGCACCAGATGAGAACACGTGGATTTTTAAAAGCCTCTTTTCTGTGTGACTAAAAGAGAGCTATGTTGTGTATAAAGAAGTTTTTCCTTTAGTTTGTTGCCAACTCTACTCTGCTAAGGAGGTTATTAGCAGTGGTTGTAAGTTAGCCTTTTGATCTACAAAGGACTTTGATAATTTGCATTAAGTATTTCAGTTGCCTTGTTTGAAAATCCTGGAGAAGTTATCGGGATTGTGTTACCAAGCATATCTGTGTGTGGGATAATCACCTCATAAATAAAATTCTAATTTTTGCCTTTCACTTGCCCAACTACAAGCTTCTTTATTCAGTTGAAAGGCAAGCTTTGTGTGAATGGACTTCAATGACCACAATCCTTGGCAAGACAGTTAATTTGCATACTTGCTAAGATGATGGTACCTTTCAACACAAGCACCCCATTTTACAGGTTGCGCACGAGAACAATCAGGTTTTCTGGTACACCCATGCTTCTTAATTTGGCCCAGAGTTTCTCATGGTTTACACAGTCAAAAGCCTTGCTGTAAAGTACACATAGATATCCTTCTGGTATTCTTTAGTCTTTTCAAAGGATCCATCTTATATCCATGATGATGTGTCTCATTCCTCGCCCTTTCCTGAAACCTACTTGCACTTCAGGTATTTCTCGTTCCAGGAATGGTGTAGTCTCTGTTGAATAATCTTCAGTAGAATCTGGCTGGCATGTGGGATCAGAGCGATTGTGCGATAATTTCTACAGTCAGTTGAATCACCTTTCTTTTGTGTTGATATAAACATAGATCTTTTCCAGTCAGTTGGCCATGATATTTCTTCCAAATTTCCTTGTAAGTATGGTAACAGCTGTATCAGATTGCTGTAATACTTCTATGGGAAAGCCGATCTTGTTCTTCCTCTAATAGTTTCTGCTTCTATTTCCTGTCATGTGTCATTGTAGTACTTCTCCTTGTCTTGTCTTTCTGCACGTTGAAGATCTCTGAATTCTGTGACTGCCTTTCTTTCTCCTTTGACTTTAGTTTCTCTTCGTTTCTGGGCAATTTTCAGAGTTTCATCAGTCATCCATTTTGACTGTTTTTGCTTTTTCACCTTTTGTAGAGACTTCTCACTTTCTTCCAAACACAGCCTTATTGATGTCTTCCCATAAGTCTTCTGGAGTGCTGTCATTTGTATCTAAAGCAGCAAATTGATTTTGCAGTCTTTAAATTCCAGTGGTATATTCTCAAGGTCATATTTTGCTACTTTCATAAGTGGCTTGACCTTTTTCAACTTTAGATTGTGTTTGCATACTAGTAGATGGTGATCTGTACCATAGTGAGCAAGAGGTTTTGTCTTTGTTGATGGTATAGAGTATTTCCATCATTGACTTCCACAGATGTAGTCAATTTGATTTTTGTACCATCCATTGGGTGAAGTCCATGTGTACAGTCGCCGCTTGTGTTGCTAGAAGAAGGTGTTTTGAGATGAATAGATCGTTGGTCTTGCAGAATTCTATCAGTCTTTCTCCAGCTTCATTTCTGTAGTCAAGTCCATAGTTTCCAGCCATTTTGCCTTCTTCTTTGTTGCCAACTTTTGCATGACTATCAGGATGTCCTGTTTGCATGTTCTGTCAATTTCAGCTTGTACTTGTTTATAGAACTCATCAATTTCATTCTCTTCTGCGGCTGTTGTTGGGGCATATACTTGAATTATAGTTGTGTTGAAAGGTATTCCTCACAGACAAAAGAAATTAAGCAATCACTGACTGCATTGTTTTTCATTACAGTTCTTTCAAGTTTCTTCTTAATTATAAATTCAACACCACTTCTTCTTTGTCTTTCATTTCCAGCACAGTAGACCATGTGATCATCTGATGCAAAATGGCCAGTGCCAGCCTATTTTAGTTCGCTGACACCCAACAGATCAAGTTGAACATGTTCCATTTTATTTTAGACCACCTCCAACTTCCCTTGGTTCATGCTTCGTATGTTCCATGTCCCAATATCTTAGACATCTTTGCAGCTTCTGACTCTCATTTCATGCACAGCTACATCAGCAGTCAGTCGTCCCAAGGATTTTGATCCAACCACATAATAAATGCTGGCTTTAATCTGAAAAGTCTTCAGCTCCTCCCCAATAGCTAGTTTAGTGCCTTCTGACCTGGGGAGTCTCATCTTCCAGCACTATGGAATTTGTGCAATTTGTTTTGTTGTGACTATCCATTGGGTTTTTGTGGCAAGATACGGAAGTAGATTGTCAGGCCTTTCTTCTGCACTGTTTAAGTTTAGTGCTATTGCTGTTGCCACAGAAATATGATCCTCAGCTGCCAACACTGTCCCATTCTACTGAGGCCCAGATGGGTGGTTTGTCTTGGTCTGGCACCTCAGCTGAGACCTGTCCATCTTGGGAGACCCTGCCAGTAGTTAACCACCGATAGCTTACCCATCAGCATCACTGATGCACACAAGCCCTCACAGCATGACACACTGCAAACCAAGTGAGGGCTGGTGATCGGTAGGCAGGGGTAATTTGGAATCTTTAAGCTCTGTATTTTTATTTATTTTATTTGTTACATTTCTATACCTCCCCTTCCAGAGGTCAGGGGCGGTTTACAAGTAACAAAAATAAACTTTTTACAGGTAACCTGATTTGCAGGTAGGGTCAGTGGGTTGGAGTTACAATTTTTTAGGAACTATGTACAACTTGGCTATATAAAGGAATTTTCATGCTTATGTTTGTTTTATACGGCCTTTATCTGGGTTGGGTGAGCTGTGTGTTTTGATATGAGTTTTCTGTACCGTAGTGCATAGTAAAGAGTTGGGTTTTTAGGTGCTTTCTGAAATCTTTGAGGTCTTTTGTTGTGCGGATGTGCAGTGGGAGGGTGTTCCAGATGTTGGGTGCAGCATAGGAGAATGCTCTGGAGCTGCTGGTTTGCTTTGTTTTTCGGATGGAGGGTGGGATTGTTAAGGAGTGAGGGGCATTCTCCCTGCATGTTCTGTTTGTTGGGGTGAGGAGGAGGGTTGAGAGGAAAGAGGGAGCAACATTGTTGATGAGTCTGAATGATGTTACAAGTAGTTTGTATGTGATCCGGCTTTCTATTGGGAGCCAGTGTAGGGCATATAGGAGGGGAGTGACATGGTCAGTTAGTCTGGCTTTGCAGGTGATCTTGGCTGTGATATTTTGCATTCATTGGAGTATGTGGAGACTCTTTGCCGGTAGACCCTGCAACAGCCTGTTGCAGTAGTCGAAGTGTGGGGTGATGATGGACTGAATGACCGCTCTGAAATCGTTATCTCCAAGGAGAGGTCTTAGTTGTATGGATTTTAATTTGTAGAGGATTGTTCTGGCTGTTAGTTTCAGGTGGGGTACCATGCTGAGGGAGGTATCTAGGACAACACCGAGGTATTTAACTTCCTTTTTGACTGGGATTGTGGTGTTGTTGATAGTGATGGCTTGGGGTAGGGCTGTGTCTTGGTTTCTTGTGATGTGCATCGCTTCCGTCTTTTTGTAGTTTAGGCTTAGGTTGTTGAATTTCAGCCAGGAGTCAGCTTCCTTAATACATTCGTCCAGGTTGTTGTAGATGGGGTTATTTACATCTATGGGGAGCGACAACATGATGTCATCCACATAGATGTAGTAGTGGATGTTGTGTTTTTGGAATATGTGGGTGATAGGTTGAAGGTGCAGGTTGAAAAGGAGGGCAGAGAGGGCGGAACTTTGTGGTATGCCTTGTTCTTGTGGAAAGGTGTTTGCGGGGTTTTTCCCTATTTGGATCGTGAATTAGCGGTCCGAGATGTATGATTTAAACCAGAGCAGGACTAGGCTGCCCAGGCCAATATATTCGAGCCTTGCAATGAGGGTTTCGTGGTTTATAATGTCGAATGCTCAGGCGACATCTAGAAACATTAGGAGGAATGCTTTATACCAAGCATGTCCAACAGGTATATCGCGATCTACCTGTAAATCACGGAGGGGTCAGAGGTAGATCGCCAGCCCCACTTGGCTCCATCTCTTCAGCAGCTCGCCCCGTCACTAGGAGAGAGCTCATGCCAGTAGCTCGGCTGCCGACGGCTTGCCGCCGCTGCTGATCCTTTGCCTGTCTTTTTTCCCTGTCTGCGGGAATCTTGCCTGCAGGTGTATTGGGGGCGTTTGTAGTTTTTGTGCCAATAGTTTTTGGGTACCTCTGGGGCCGCCGTACGTGCCCTGCGACGAGACGCCACAGGCCTGGTGTCATACCTGGTCTCCTGCCTCTCAGAATCACCCATTCCTGCCCCGGCCCCAACACCCCTTAGAAATGTGTTATATACCAGGTGATATCCATTCCCCGGGCTTTACTGGAATACACTTGCCGTATTAGTTGTGTTGTGTGCTGGACGTTGGTCACTTTATAGTTCGCTTTCATTAAACTTTTTCGGGCAGACACAACAAAGTGTCAAGAATTTGGTGATTTTGGCGGGCTTTTCCAATTTTGTTCTAACTTGCCTACGCCTTGCCTTCGAATTGGTTCAAACCACTGTGACTTTTGCTTGCCTCTGCAGTTTTATTTCGTCTTGCCTATGTTTTGATTCTACACTGTGTGCAGAATTTTTTAAATCGCGTGTGGTGGTATTTGAACTTGTTTTGCGGTATTTGATTTCATCTGCTTTGCTGGACAGGTGTTTGAGTTTTTTTGATGATTATTTGGTGGCATTTGATTATGGTATCAGTATGATGAATTCTTATTTTTACTTTTAGAACTGCATGTGTGGTTTTGGCATCTCCAGTCCTTGTATTGCACATCATCCAGAGGTCTTCAGTTCCCGTTGATCTTTAATACTTTGGGACAGTGACAGTTTTGGACCAGATTCAGCCAGTGTTTATACTAACTTAGCAGCCACCCCAGTATAACGAAGATGAGTGTTCCAAAGAAGAGCAAAACCTACCACTTTCATGATGAATGGGAAATGGACTACTTCTTCATCATGGTGAAAGACAAGTGCTGTTGTCTAATTTGTAACGCCCCAGTATCCTTGCCCAAAAAGGGTAATCTGGAACATCATTATAAGGCTCTGCATAACAATAGGTTTGATGCTGATTTTCTACCCAAAAGTGAAATTCTTAAGAACTTAAATCGAAATTGGCTACTCAGCCAAGGTCACATTCGGTCAATGCAAGCATAGAATCCTTCAAGGTCAGCAACCTGATTGCAAAGAAATGCAAACCTTTCACTGAAGGGGAATTTGTAAAAGATTGTTTTCTTGAAGCAGCTTACAATCTTTTTGAAGGATTTAAAAATAAGAAAGAGATCATAGCTGCTATTCAAGATGTACAATTGTCAAGAAACGCTGTCGTGCAGCGAATAGAAAAGATGTGTGGAGACACAACTGAACAATTGTTGAGGATGTTTCAAACTGTGTTGCTTTCTCACTCCAACTGGATGAATCTACAGACATAAGAGACATAGCCCAGTTACTAGTCTTTATCCGAATGGTTTTTGAAGACCAGTGTTAAAAAAGAACTACTTGGAATGATTTCTTTAAAAGGGAGAACTATCGGTCAGGAAATATTCAGTTCTTTCCATTCTTTTTGTGACAAAGTGTAATCTTCCATTGCATAGACTTGATTTCATCACTACTGATGGAGCAAGAGCAATGACAGGTGAGGTTAACGGTTTCATAGCCCTCTGTAGACATCATGACGACTTCCCAGATTTCCTTTCGTACCACTGCATCATTCACCAGCAAGTTTTGGCAAGCAAGAGACTCAATACAAGGACTGTCATGGACATCACTTTCAAAATTGTAAATTCAGCTCATGGAAGATCACTTCAAAGACGGCTTTTCAATCTTACTCTTGATGAAGGGGCAGTGGAAATCATTTTGCACACAGATGTAAGGTGGCTAAGTAGGCACAAATTTCTGCAAATATTTTGTGATTTGCTGAATGAAATAAGAAGTTCTTTGAAGGAGAGGGGAGATGACCAAGCGGAGTTGGAAGATGAGGAGTGGTTATGTGATCTGGCTTTTCTCACTGACTTTACAGGAGAACTAAGTGATATGAACCTTGAATTACAAGGTAAAAACAAATGCATTGGCAAGATGATGAGTACAGTTTCATCCTACAAGAGCAAATTTGAGCTAATGATGACTGACCTTGCAAACAAAACTTTTGATCATTTTCCTAATACGCAAGACCATCTGGGACAATATCCAAATTTTGTTTTTCAGAGAAGTATGTGACAGAAATCTGTTTCTGTTATCCAGGAATTCGAAAATAGATTCTGTGGCTTCCAAAAAATTGGAACAGTTGTGGAGTACTTTTCATACCCATTCAAAGTAGATGTGGACATTAAAGAAACTGCAGCTGCTATCAGTAAAAATTACTCATTGAACAAGCCATCTCTTGAAAACGAAATATTAACCCTTAAAAATGACATTTTTCTCAAGACCTGTGCTGAGCAAGAATCGTTTTGGAAGCTAGCGCCTAGAGACAAATTTCCCAACTTGAGAAGATGCAGTGAAGCTGTACACTCCTGTTTTGGTTCAACTTATTTGTGTGAATCTGCGTTTTCCCATCTGAAAATGACAAAGAGTACACAACGTTCCAACATGACAGATGAACATCTCCAGGATTCCCTAAGACTGGCCCTCACGCAATATTCATTCAACTTCAAAAAGCTGGTGGATGAAATGCAGGCTCAGACATCTTGCTAATGAGTAAGAGCGAAATATTAAAGATTGTGCAAGATCAGCCCGGATCAATACTCGACCTAAATTTAACACAAATTACTCAATAAAAGGTAAAGAAAGTTATTAAGACAGTTAAAGAAAGTTATTACTCAATAAAACTAAGGAAAAATGTACTTTCCATTTCCCCTCGCAGTTTTTACTGGATCTTCATCTCTGTTTTGTTTTTGCTTAATTTGCTTAACAGCTGATCACATCCATGTAAATGACAGAAGGTCCAATAAAAATGGGGGGAGGGGAATCCTCCAACAAGTGCAACTATGTACAAAGGGCGTAGGCAGGCTAAACTGACTTCTGATCCTGAAACTGAGATCACAGCCTGTCCTTCCAGAAAGCTGTATTAAATGAATGACGACCCAAGGCTATTGCTGAAGAATGCAGTGAGCGGTGGGTCCTGGACTGGTCTAGCAGGATTCCCGGAAAGGAAATTTCTTCTTCCAATTCATCCTGCTAGACCAGTCCAGACAAGTGGGAAGTACCCAAGCTACATCCCTGCTGGTTGGGAAGGAACAGCCGCTTTTACCACAATGGCAACGAAATGCACCACGGTCCCAAGCCGCGCCACTACCGCCGGTCGAGGTGGTAGTGGCGCGTGAAAGTGGATAGAGAGGACCAGATGGCCGCACGACAAATCCCACAGAAGAGAGCCTGAAAATAGAAGAGGTTCCTCTCAGGAACCAGCTGGAGGGAGGAGAGGATAATACTGACACCAAGATGGGTGAGCCAAGAATTCCTTTATGATACAATCCTTGCTATGTGCAGTGGAATATTTCTAAACTTAAGCATAGAGGGTGAATGTTAGGGCATATCAACAGAGAGGTTCCCGTAAAGACAAAAGTAACTTAAATGTCCTTAAGTTTAGAGCAGGCATGTCCAAGTTCGAAGTGAATAAGAAAAAGGGCTCTTGACAGGAAAGCGCCTGTAGTTCCAACACACGCCTGGCTGATTTGCTAGTAACTAAGACCATCTTTAAGGAAAATTCTCTGAGAATAGCATGCTGGGGAGGATCAAAGGGAGTCTTCATAAGACTCCAGTGCATGAGAGAAAGGTCCCAAGGGGGAACAAGTGGACGGAGTGGAGGCCTTAGTCTGCGGACCCCACACAGGAAACGACTGATGTCTGTGTGAGATGCAAGCAAACGCCCCGCAATAGGGCCCCTGAGGACTACTACTTGTACTCAGAGAGAGCTGAGAGCAAGACCATTATCAAGCCGTCCTGTAGAAACGCTAGGATTTCTGGAATCTGCACTCACCATGGAGAACACTGTTGATGAGCGCACCATGACTCAAAGAAGTGCCATATGCGAATGTAAGCCAACGATGTGGATGGGCAGCGTGCTTTAAGCAGAATCTGAACCATCTTAAGTGAACAGCCTTTATGGACTATACGCTACTTCTCAAGAGCCAAGCCGTAAACGATTAAGGAGCCGGGTTGTCCATTAGGACTGGGACCTGCCTCAGGAGACCATGGTGAGAGCCTAGCAGCAGGGGTGAGGTCATTTGCAGCCCAACAAGGTCCGTATACCAGGGGTGCAAGGACCAGCTGGGTGCGACCAGGACCACCAGACCGTGGTGAGACTTGATGCGATGGAGACTCCTCCCAATCAGTGGCCATGGTGGAAACAAGTATAGCAACGAGACCACAGGCCAATGCTGGGCCAGGGTGTCTATCCCCTGATAGCCAATTTCCCTGCAGCGACTGAAGAAGTCGGAGACTTTGGCGTTCGCAGCAGTGGGCATAAGGTCGAACCTGGGTTGGTCCCAGAGACTCAATACGCTGAAAGGCCATCAGATGGAGTTCCTACTTGACAGGGTCCAGAGTATGCCGACTGAGAAAGTCGGCTTGAATGTTGTCTACCCCGGCAATGTGTTGGGCTGAGAGAGATTGCAAGTGCCGCTCGGCGCAAAGGAGGAGTAGCAACATCTCCCTGGCGACTCCCAGGGCTTTTGTGTCACCCTGTTGGTTGAGATAGGCCACTGTGGTGGCATTGTCGCAGAGGACGCAGACAGAGTGATGGCAGAGTGGCAGGAGAAAGGCCTACAGAGCAAGGCGGACTGCTCGCACCTCGAGCTGATTGTAGTCCTGCGTTGCTAGAGACCAGCGAGTTAGAAGGGCCCATTGCAGGGGTCTGACGGGCAGGGACTGTCTCTGTTTGTTAGCCACCTCTGGTAGATTAGGTACTTGGTACATTCTCTTATCCCCAAAGGGATCACAATCTATGTTTACCTGAGGCAACGGAGGGTTAAGTGGCTTGCCCAAGGCCACAAGGAGTGCCTATAGGACTAGAAACCCAAGTCCCTCCGGCCTGAGATTGCTGTCCCCAGATGGGACTTGAACCCCTGGCCCTCCGGCCTGAGGTACAGTGTCTTTGGGGTTTTTTTTTTAATAAACTTTAAAGGTACAGCCAAAGGAAAAAAAATTATAGGGAGAAATTAAAGCTAAAATCCCTATCTAATCTGCCTAAAGCTCCTTATCTGCTCCTCTAGTGAGCCCAGCGCCTAGGCTCACTACCTCCGCTGCATGGAGAATGAGCACACTGGGAGCTGGTGGGAGATGCCAGCAGGATATGTACAGTAGTGTCACAATTATGACATGCCCAGTCTCCATGTTGCGGGAGGAGGTGCACTACCCAGAGGTGAAGGACTGGACTGGAGGGACGATAAGGAACAAAACATTTTGTTCTTTGAGGGAAGACTCCCCCAGATAAGCCAGACACTTGGCACATAGCAAGTCTGAGAGGATGCATAGCTTCTTACCGCAGGCGAGACGCCTGTTTACTGAGGATGACATTGCAGCAAAGCCGCAGTGACCAGTGTACCGGAGATGGGCGTGCCAGGAAAAAAATAGCTGACTCGAAATGTCCACCACAGCGTGCTTAGCGCAGCTGCAGCCACTCAGAGAGACGAAAAATGGTGGGAAACAGTGCATGGCACTATTGGCGGCCCTCCTCAAGCAGGCCAGGCCTAACGGCAGTGAGGCAGCCTAAGGTCGGAAATCGCTAATGGAGACACGGAAAGAGGGGGAGACAGAAAACAATCACTGCGACTCTCGTTCAGCTCAGGCCTCAATCTCGCGGAAGAGGGAAGCAGGGAAAGGCAAGTGAGGCTGTAATTCCGGTGGACAGGCTCTTTCCAGTTACGGGATATATAAACTTATAGCTAGAAAATGAAAAATAAGGGATGCTGCCCTCTGTTACAGGATCTCCTTATTGCCCTGTGCTAACCTCTCTCAGGATAAGCTGAACAGGTTCTCCTGACCAGGAGCTCCCAGATTGTCCTAGACTGAGCAGTCAGTGGGAAACTTCAGGGCAACACCTCATGTGCGCCCCGAAGACCTCCACCCTATTAAGCTCAGAGTTCCACTGGCAGAGATCCTTAGCCCCTTAGAATGGCAGGCTGCCAGGAATAAAGAAACAGACATCCATCATCTGCTGGAGACAGAGAAATACTGAGGATGATACCTAGGGGGGCCTCTCTATATGCCAGAGCCTGTTCGTTGAAGCTTTTGACACTTTCTGTGTCTCCGACATCTGTTGGCAGAGGGAAGTAACCCACTTGTCTGGAGTGGTCTAGCAGGATAAATTGGAACAGGATCCCACAGTTCCTTGATAATGAAAACTGCTTCAGAATATGCCCAAGAGTCCCACTAACCTTAAAATTGCTGCTCAGGGCCGGCCTGAGGTTTCTGCTGTCTTAGGCAGAAGCCCCGGCCGTACCACATTACATCTGGCCGTGCTGCCCCCTCCCCCGTGCTCAGCCGTGCCACTGCCCTCCCCCCCTCCTCCGCTGCTGATGATTCTGGCAACCAGGAGACTGCTCGGTGGTAGCAGCAGCAGACTATGTGTTTTGGCATACATGGCCTGTTGCCTCTGACTCCCCTTCCAAAACAACTTTGTGGGAGTCCAGAAACATCAGGCCATGTGCACAGAAGCACGCAGCCTAGCACTACTGCCGAGACACTCCAGCCATCTCAATCAGCGGCCAGAAGGGCTGCGATACGGCTCAGCACAGGAGGGGAGGGAGCGCAATGCCATGTGTACCAAAACACATGACCTGCCGCCCACAGAGGTCTGCCATCCTAAGTGGCCGCCTCATAGATGGTCCAGCCCTGCTGCTGCTGCTATAAATGGGGGCCTTCCTCCCTCCTGCTGCTTCCATTGAAAGTCTAGCTGCCTCCCTCCCTTTTCTAACTTCCAGTGGAGGCGGGAGGAGATTCAGCCTGCTGTTCCTCCCGGCCGCCATCCATCCTGCTAATGTCACCCTTCCTTGTTCTTCCTGCGGATCCCAATAGAGGGCGTCTCTCCATCTTTCCTCCAACCTCTTCCAGTACGACCACCCTGTTGCCTCTCTCCAGCTACCAGCACTATCTAGTTCACAGAAAACAAAACTCACAAACTGTTGGATGGGAGGAAGCTTCAGCCTCTTGAAACATCACCGAGAGGTCAGAAATAGTAAGAGATACAAGGAAGAATATAAAAACTGATAAAAGATGAGAGACAGTAGATGTTGAAAGAACATGAAGGGATGGGACAGAGAAACATGGCAAAATGATGAGAGAGAAGGAATGAAAGACATAAAAAGAAAGATCTGAAAATTAACTTAGACAATAGATAGTAAGGAAACATAACAAGCACATTATTAACACACAACAAAGCTTAGAAGCCAGGGACAGTGATTATAACTAGATAAACCAAATCTAATCACATCCCTGCCAACACATACACACCACTCTGTACACTGCATGAAAACATTTGCCCCCTTGATTGTTTGCCGTGGAAACCGCTTTGATTGAATGATAAGGTGGTATATAAATACCATTAAATAAATAAATAACAACTCACTCAGTTTGCCTGGCCCAGACGAGGCGTCTTTCCTGTAATAAATGTTTGCATCAATTCATCACTAGCTTTAATCCAACTTCACTACCTGCTTCATATAGCTCCTCATTTCTACCAATGTTGGGTAGGTTTCCTCTTTCCTCAGATCCCTGGGGCTTGGTCGTGAATCCTTCTTGCTCAAATTGGATTAAAAGGTCAGGTTTGACAGTGGGGAAGCCTGTGGTGAGAAAAGATAGTTCAATATGTTTAGAAAAGTTACCCCAGAGCCTGTCCTATTGATGCAAGTGAGCTCAGAGTTGTGCCATTTTCATAGACATTGCCACCAGTGCAAAGTGAAGAAAAGAAGGGTGCTGCTGTCCTGATCATCATCAGAAATCCATTCTAGCAGTACCAGGATCGTTAATAATGAGGTGGGCAACTCTATTCCTCAAGCATAAACACAATGACAATTTCTGCCATCGGGAACAAGTTTTGATACATTTCATTCAACTACCATAGATCAGAAATTTGATTTTGCCTGGTATGAGTAAGGGGAAATCTAACGCATTATGATTCGATGAGACAGGATTGGAGATGTCTTAAGCCCCAGACTATTAGTACTAGAGAATTGCTAGGTTTGAAACATATTGATTACCAGACAGACCAATCATTTCATTTACTTCACTTCCTAGATCAGTGCCCTTCATTCATATGCCCCCGAGCCAGTGGTGGTGCACTAGGACCCCTAGGGGGACCCTCACTGTTGTGTTTAATTTTGTGTTTCGTTTGGGCTCTTGAGGGTCAGCAGAAAGATGGAAGTCAGAGATCTGTCTTGTGAGAAGGAAAGACTGAAAGAGTTTGCTGCAGGACTTGGTGAGATATGAATGCTGCAGGCCCTGGATTTCAGCAGCTAGATTAAGGCCTGCTTCCGCTACGAGTATTACATTTATTTATAAAAATGTTTATAGCAATTTTGTGACATGTCATTCAATATGGTTTACAATTTGAAAAAAAATAATGCATTTATTTATTTAACAGGTGATTTTTTTTATATCGCGTTACCATTTCAGTCAAAGCTGTTTACATTATAACTTTGGACTTTGGGAAGTTTATAACGAACCCCAGGTGCTGAAGCAGGAATATGGTTCGGAAGGTGGCCTGCCTGGCCTCTTGTGGAGACTGGCCCCTGATAAGCCAGTCGTCCAGGTAAGGGAACACAAAGATCCCCTGGTTCCTGAGGTAGGCCGCAACCACCGCCAGGCATTTTGTAAAAACCCTGGGGGCGGAGGTGAGGCCAAAGGGAAGCACTCTGTACTGAAAGTGTTTCCCTCCCACCACAAATCTGAGGGATTGTCTGTGACTTGGATGGATGAGGATGTGAGTATGAGCATCCTTCAGGTCTAAGGAGCATAGCCAACCTCCCTGCTGGAGGTAGGGCAGTAAAATTCCAAGGGTAAGCATCTTGAACTTTTCCCTCTCCAGAAACTTGTTCAGATTTCTCAGGTCCAGGATGGGTCTGAGGCCTCCTGTTCTTTTTGGTACCAGGAAGTACCTGGAGTAGAAGCCTTGCCCTTCCAGGTGGTGGGGCACCGGTTCCACCGCCTGGTCCTGTAGTAGACCTTCCAAATCCTGAAGGAGTAAGTTTCTGTGCAGAGGGGGTCTTGGAGGCTCCCCTGGAAAGTAAGAGGGGGGTATCTGGGTGAAGTGGAGCAGATAGCCTTTCTCGATGATGCTTAACACCCAAGTAACCCCTGTGATGGCTGGCCACCTGGCTGCATACAGGGTCAGCCAACCTCCTGTGCCCTGTAGAGGAGGAGAGGTTATGCCGGCATAGTCAAAAAACCCCTCCCTGTTGAACAGGAGCCGGAGTAGGAGGCTTGGGAGCCTTCTGTCTACGGGGCCCATGACCCTGCCCCTTGGCCTGCTGGCCCTGCTGGGGAGCTGCAGAGGCCTGGTAGTGAGGGTAGGTTTTGTAGGCAGTGGTCTTCCTCGGGTAAAAGGCTTTTTTCCCCGAGCCCTTCTTCTGAGAAGGAGCAGAGGTTTTCCTGGACAGCCTTGTCCGGGTAAGAGTCTCGGTCTCGAGTTCTGCAGCCTTTTTGGCCATGGGCTTGCCAAAGAGGTTTTCACCTCGGCAAGGGACATCGACCAACTTGTCCTGTACCCATGGCTTGAGGTCATAGAAACATAGAAACATGATGACAGAAAAAGACCACAAGGCCCATCTAGTCTGTCCTTCCATAACAACAACTACAACAGTCCACTTTTTACCTTTAGAGATCCTCTGTGTTGGTCCCATGCTTTTTTGAATTCAGTTACTGTCCTCATCTCTACCACCTCCACTGGGAGACTATTCCACGGATCCACTACTCTTTCCGTAAAGAAATATTTCCGCATATCACTCCTGAATCTATCTCCCTTCACCCTCATCCCATGTCCCCTCGTAGCAGAACTTGCTTTCAATTGAAAGAGGCTCTCTCCCTGAACATTTATGCCACGGAGGTATTTAAACATCTCAATCATATCACCTCTATCCCGCCTTTCCTCTAAGGTGTACATATTAAGATCCTTAAGTCTGTCCTCATATGCTTTATAATGAAGCCCATTAATCATTTTAGTAGACACCCTCTGCACCGACTCCATCCTGTTCACATCCTTTTGAAGGTGCGGTCTCCAGAATTGCACACCATACTCCAAATGAGGTCGCACCAAAGACTTATACAGAGGCATTATCACCTCCTTTTTTCTGCTAGCCATTCCTCTCCGTATGCACCCAAGTATCCTTCTAGCTTTTGCCGTCGCCTTTTCTACCTGTTTAGCTACTTTAAGATCATCGGACACAACTACGCCTAGGTCCCGCTCTTCTTTAGTGGACAAAAGTACTTCACCTCCTATGCTGTATTGCTCCCTTGGATTGCTGCAGCCCAAATGCATGACCTTACATTTTTTAACATTAAATCCCAGCTGCCAAATTCTAGACCATTCTTCAAGCTTAGCTAGATCCCTCCTCATGTTATCTACACCTTCCTGGGTGTCTACTTTATTGCAGATTTTGGTATCATCCGCAAAGAGGCAAACCTTACCCGACAGCCCTTCCGCTATATCACTAACAAGATGTTAAAAAGAATCGGACCAAGGACAGATCCCTGGGGCACACCACTGGTAACATCCTTCTCCTCAGAGTGAGCTCCATTTACTTGTACTCTTTGTCGCCTCCCACCCAACCAATTTCTAACCCAAGCAGTAACTTTAGGGTCCATCCCTAGGGTGCTCAGTTTGTTTATAAGTCGCCTGTGAGGAACAGTGTCAAAGGCTTTACTGAAATCTAAATACACCACATCTAGAGCTCTCCCTCGGTCCAACTCCCTGGTCACCCAGTCAAAGAAATCAATCAGATTTGTCTGACAAGACCTGCCTCTGGTGAATCCATGCTGCCTCGGATCCTGTAATCCGCTGGACTCCAGAAACCTCACTATTTTCTCTTTCAACAGCGTTTCCATTAATTTACTCACCACTGAAGTTAAACTAACCGGCCTGTAGTTTTCAACCACATCCTTACTTCCGCTTTTGTGTAAAGGCACCACATGAGCCTCTCTCCAGTCCTTTGGCACCACTCCCGACTCCAACGAGGCATTGAAAAGGTCAGTCAGTGGAGTTGCTAGAACATCCCCAAGTTCCCTCAGTATTCTAGGGTGTATCCCATCCGGTCCCATCGCTTTGTCTACTTTAAGTTGAGCTAGTTTCTCATGAACACAGTCTTCTGAAAATTGTTCAAGATGTCCCTCGCTTCTGTTCTTATTTGTGGGTTTTTTCTGAGGTCCTGCTCCTGGTTCTTCATCTGTGAACACAGAACAAAAATATTTGTTAAGCAATTCCGCTTTATCCTTATCAGCTTCTACATATTCCCCCCTGTACCCTTGAGTCTGACAATACCACTTTTGCCCTTCCTCTTCTCACTAATATATCTGAAAAATGTCTTATCTCCCCATTTTATTGCATTGGCTATTTCCTCCTCCTTTTGAATCTTTGCCTTCTTGACTACTTTGCTAGCTTCTCTAAGTTTTTCCAAATAGAGATGCCTGTCTTCCTTTCTCTGTGATCTCTTGTATTTCATGAAGGCCTCCCGAGGATTGTAGCCAGGCCTGGCGGCATGCACCGATGCCGGCCTCTGCTACTCGGGCCGAAGCCTCAAATCCATCGTAGGCTGCTCGAGAGATAAACTTCGAGCACTCTCGAATACCAGAAGACAAGGTCTTAAACTTCTGCAAAGGTTCCTCGGACAGACCAGCAGAGAACCTGGCAATCTCCTTTGCCAGGTCTCGAAGGTACATGCCCATGTACAGCTGGTAGGTCTGGACACGGCAAGCAAACTTAGAGCCCTGGAAGCACTTTCTACCGAGGGCATCCAGGTTCCGGGTTTCCCTGCCGGGAGGCACCGATGAGTGCATCTTCTGACTCTTCAGGCGATGCATGGCCGATTCCACAACCATGGAGTGGGGCAGTAGCTGTGCCTTTTGAAACCTGGGGCTCTTGCGGACTCAATAGATGGAATCGACCCGCTTGCTTAGAACCGGCATCAAGGCCGGCGCCTCCCACATGAGGAAGAGCAACCGCTCCAGCATCAGAGGAACCGGGACAGTAAAGACCTCCTTTGGAGGAGAGTCATACTGCAGAGCCTCAAGCTCCTCGGCTCGAGGCTCCTCCTCAGGGTCCGCAGGGAATGCCAATGCTTTGGCCATGTCCCTTACAAAATCTGAGAACCGGGTATCCTCCGTGGGGGACCTTGTCCAAGGCTCGGATCCTGGTGAGTCCGAAGGGACGCACCGAGTCCAGAAGGTGTCAGAGAACTCCTCCATTTCCCACACCGATTCCTCCAAAGAGGAATCGAGCGGCTCCGAGTGGGCGGGCACCAACACCATCCGCCCCGATGCCGAGGGTTCCGGCGTCGACAGCCTCGGTCCCGAATGGGAGGCCGAGGGTGACCTCGACTGAGGATCGACTCGAGTTCGCATGGTCTCAAGGATCGGCTCGGCCTCCGGGGTCGACTTGGACATCGATGTTCCGGTAGTCAGGGCAGATGCGCCGGTGAGACCGGCGATCAGCACCCGCTGCTGCTCCATGAAGGCAGACAATCTGCTCTCCAAGGCCGTCAACCTGAGTCAGAGCTCAGGAGACCCAGCAGCCTCCGACTCGGGCCCCGACAGCGTCGGGCCTGATGTCGGCTCCCCGGAGGAAAGTCCACGAGAACTACAGTACTCACGTGACTCGGGGCCTCCGACTCTACACGAGGATGCTTTGCAGGCCTCTCCAACTCTGAAGACCCGGGACAGCGATCGGGGCTATGCGACCTGGCCCTCGAGGAGCCAAGAGCTCCACCGATGCCGCCCTTGCGGGTTTCTTCTTCCTTCGATGCTCCCTCGGGGGGACTCCCTTTCAGAGGAGCCTCGACGATGCTCGTGGTCAGACTCCCGAGACGTCGAGGCCTCTGACGAATTCCAGACCCGTCCAGAGGCAGAGTCGGAGAAGATCCTCTCACGCTGGTGCTGACGGCTCCGTAATGCCTTGGAAGACATTTTGCCACAGGGGCTACAGACCGCAGAATCATGGTCTGGCCCCAGGCACCGGAGGCAGCAGTCATGTGTGTCGGTGAGAGACATGAGTTTCTTGCACCGATCACACTTTTTAAAGCCACTGGCAGCCATCGGGGGAAAAAGGGCCCTTGCAAGATCCAAAAATTGGGCTGCCAGGGAAAAGAAGAAAGGCGCAAATGCAGTCTAAGGACAAAAACCGAAAAGAGAGATCCGGGCTCGGCACCGGTGTAGAGAGTCCAGGCAGGAAAGGAACCGATGTCGAACCAAAGAAAAAACTCGACTCAACGCAGAAAAATCAACTTTTTTCATGGGTGATAAGGACAGGCGTCCATAGGGCTCTGCGGAAAAAAGAAGACTGAGCAAGATGGCACCTTTGGACGGGAAGGAGACCGCGCATGCGTGCCTGCATTCCCAAAGGCTTTCTTTGAAAGCTGGGGAAATAATCCGCATGGGGGCTCCGTCGACGCCGATGTCACCCATATGTGAGGACTGACTTCCTGCTTGGTCCTGGAGAATAAAAATATCTTAATCTCTCTCCTATAAGTCAATAGATTTCTCTCATCATGAAGGAATAAAGTCCCTTCCTCAAGTCTTGCTGCGCACCTTCACATGGTGATCCCGTTGTATTTATTTATTTATTTTTATTTATTTGGTTTTATATTGCACTATTTATGATCAGCATGGTTTACAAAATAACAACATATTACAAGGAACATTTTCCATTAAACATGTGAACAAGATATTAACATATTTACATAAATAGGTGATATACAGTAGCATGTAAGACTAGGAACTATTTACAGTCTAACAGAATCTTGAGTATGACATTGAATTGATGTGGTGGTATAACATCCATACTAAATCTCAGCAAGATGACACTACAATTGGAGTATGGTAGGAACAAAAAAGAAAAATACATACTGGCCACACATCACCCAGGATAACAGGTGCACTCCCAAAGCTTACACAATAGGGCTAACGATGGTGGTAGCGATAGTGCAGACATTGCAGATGTAGATAACATCCCTGCCACAGATAAAGGCCATGGTGAGCATGTTCATGGATCCATTATGGCAGGAAATAAAACACAGAAATTAATGAAAAACTTAAAAGAATTAACTATGGTTCCTTAGCGTCCCTACAGTCCAGTCCTTTTCCTCTGAGTTGTGCTCCCCTTCCAGCAGCTTGGAGACTGAGCCCATCATCAATTTGATGACCCTCTGATATAAATATCATTGGCACCACCCACCAGCTCCAGTAAGTTCAGTCTCCAAGCAGCTGGAGGGAGTCAGTAAGCCAGGGAACAGGGCTTACTAGAGAGACACTTAGGAACTAGAGGGGTTTAGGTTTGGGATCCTTGGTTCTGTTGTTGGTTTTTCTTTCTTTCTTCCTGTAAAGTATTTTACTTTAATTTGCTTTGTTTTAGTTTTTTTCTTTCTCCCTCGAGGAGCGAGATTCCCTCCCCCTTCCTCCCCCCCCTCGGGTGCCAGGGGACAGGAGGAGGCGTTCGGCGGCCCACGTCAGGGGCTAGAGAGCCCGGAAGAGGGAGAAAGCAGAGGCGTCTTCTCTGCCCTGCCCTGAGCTCTGCCGGATGAAGTACTGGCCGGCTCACAGAAGGAAATGGAAATTACACTTACCTGGTAATTGATGTTCCTTGAGGGAGTACAGTTCAGTCCTCCACCACTGGGTAGTGCACCTCCTCCTGCAACATGGAGACTGGACAAGTCAAACTTGTGACATCACCGGGTATATCCTGCTGGTCTTCTCCCATGATCCCCCAGTGACCTACTGTCAAAGCAGACTCAAAGGAGCAAACAAACAACCAGTTAAAGTACTAAATACAAAGCTATGCTCAAACTTCAACTTTAAAATCACAGGGCCCCAAAAAGAAAGGCCGAAAACACCCTCCTCCGTGCCCCTGTCCCCCTGCGCACCAAACAGCGGAAGACAGAGAGCTAGAAGGAAGGAGAACTAAGGAAGAGTATAGGCAGAAAAGGTTGCTCTCGCGATTACCTGCCAATCAGAGCCCGTTGCCGACTCTAGGATCCGAAAGCATACTCGGAACTGACGCCTCGCGTCTGAAACATCCATCCCCGGGCGGGAATGAGGACTGAACTGTACTCCCTCAAGGAACATCAATTACCAGGTAAGTGTAATTTCCATTTCCTTATCGGTCCTACAGTTCAGTCCTCCACCACTGGGATGTACCAGAGCAGTAATCATTGGGAGGGACCTATCCAGTCGGCTCGGCCCCTAAACGAACAGAGCAGGCACCGACCCCAGCCCGCTCCTCACGTCAACAGGCGGTAAGCCAACCAGGAAGACACGACCGAGAGCCCACTTGGATCCTCTTCACTGGTGAAAACAGCACAGAACTCTGCCCCAAGCAGCACTAGTGCTTCAGAAAGACAAACTCGCCATCGCAAACACACTGAACGCCCTAGAAACAGACCTACTGAGAAGGCTACCGGAGCTCCGCCTGAAAAATCCGCTTGAGCTCCCCCTTGGCTCTCGACCCCACCAGGGTGTCAAGTGTTAGCAACCGCTGCTCTCCCGCAGAACCCGCCTCCACGGAGGGACAGGCAGCGAAGAGACCTCCCAGAAAGCGACGGAACCTCACCTAAGGTCCAAGGAACGCAGGTTACAAGCAAAGTGTTCTTGCGTAAGTCCCAAACCGACAACTAAACAGGCACAGCTGGATTCCACGAGGGAGAACGGAACCGAGGTCCATCCAGACAGAGGTGGGAAGCAAAATGAGGGAAATGGAAAAACCACCAGCGTCAAACACCCTATTTGTCACACCTCTTAAGGGCTTTATTCTTTGCAACACAAAGTAGCTCTACAGCTATGTCCTGGACCAGTTGGAGTCTTTTTAATTGAGAATGTGGAATGCAGCTAAGCAATGAGTTGCAATAAACCAAGCGTGATCCACCAAGGGCATATAAGAGGGTGTCAAGTGCCCCAGAGTCCAGCGTTGTTTCAGAAGATGTGGAGTCTTACATGGTGTGACAAAAAAGAAAGGAGACTCTGGTAGCCACGCCCACGACGCAATGCCAGTAGGCCAACCGCTTACATCACCTGGATATGCCCTCCGGAAGTGGAGGAACCATGCAGAAGTAGCAATCGCCGACGTGATCCATGGGCCCTCTCCAGATCATTGGAACCGCAAAAGACTTTGATGGTCTTTTCCCATCCATCCACAGCCTGAGATCTGCTACACATGTATTGCAGCATATGTGTGGCGCCTAGCTTTTATCCTGATCTTTTATTCTGCAGCCAAAATATAAATTGTAGGCTTTCTGAACCGCCACAGTCATATGCCATTTTTTGTGATGTAAAAGTCACATCACCACAACTAGAGCAGAAATTATCTGCATGATTAACACCAGGACGAGGAATCGCCAAATATGCTGTGAGTGACCTATCGGTATAAAATAAATATGTCTTTTTTTTTTTTTTTTTTACTGTCAAGCGAGGCAAATTTAAGTAGTGACTGCATCAACTGGTTTTGGACAGTTATTTCGATTGGTTGCAAGTAAAGATTATGCAAGCTCACGCAAATGTTGCAGAATACACTGGTAATGGTCCCCACTGACTAATGAAGAGCACATATCTTAGCAACCAGACCCAGTCGGCCATTTTCACTATGACCTCTGAAAGGCATAGAATGGACCGGGCCACGGCCCCGTACCAATGCGTCGACGCTATCCAGTAGCCTCATATGTCCTCTGCTAAACATCGACCCGTCGCCGCAGACTGACAGGTCGCCATGAGGTCCAATATGGGCTGACCGCATCTGAGCACACGCGGCGCGCACACCGCCTGATGCAATCTCACTCCTCCGGCAAACACTCGGACCCCGCTAAGGACATTCGCCACCACAGTGTCCCCACCGAAACGCAGGCCGCCAAGGCTTCAACCGCGCACGCTGTCCCTTCGCTCGGGCCACCCTGACCACCCGACCGACTCCACCCTGCCGATCAAAATAGGCCACCATCCCGGAGATCTCAGACAGCACCTACAGAGCTCGATCCGCTACCGTGTCCGTGAACGCCTGCCACGGCTGACGTACCGCGCACCGTTCCAGTCAGACGAAGGAACACTGGGCGTGCTGCGTACACTAAAACGCCTTGTACATAAAGGATCCCCAAAATGTAGCTGAGTCTAACCACGCTCCGGCCAAGCTTCCGGAAGAAAGGGACAGAACCTTATAAAAAAGAAGTGGGGACAATTAGGAAGGCTTTCCTGTTTGATCATTCTTTTTTTTTTTTTTTTCCTTCTTACAACTCCATAAGGGCCACAAGGCACACAACCGAACAGGGCATTGTCCAGAGAACGCAAGGCCCCTCCTCCAGGCTGACTCCACAGCCTAAACCGGCAGTCACCTTGGCTGATGCCGAGCAGCGCGGAAGCCAACTTGTAAGCCCAGCATATGAAGTATGCCTACTAGTACAGCATTCCACAATGGAGGGACATGTAACCGGACGGCTTTGAATATGAACCTACAGATATCCCGCGCTTGCTCCAAGACAAGCACTGTGCAGCCTACTGGTCTTCTCGGAGCACCGCCACGACCCGAAGACCTAAACCGGCCAGCAAAAGACGACGTACGCTGGGCCCGAAGGAACCTGGTTGAACGGATCCCAGCACTCCCTGTATCGTTAGGATCGGAGCCTCCCCCCAAGGACTCAGCCCTGGCTGGAACCGGCTGAGCATATCTCCAGGCCCTGCGGCGAGCCCCCACGAAGAAGTGGGACGCAACGATGCCTTGAGGAAAGGGAAGGCCCAATGGGTGAAGCAAGTTGCTAGCCGACCAAGGGAGTAAACCCCACACGCGCACCTCAACGGAAGGTCGGAAGAACCGAGGATTCTGGTCCCACTGGTGCGCCTGCTAGCCTTTAACAACATACACCTCCGCAGGTACAAAAAACTTAAATTGTGAGCACCTTCAGGGGTAAGGGGAATAGACGACAGCCTCCGACTGTTGACCACCTTGTCTTGCACAACAGACAGCAGCACCCCACCAAACAAATGATTGGGAATATATGACCTCAGAACCCCAAGACAGAGGTAAAACAGTAGAACGTGCAGTGGACGTGAATTTCCAGATCTGCCAGCCCCCCTGCCACATTGAGAAGAGGCAGGGAAGAACTGGACCGGCGGATCTGGAGGGGTGCCTCCTGGACAGCCGGGCCACCGAAGGGAAAGCTGATGACTGAGGCCCAAACTCCTCAGGATGGCCCCGTCTTGCATTGGCAACCCCATGCAACACCATGACAACCCCGCTCACGATATCCCAAGCGATCTCTGTCATTGCTGCAACAATCACCTGAGCATGAGATCACAGACGGAACACGGACATGCAGACGCACTCAAGGAGAATGCACCTAAGAAGAATGAGCCTATCCAACATCCAGCACCACATGTCCAGGTGTCCCACTCCTGTCACCCAAAACACAGGACGCTTGAACCTAGGTGACCGTCATAGCAAAGACAGGGAGGCCTGACTGCCGCTATCAACCCTTCCAGGACCCTGGAACACTAAGCCCCGGACTGTGCCATCCAGCAACACTTCTCACGATCCCCAGCAGGGGCCTTTCCCCAGATGGCCCAGATGGGCAGTGTTCCCGCCAAATGGGCAAGCTGCGCTCTGATAACATAGTGCAGAAAACCAAATCAAAGTGTCTTAACCTAGCTAATTTTTGTCTAATAGTGATCATTCATAATATCAGCCAGGCTCAATCATAACATTAGTATTAATGATCTCTAAAGATTGAAGAGTTACTAATGTTCAATTCCCTGTTCTTTGTAAACTCAATGTTGTTTGTATACATTGCAGTATTCTTGTTCGATGTACACCGCGCTGATTTTAATAGCGCGGTATAGAAAAAATGTTAAATAAAATAAATAAATAAATAAATAAATAATTGTTTTTTTTGTTTTTTTTTAAAGAGCTTCAAAGGCGATCTTGGAAACTACAGACCAATGAATCTGAGTTCAGTGCCAGTTAAATGATAGAACTTGTTCTGAAAAGCAGCACCAAGCTGTCTTTTCAAAGGGTTAATAAACATGTGAGTAAGCCAAATGATATGTATCTGGATGTTTTAGAAGGTACTTGACAAAGCCCCTTATGAACTTCTCCTGAGGAAGGAGATGATGTGCTATTATAGAATGGGAAATGGATCAAAAACAGGAACACAATAGGACTAAATGGCCAGTTTTCTCACAGGAGACCCGTAAATAGTGGAATGTCTCGGGATCTGCACTGGAACTGGCATCTGGTAACAGCTACTGCACTGAAATGATCTGGAAAAGAGATCAGCAAGCATGGCGATCAAATTTGCAGATGGCATAACGACATTTAGAGGCTGTCTGCACAATTTCCAAGCGAATAAACATGGAAATAGCATCCTTATGTAAATGACAATTTCAGAAAGGGCTCAATTTGTAGGTGGTTGTGCCGCCGATGACCCTGAATGGCCAAATCCTAGCACGGAAACCTGCTGCTGACAGACGTCGCTAACTGCCAGAATGCAGACAAAGGTAAAGGCACCCCCCAAGAAGTAAAACCCAAACCAATCACATTGCATTCAAAGAACTATAAACTATCATGAAATTAAAAGGAAATTAAAATTAAAAGGAAATTAAAATTAGAATTAAAATTAAAAGTAACAGCAAAAGGAAGTCCTTATCTGGGTGTAGCCGCGTGGAACAGCGTCGTCTGCTCAAATGCGGGGCTGCTCCGCTCTCCGCCACGAGGCCTCAGCCCTGCCGAGAAAATGGCGCCAATCCGAAGCAGGCCCGTTTGGCGCCAAACACCACAGAGGCGGCAAGAGCTCAGAGCCCCTCCATGCGAACTCGAGAGACTCCCTTGTGGCGTCGGGATGCAGCAGTTACCCCGCTGTAGCTGCGGGGTGAAGAGCTGTCCAGACACGCTGCTGCCTCGCGCCACCAGAAGTAGCAGACGCTGCGAGCCCCGGCCCACCGGCTAAAGAACCTCGAACGGCCTGAGGCTCCCGCCGCGATGGGAATCTGCCGCATGGACACTGCCAAAATGCAGGTGTTCCACAGAGCTCTCCCCCGTACAGTCCTGGGGGAGAGATCATCACCGGGCACAGAGACCGAAGAATCCCAAGCAGAGAGGCTAGCTGGCAGCGTGAACTTTGAAAAGGGACAGAACCCCCCTTTACACTAAGGCAGACTAGGTGAAAATAAATAAAGTAAAAGTAAATGAAATTAAATGAAAATGAAAATGAATTCAATTTACAGGATTACACCTAAAGAAGGGCAAAAGAAATGCAAGGTAAATCAAATCCTGACTAACTGCTCCTAAACTGCTTCTCAAGTGAGCCCAGCACCTAGGCTCACTACGTCCTCATGCTGCATGGAGACTGGACACACTGGGGGATCATGGGAGAAGACCAGCAGGATATACCCGGTGATGTCACAAGTTTGACTTGTCCAGTCTCCATGTTGCAGGAGGAGGTGCACTACCCAGTGGTGGAGGACTGAACTGTAGGACCGATAAGGAACCTGCCTTTCTGTCCACCTCACGCTGAAGCCCTAAAGGCAGATGAGCGCGGGGGGGGAAAATCGCTGACAGAAAGAAGGAGCTCCGGAGCGAAGAGTGAGTTCAGGCAGGCAAGGTGTGTGGCGGTGAGCCGCGTGGTGTGTTGGCTGCCACACAGCTGCCAACCACATGGCTAGATGTGGCCTACTACTGCCCGGGAGTGAAAAGACAACAGCTAGAGAGCAGGTACGCCTTTCTTTTTGCGTGCCTTTACAGCAACAGGATAAAATCAAAATAAACTGAATACTAGGCAGACTGGATGGACCATGCTGGTCTTTATTTGCCGTCATCTACTATGTTACTATGTTAAGATTCCCCCAGGCACTGTTTATGCAGCAAGCCTGCTGACTGCCTCATCGCTTGCCCCTCAAGAACAGGAGCCAAATCCTGCCTCCCTGAAGGGCCTAAAATGTCCAGCTGAGCAAGAGACAAAATGGCTGTGATTCCTGCCAGAACTGCAGCCTGAGAAAAACTCAGATTTGCTGAATTGGCTTTTTCTTCTGCTGCCAGGGTACCCCCCCCCCCCTCCCCAGCTAAACTGGGCGACCCTGGAAACTACTGCCCACCGTGCAGTCCTTGGCTTCACATGTCCTGCAAAATCCTGCCGCAGACAGGTGATCTCACCTGCAGTCACTGGCCGCGCAAATGGCCTTCCCCAACAGCATTTCCACAGCGCAGGAACTAACTGTCTCTCAAGCCAACACACAAGTTCACAGCTGCCTATGACAGCGCCTTCACACTGCCAGTAAACACAACCGATCCCCCACCTGCAATGGATCCCAAACTTACCACCAGAGTCCTGAAGCTGCAAGGGAAGCCCGACGCACGATGAACAGCCAACATACAAAAGAAATTAAAGCAGCATACGCCCTTTTACCTGCAAAGACCACTGAAGGCTGCAGTATTGTTGGGATGCCTTCTAGAAAGGTATAGGGACCAGAACCACTGGGTGTATGTCGTCCTCAGGGACCTGCAGGCAACCAAGGAGCGCTGGTACCCTACAAGCTGAATTTACACTCCACCACAGCATCCACTTTACTCACAAAGCCTGATCAGCTCTCTGGTCAACTCAAAACTGCCCCTTTTTTAATTTTTTTTATTGAATGCCAATTGAGTTCTTCCCCATCTGCTGGAGACTGAGGATACTGGCTTGGAGGGAGGAGCTCAACCTCCTCATACTGTGACATCACCAGAGTCAGGAATTCTCAGTGCCATCTGCTGGAAGACTGAGGATACTGGCTTGGAGGGAGGAGCTCAGCCTCCTTATACTGTGACATCACCAAAGTCAGGAATTCTCAGTGCCATCTGCTGGAAGACTGAGGATACTGGCTTGGAGGGAGGAGCTCAACCTCCTTATACTGTGACATCACCAAAGTCAGGAATTCTCAGTGCCATCTGCTGGAAGGGGACAGAACCCAGGAGTCTGGTCTCTAGTTATCTGGCAATTCCATAGCGTCCCTCCAGTCCAGGCCAATCCCAAATATTCCTTTTGCCGCAGAACTTTGAGAAAGTTGCTGCTGAGCAGATCACTAGTTTTTATGTGTATGCTTGTGATGTTATTTTATTTATGTAAATATTATGTATGTTAAATTGCAACCTACCCAGAGTCTTAAAATTGATAAATACCAAAATAAATAACTCCCCCCCTTCCCACGCACTGATCTGCATTTGGCTGTGGACATAAAACAGAAAGAGCAATGTCAGTTAAGCTGGATGAGAGAGTTAGCTGCCAGGATAGCCTTAGACACATCCTGGTAATGCAGCGTGACCTAAGGGCAGCTTTTGCTGTAATCAACCAAACCCTTCGATTAACACGCTTAGAACAAACTGGCTTTACTGATGTCGCTCTGAATTGCTTCTGTTCCTATTCATCAAGACATGTTTTTAGGTGTCAATAAATGCTAATACTCTCTGCAATCTACCTACTGTCATATGGTGGCCCTCAGGGGTCTGTTTGGCCCCTACTTTATTAAATGTTTTCATCTCACCCCTGGCTACCTTGTTATCGGATTTGGGGGATCAGAGCTTATTTCAATGCAGCTGACATTCATCTCCTCGTTGTTCATGACAGTTGGGATTTGAATTCTCAGCATAATTAGAGCACAAGCTGGAGATTTCCAGTAAATACTGCCTAGGATCCAAGGCCAGTCTCACCTCCACCAGCCCTTCCAGCCCCACAACCACGTCTTCCCAATATGCTTTCCTCTTCCGAGTCACCAAATATGCAAGAAGTCCCCTTTCTCCAGCACTGGCTAAAGGCCTCTGGGAATGCCCTCATTGTATCACCTATATATAATTTTACAGGCATTTCCTTGCTAATGTGCTAGAGGAAGCCTTCCCTGATCCTTCAAATATTCTCTTCCACCTCTGCTCTCCGAACAAGGCTGGATACAGCCACAAACTGGAACAGATGTCAGCCTACAGCAGCACCATTTGGGGGGGGCAGGGGCAACAGCAGCACAGCAGAGCAGAGCAGTGCAGTGACCCTTTGAACATTTGCACTCCGTTGCTCACCTTACCTCTGCCAGAGCCGACTCAGCCCTGCCTAAAAGCTTCACAGCGCATCAATGACCCTTTGAACACCTGCACGCAAACCCTTAAGGACTGTTGATATGTATTGAATGTATAATCATCTCAGTCAGTTCATTAATATTAAAATGCATTACTGTAAATTACATTATCTACTGTGGCTTGTCTTAACCCACACGAACTGAAAAACTGAACTTCACCTCCCCTGGGCCACGGAAGTTCTTAGGTTATGCCTCCTTGGCTAAGTCAGATGGTATCATGCTCATCAATCATGTTCCCCCCTGCAGCAATGGAGAAGCCCCTCCACCGCCCTCAACCCCAGCAGCCTTTTCAACCACACACACATGCTTCAACCCTGAACCCGCCCACAGGTCTCACTCCTCCATCAGCTGCCCCCTACAGCTCTGCAGGTAGACTACTCCATCAAAAGAATGGAAACACAGTGGGAGGTAGAGAGGACAAAGGCCTCTTATCCCACCAGCGCTGAAGCCCTAAACGGCACATGCTGACCTTAGTAAGACATCCAGGAGGAATTTTATACTTACTTGTTACAGGAGGTTGGATCTGCTCAGTCATCTCTGAGTCAGGATGATCCATGAAGGGGAGATCATCTTCTTGCTTAACGCTCAGTGAGAACACCGATGTTACAATCGGAAGACCTGTGATGAAAAAAAACCCCAACATCTAAAAGGATTCATAAGAGATGATCTGACAAACCTAAATTATTAAATTAATTTTAAGTCTACAAATGTTTGATAATAATCACCTCATCTCCTGTGATCTCAAAATGCAAAGCCCTTAAATCCAAAACATTTACTTACTCATCGTTGGCTCATTAAAGTTTTCTTTTCCCTCCCACTCACAGGGCTGAGTGAAATATTTCTCATCTTCCTTTTTAATCTTGACTATGACATCAGGATTAACAATTGAATAACCTGTTAATAAGAAATATGAAAACTGCATTTAAATAGGACTCGTAGAACTGTTCTGATGAAGCAGTGTTTGAGTGTGTGGGCATGAAGGTGTGTGTGTTATATATCTTTGGGTTGGTTGTATTTCTCTGACAAAGCCTGGGTGAGATTAAAGCTTGGACGTTTTCTGGTGCAGTCGTTTCTGTTCTTCTCTGATAGCAGGTTACTGCCTTATGTAGGAGCTGGAGTTCTCAGAAAGGAGTCTGGGAGGTAAATCCTCCCTCCTGCTCTCCTGAGCCACATGTCTTTGCACAGGAAAGGGAGACAGACTCCAGATGGTCTTGTATGAATCCTCTAATTTATGGTTTACATCTGATCTTACAGCACTGAGCTACATCGTTTGCAGAGCCCGCAGCAGTGGAGTCTGTCACTGGCTCCCAGAGAGCAACAGCACCTCCTGCTGGATATGAGATGGAATCACAAGCCAGGCTCTAAATTTCAGGGGTCTCTGGGGCCTGATACCTGGGATTTCTCCAGTCTAGATAGAATGGCAGCGCACTTCTTGCAATGAGTCTTACATGGCAGACGCTAGATGAGCAGATTTACCTTGTGATATCAGAATGCCGTGAATCTCCTTGATAACCTTCTTGTACAGCTCCTGCTGCCATTCTCCCAGAATGCCCCACTCCACTTCTGAGAAGTAAGCAGCAACGTCCCTGAATGTGACCGATGCCTGGAACAGCAAACAGGACACTCAGCTGCACTTTCATTCTGGGGTGTGTGGAATAGAATTTGCCAGTGAGATTAGCAAGCTCCCTTTCTCCTAAATATCCAGTATTTTGTTTAGATTGCCTGGTCCCCAGAGAAACTCTGGAAATCACATGTCCTGTCTTTATGAGCAATTGGATAGAGGATATGGCATTAGCCTATGTGGGTTGGAAGGGGGTGGCAACAACTGCTGAAGGGGTGATGGAGGCTGGTGGTTTGGAGACTGAAGACAGGAAAGTGGAAAGTGCTGGGGTCAGACCTGGAGAGAGGAGTAAGAAAGCATCTGAGAGTCAGACAAAGAGACGTAGTGTAAAAGTGTGTCTGTGTCTCTGTTCGTGTGTGTCTGAGAGAGACAGTCTAAGAAAGTGCATTATTTCAGAGAAGTGGATTAGCAACTCTCATGAATGGGATACAGCCGTCTCAGGTAATAATATGCTCAAGACAAAGATGGTAGCAAAAGGAGAAGAGTAGCTCTTTAAGTCAAAAATGCAGAGGGCACAGGAAGCACTATGGGATGCGACAGAGAAGCCATAACACCTCTGTGTGCATTCATGTGATCTACAGATCTGCAAATCAGATGGAGGAACTGCACAAAGATCTGACTGATGACACACAAAAGGTGGACATTAAGGACGACGTGTTATTGGCAGGAAACTGTAACCTGCTAGACATCGATTGGAGTATCCGGTCTTCAGGTTAGGAAATTCAGCAGCACTTTTACATGCATTAATGCAGCTGGAAACATCATGCTTTCTGGGCCACATTAATGCAGGATAACGGAGCCCAATCCAAAGCCCACCATCTACTGAAGAAGCCAGGGATGTGTCAATTAAAAATAGCACCTCCCTGCCTATTCTCACAAATCCCTGGCAGCCTATCAGTAAGGGCTACCAACCCCATGCAACTATCAATTTTGCAGACAGAGTACTCCAATACAGTCTGGCAGGTGAAAGTTTTCTACCAATGACACTTATCCCTTCATTCCCAACTTTTAGCCGTCTTCAGACAGATCTCTGTCCAGTTCCTCCATCTGAGACAGAGGTCAGGGAAGCAGACATGCACATATGGAGTTGCCATTTCCCTTTTCTATGATGACCCACAGCACCTTCTCCTTTCCCCATGTCCTCTGTATTTCAGTCACTTTGACATTTTTTGACAGGTATTCAGGTGCTGCAGGTTAGTAAATCCTGCAATAAGTATTCTGCGATAATAACTGTAAAAACTGCTATTTTATCACAGCTTTGTAAACAGATCCTTAAGGGTGAAGGAACTTGCCCAAGATCACATGGATTGTCTGTAGGAAAGCAGGATTTGAATTCTGTATATTATCTTGCTGCTCTAACTAGTAGGCTATTCCTCCATTTCAGAAAAAGACAAACTGTGAAAGAGGAGAAAAAGTTGAAAGAGCAGCACAGGGCATGGATTCTGCCTTATTTGGCAGAATAACCACACAAGGTACGCCCCAGGATGCCCCTCATGGGGTCAGGTGCTGCCATTTTCCAGGATGGTGGTGCAGAGGCAGGAACATGTAGGCATCACTCCTGCCTCCCTATGAAAAAGATACCAGGATGGGAGGATCAGAAATACTAGAGGGGAGGGACTGCAGAGTGCCAGGGGTTGGGGGTGTAGTGGTCTCTTGGGCAACCAATTTATTTTGTGGGGTTCAGGGGTGGGGGAGCTAAGGGTCACTAGTTTATGGAATTTTTCTTTAGAGTTCAGGGGGTGGGGGACCAGGGCCACCAGGCAAACAGTGATGTTTTTTTAGAGGAGTCAGGGTGAGGGCTGTTGGGATCTTAAGGATTAGGGAGTTTCAGGCAGATGAATGAGCCTCTTTGAGCTATCTGACCTTTTTGCTTCTGGCTGCAAGTAGTTCAAACCCATGTGCACATATGTCTTCCACCCTCTGTCTTCTTTTGCACACAGCTATTTAGCATTACATATTGTTAATGTATATTTTGGGAACATTAATCTTGCATTAGAAAACTGCTCTGAGCTATAACACAACGTTCCTGCAGCAAGGTCAGAGAGGGAAAGTTGCAAGAGCAGCATTTGCAAACGTTTTCTTTGAAATGCTGATGCCCTGTGCAGAAGAGGAGAATAAACAATTCTTACCTTATCAGAACCCAAGGCAGACATTTCCCTCCTGTTTTCCTTCTGCATTCTTAGGCTGCTGAGAAGAATTCCCTGTTAATGGAAGGATGAATAAGGCAGAAGGACGACGGACTAATTCCTAAGGATCTCATGTAGTCCCTTCTCTCCCATTTGCAGATCAGGGGCTGGGGCTTGCAGGGATTTCCTGTCCTGGGGAAACAGGAAGTTCCTGCTTCTAACACAAGTCTTTCCTTCTCTTTGCAAACTTAGCAGACACTGTAAGTAACTAGAGGAAGGACACAGGGTAGAGCATGCTCAGTATCCTGTCGTGACATCATAATGTAGGAGCCCGCCTCCTTAAGGTGGATCTGCAGAGATGGCAGATAGAGGCAGTGTCTCAGGCAACAGAGGGAAGTAAGAGCAGTGTTTAAGCTGCTGCTACACCAGACAATCTGCTGCTGCTATACAGCTGAAAACCAATCATTTTGAGATGAGCAATAAAATTATATCTGACCTTCTTTGTGACTTACAATAGGATCTCAATTCCAGCTATTTTATTCATTCAGGACCATAAAATACTACCCATAGGGAAAAAGAAAATCAAAGTATTCTTGTTTACACCTGGTGGAATTCTGTGTAAAAAAATGTAAAATTCCACACAAAAATTGAGAAACTTTGCTCACAGTATTTTAAATTCTGCATGTTTTATTCATATAGTTTTGTGCAGAATTTTTCCATCATAAAGCCTAACTCCTCAGCTCTCTCACTCCAATCACAGCTGTCTCTCAGCACCCAAGCCTTCCCTGCCCCCCTACCCCAGCGCCAGCACTACCTGGTAAGCCGGGTAAGCGCTGCAGGAGGGTGCCGGCACCAGTCGCCCGCCACCACCGCTTCAAAAAAAAAGAAAGCAGTCGCCAGAACATTTCTCTGTTCCCGCAGCTCTTCTTTTAGACTGCTGGGTCTCGGAGTTTCCAAAGGCAGTAATAATCATTTTCTGAGAAACAGGAAATGCTTGTTACTGCTGGAAGCTCCGCCATCCAGCAGTTTAAAAGAGAGCAGAGTGGCGGTAACAGAGAAATGTTCCCACAGCTGCTTTCGCTTTTTGAAGGATGAGTTGAGGAGAGGAGGAAAGGGGCCAGAAGGGAGCAGACACGGGGTGGGGGGGTGGGAGGGGGGAGCTGGAAGGAAGCAGACCCAGGGAGGGGGGAAGCTGGAAGGGAGTAGACATGGGGGCTACAAGAGAGCAGACACTGCAGGGAGCTGGAAGGGAGCAGACACGGGGGTGAGCTGGAAGGGTGCAGACCCGGGGGGGGGGGGGGGAGCTGAAAGGGAGTAAACATGGGGGCTACCAGGGAGTAGACACTGGGGGAGCTGGAAGGGAGCAGACATGGGGGGCTACAAGGGAGCAGACACTGGGGGAGCTGAAAGGGAGCAGACATGGGGGGCTACAAGAGAGCAGACACTGCAGGGAGCTGGAAGGGAGCAGACACGGCGGGTGGGGGAGCTGGAAGGGAGCTGACACTTGGGGATGGGACTGGAAGGGGGATGGACAGAGAAGAGGTGACTGGAAGGGAACTGACATGGGAGGAGGCTCTGGGACTGGACGTTCGCTGATACCTTGGATGGTATTTGGACTAGAAGGGGCTGGACGATGGAGGAGGGGGACTAGAAGGCAATAGACACCAGTGGCAGTGTTGGGAATGCAAGGGGGTTCACACTGGGAGGGGAGGCTGTAAAGGGGGCTGATACTGGGAGGGTTACTGGGACTGGAAAAAGGCTGATCGAAGAAAATGAAGAAAACAAAAGGAGAGACCAGAAATGGCAGATGGACTATAGACCATAGAAAGAGAGCTAAGAGAAGACAGAGGAAAAACAGGAACCTCAGATCGGGACTAACATGATCAAAAATTGTCAGACAACAAAAGTAAAAAAATAATTTTATTTTTAATTTAATGATTGAACTTTGCGCTGTCTTTATATTTCACACAGTAAGTGGACCTGCATCTCTTAGCTGGTGTGGCACCGTATGCGCAGGGCCGGCCCGTCCATTGAGCAAGAATGTTGTTTGCACAGGGCCCCGGGTTTCAGGGGCCCCGTGCAAACAACATTCTGCCGATCAGCTACTTAAAGAGAAAAAAGAAACTTGTTGCTTCTGCTGCCGCCTTGGCATCGGCAGAATCAAGTGTCTCCCGCAGTCAAGTGTCTCCTGCGGCCCCCCCCCCTACGGTCTGCCCGGTAGAGCCCGCCTCAATCACTCTCCTCGGCGCGGCTTTCAGAGCTGTGAAGGGAGAGTTTCCCTCTCGCGGCTCTGTTAAGCTCGCCGGGGCTGTTATTAATAAAGCACTTTCCTCCAGTGGCATGGCTCTCCTGCACCTTTGTGCTGCCTTGTGCCTGCAGGAGGTGCCTCCCTTCTGCGCTCCTTGGTGACCAGCGACTGAAGTGATTCTAGGTATAACTGTTGGGTGATCTTGAAGATTATGAGTAATAATTTGTACTTGGTGCGGGAGTCCATCGGCAAACAGTGGAGCTGCTTCAAAGTTGGAGTAATATGATCATTTCTCGCAGTTCCTGTAATTATTGGAGCAGTTGTGTTCTGTACTAGTTGTAACGGAAACGTGGCTTGTTTTGGGAGTCCTTGATATATCACATTACAATAGTCTAGTATTGGCATAATCATGGCCTGACACCCTGTGCAAAAGTGTGTCTGGTCAAGTAGTGGTTTGAGCCTTAGCACTATATTTAGCTTGAAGTACGCTGCTTTTGTGGTTCTGGAAATATGTATTTGAAATGATTAGTTTCCGATCCAGTTACATATTCTTTAACTCTTATATCGTTATGCAGGAATTTGAGGGACTCCGGTGGGGTAAAGGATGTGTTCCTGGTCACAAAGAGCGCTTCAGTTTTCTTGTAGTTTATATTAAGGTTTTGTTGTTGTAGCCAGTCCGCCATTGCTTTCAAGCATGCCATTTGATTAGAGAGATCGGGTTGACCTACGTTAAAAGAGGCAAAGACCATAATGTCATCAGCATAAATTCTATATTGTATCTTGTAAAGATTCATGATTTTACATAGAGGCTGAAGGTAAATATTAAAAATGATGGCTGAGAGAGCCGATCCTTGTGGGAAGCCCTGTGGATGATCTATTATGTCAGAAAGGCCCTGAACCATTTCAGGGTAATGCCATGGAGCCCTTTTTCCTGTAGCCATCTCAGTATGATATTGTTTAATTGAATCAAAGGCTGCTGTGATATCCTTAAATATGAGAAGGAAGCCACTTTTAATTTTATCTAGACCTAGCAGAAGGTTCTCTAAGAGTGAGTGAAAAGTGTTTCCACACTGTGTTGGGGTTTGAAGCTGTGCTGGTTTTGGTCAGGTGGAGAATGGTTATCAATATAATCCTGTTTGGATCCTTGGGGTCAGCACTTGTATTTTTTAAGACTGGTCAAACTGTTGCATATTTGAGTATGGTAGATGCTCATCCATGACTGAGAGAGAGCTGCATGATGTTCTGTAGAATAGGGCAGAGTTGCTTAATCATGATCTTAATCCAGGAGACCAGGCAAGAGTCTAGGGGTGACATGGTTGTGTTCATACTCATTATTATCTTCCCCAGGTATTCTAGTGAAGGCACATGGAAGAATCACCAAAGGTCCGAGGAGGGGATCGTGGATGGTGTGTCTATTGCGAAGGATGGAGATATTTCTGGGTTGAGCTTGAATTTAAGTTTGAGGGAGTCTGCTATAAGAAGTGGGTCAATCATGTCTTCCTCATTGCGCGAAGGCCAGTCTTTGGTGAAGAAGCAAACAATTTTTGAATAACTCCCATGGTTTGTTAAGGGATGTCATTATTAAGTCGGTGTGATATTGCTTCTTGCATGCATTAATTTGGTGTATTGTTCTGTGTAATGCACTGTGTTCAGAATAAATGTAAACAAATACGTGAACAAGAAACAACTCACAAAAAATACAATACTTACCAAAGCAAATCAAATACAGAAATAGAACCATTGAATAATATCATCCAAAATAAATCCGCAATTAAAGTAAACTGGTAAAATATGTAAATTAACAATTTATACTGCTGGCTGACAAGAGTAACCAAGGCAGTTTTGTTTTGTTTTCTAACCCAGCTAAAATGGTCAATTTGGTAACTTAAATCCAGTGATTTTTGTGAATGTTATACTATAAATTGTTAGGATCCAGATGCAGGTCCAGCTCCATCTAAATCCTGGAAAAATCCTGCTTTTCTTTAATTTACTTATGATTAGATCTCACAGTTTGGATTGTAATTTTGTTTGTCAAGAAATGCAGAATCTTTTCCCTCTGAATTCTGACCAAGAGCTGGGATAGAATAAATTCTTTCTGCTTTTTTTAAGTCTGAGTCCAAGGATTGGAACTCTAGAGGACAACTGAAGCCCAATTCTAAAGTTTTTCTATCCAAAAGCAAGAAGCAGCCTCTTGATGATGCTTCTTAGCCAGAAGCTGACCAGCAACTGAACTGCCATAATTTAAATAAAAATCAGGATGTTTTAACCAATTGCAGAGGGCTACAGTCTGAGGCAACAGCCAACCTCCTCCTCCCCCCACCCCTTTTGCTAACTAAAAGTCCATTCCTTCTGGAAATTTCAGAGGATTGTCCATTGTAATCTGCTTTGGGATTTGTTGTTTGCAGCCTGCATTGCCAGGTTTGTAATTCCCAGTGCTGAGCAACAAACATCTATGCCAGGATTTGTGTCCTTAAAGGCAGAAACCTTTGGGAGGGGTAAATCTTTATCAGTCAGCTTTAAATAAACACAAGGGCTAGAGCCTCGCCTCCAAGATTTAACATGAGACACTCATGTTAGGAGAAAATCATTTCTTTCCCAGAGTGCTAAGGTGCTGGTGGTACGCTTTTCTAAGGTTCCCTTGTAAATATCTTGTTTCATTTTACAGGAATAATTATATCTTTATGGAACCTATGCGTTTAGAAAATTTTCTGATTGACAACAGTATTGCTTAGTTTTTTGATCTGGAGCTGGAAATGTGGACCGATTAGTATTGACCACTGTTATTTTTGAGGTGTATCCTCTGTTTTTATGATTTTTGTGTTTTAAAATTTTTTAGCCTTTCTCTCCTTGATATGGGCTAATTCTCATAAGCCTATTTTGTTTTCTAGTTATGTAGTTTATCTATAATCGTAGGTAATGGCTGTGAGAATTGTTTTTTTGTTACTTTTGAGTTGTTAAATTTGATTTAATGATAAAGCGGAATACTAAATCCTTCTAAATAAATAAATAAAATCCTGATTTTAAAATAAACCCTATTATACACACAGAGGATGGCTACACACACTCACACACAAACGCACACATACACCAGTCCTGCACCGCACAGATACTGTACATAGATACACAGACACACATGTGCATGCACACACACAAATCTCAACACCACACCGCACACGAACATACACCCTAGTCCTGCAGTACACACATGCAAATCCAGCCATGCAGCACGCACAAAAACCCACACCCGAACCACGTACCACAGGGACATCCCAATCCTGTACTACACACACACAGACACAGACACCCCACCCCTGCACCACACACTGTCTCAAGATAGACACAAATATTTAGATAACACCAATCAAAAAGATGCCTCATACAGTCCCCGAGCCCCTGCCTCTCTAACATGATAGTTTATCTTGTCTCTTTGAACCCCATCCCCCTCTCCCCTCAGCAGACATCTATGAGTTTGCAAATAGAGGAAGGGGAAATGTTGTTGAGGTTCTGTTCCCTGAGTCTGGGTATCAGCAGCAAGTGACCCCGAACTGGCAAATGAATCCCTGCTTGTGGTATCACCGGGGGACTGTAGCCCCACCCCCAAGCACTCTGATGAATATTCATTAGGGACATCATGAAAACCAGGCTGGATTGTGCCGCACCAGGACTGGAGTTGGCCACCCCTGGCCTAAGCTGTTTCAGCGTTAGCCTGCAAATATGCATGATGAGGAGCAAGGTATTGTTGAATAGGTCAAAGAACATGTTCATTGTAAAACCTTCAGTTCAATGTAAACCGCCTTGATAAATAAATAAATTGTGGGTATGGCCTGAAACAGGGCGGATTGGCTAGGATGTGTCTGCATCAGGGGTAGGGCAATGGCTGGGACATTGTGGTGCCCGACTGCCACCTGCATGGATGGGGTGGCCACAGCATGTAATGCTGAGAGGGTACTCTCACTCTGACCGAGCAGTGACCATGGCATGGCTATGTATCCACATAGTGCTGTATACTGTAGTGTCTAGTCCTAGTGATGTGGGTGCATGTCTTGTCCTGATCACAAAACCAACTGCTGGGTGCACAAGATCGCTCTGTGCACATGCAATGTATGCTGACCAGCGCACTGTCTGCAATTGTTATGTGCATGGTTGGTAAAGCCAGTGGTGGGAAGCAGGTGCAGTGACTGTGCTTGCTGTGGATAAATGTTAGACCTAGGTGGTTGGGACGTGGGGTGTTCCAGGCCTACTCTTAGTTGTATTGGTAGGGCCATGGTGACGACCACCCCTCCCAGGTAGTTGGCATCAGCATTAGCATTGTAGCACTAGCTATTGATATACACTGTTCTAGGGGGTCCCTGTCAGACATGGTCAGATGTGACTGGCATATCACACTGCAGACAATGCCTGCTACACCCGGGCAGTGCTAGAGACCTGCAGCACAAACAGCAGAAACCATTTCAAGCACTACATGGTACTGGAGAACTGGTGCTGCGCGCCCATCCTCGACCCTCAGGGTGACCGCAGAAACTGCTCGGTAGCACAGTTTGTATCTGCTCTGTGCTTGTATCACACACTGTCAGTGCATCTTACATATCGCCTCAGGTGCTGGTTATGTGCATTCTCCATTTGGGGATCAGCTGTAGACTGCTGTGAGGCATGTGCACTGCATCCTAGGTACTGGTGGGGGCTACCCTATGCCGGCACACACAGCAGACTTTCTAGGCAGTGATCTGCAGTCTCTTTGTATCGAGCCGCGTGTAGTGAGGTGTGGAGGTGTGGCCTACTGGTTAGTGCAATGCCTTTATATATAGGGGACAAGGGTTTGATTTCTACTTGTTCTTTTTGTGACTGTGCTACTCAGATCATTTTCATGCCTGTAACATCACCTCAGGTAAACACTGGATACAGAAGGGGAAAAGAGACTCAGAATCCCCAGAGGTAGAGGCAATGGTAAAGGTTAAAAGGAAAAATGATGGAAGCCATCATAACAACAAAATTACTCAGCATGTAGATAGTCATGGCCTAATGGGAGACAGCCAACATGGCTTTAGACAAGGAAGATCTTGTCTTACTAATCTGTTATGTTTTTTTGAAGGAGTGAATAAACAGGTGGACAAAGGTGAGTCGGTTGATATTGTGTATCTAGACTTTCAGAAAGCCTTTGACAAGGTCCCCTCATCAGAGACTTTTGGCAAAACTAAAGAGTCATGGGATAGGAGGCAGTATACTACTGTGGATCAGGAACTGGTTAAAAGATAGAAAGCAGAGGGTAGGGCTAAATGGCCAATTTTCCCAATGGAGAAAGGTGAATAGTGGTGTACCCCAGGGATCTGTGCTGGGTCCGCTGCTTTTGAACATATTCATAAATGACCGGAAAGCAGAATAACAAGTGAGGATATCAAATATGCAGATGACACAAAACTAAAGTTCTTAAAACCCAAGAGGATTGTGGAAAATTGCAAGAGGATCTTGATAAATTGGAAGACTGAGCATCAAAATGGCAGATAAAATTTAATGTGGACAAGTGCAAAGTTATGCACCTAGGGAAGAACAACCCAAACTATGGTTACACGATGCAAGGTTCCACATTAGGAAACACCACTCAGGGAAAAGATTTAGGCGTCATTGTGGATAACATGTTAAAACCCTCGGCCCAGTGTGCAGCGGCGACCAAGAGAGCAAATAGAATGCTAGGTATCATAAGGAAAGGAATCTAAAATAAAACGAAAGATATTATAATGCCTCTATATTTTATTTATTTATTTACATTCTCTTATATACCGCACTATTTGGCATCAGCGCAGTTTACATGGAACAAAATGCTCAGTACAACAACATATATGAATTTACAGATAACAGGGAACAAAAAACTTGGATAATAGGGGTAACTATTTACAAAACTTATTATATCGTTCCATGGTGAGACTGCACCTTGAATATTGTGTGCAATTCTGGTCGCTGTATCTTAAAAAGGATATAGCGTTGTTAGAAAAGGTTCAGAGAAGAGCCACCAATATGGTAAAGGGGATGGAAGGATACTCCTATGAAGAAAGGCTTTTTAGGTTAGGGCTCTTTAACCTGGAAAAGAGACGGCTGAGGGGAGATATGATAGAAGTCTATAAATTAATGAACGGAGTGGAACGAGTAAACGTAGATCGATTGTTTACGTTATCAGAATATAGAAAGACTTGGGGACATGCAATGAAGCTACAGGGTAAACTATTTAAGACTAATAAAAGAAAATATTTTTTCACTCAACGTGTAATCAAACTCTGGAATTTGTTACCGGAGGACGTAGTAAAGGCTGTTAGTGTAGCTGGGTTTAAAAAAGGTTTGGACAAGTTCCTGGAGGAAAGGTCCATAAACCATTATTAAGAAGGGACCCAGGATATCAATGCTTGACCCAGTACAAGCATTGCGGAACCTGTGTCTTTTGGGGAAACAGGATACTGGGCTTGATAGACCTTGGTCTGACCCAGTATGGCATATCTTATGTTCTTATGTACCGACACCCAAATCATCAGTAGTGGCTGTCCCCTGCAAACTCTCAGAGCATGACACATGTTAGAAAAACCACACATCCGCCCTGCATGTCTTTCTCAGAATCGGGCCCATAGTGTATAATCTTCCACCAGACCATCCATAATTCTATTCTTCTCCTTGCTATGTTTTTAAGTTACTCCTTATTGATGTCTTGTGTTTCTTTCCTGTCTACTATTGGTGTTCCTTTCTATAGGTGGTTATAATTTGGTTTTATTTAATTTGTAAATCACTCTGCTGTCCCCTACTAAGGACAGTATATCAAGATTTCATAAATGAAATGAAATGAAATATGTAGCTATAACAATCAACATGAAAGTTGTAGGTGCTAGCTTTCAATTGGAATAACTTTATGCAAGGGATTGGTTCCTCGGGAATAATCTCTCTTCAGCAAGTGAATTGGAACCGTGCAGTGACAGAGGAGGAGCAGAGTTCCATCACCCGTGGCAGGCTCACCTGGGACAGACTTCCGACGTCAGCCAAAGGCCCCCATAAGACTGTGCTTCTCTGAGGCATGCAGCCATTGGTGGACGGCCATGGTGTGCCTTAAGGGGTGTGTCACAAGAAGCAGGCTACACCCTTTGGGAGCCCCTTAGGAGCATTGGAGGAACAGTGAGAAGCCTAATTTCTGGCCCTATTGATGCTGTCCAAGGATAAGAGAAAAAAGAAGCCTTCTCCTGGGAATACTGTGGTCTCTGGTCCAATGAATGAACATCTTAGAATCAAGGTAGATGCGATGCCCAGGGCTGTACCTAGGCCTGTGCCAGTGGTGCAGCCACACAGGGTGAAAAAACCTAAGGGTGCATTTAGGGCTGTTTTTCTGCCAGACTTGGCTCCACCCCCCCCCATCCGCGTTGCTTCCCTGGCCATCCCTTGCCCCACCACCGCTTTTTCTGCTCCCTTGCTGATGGTGGCATCAACGGATCTCCAATTAAAAAAAAAACATGGGCCCATTATTCGAAAGGCCCAATAAACCATTTAAATGCTTTAACTGGGGATATTCAATATCACTGCTACATGGTTAGCAATTGCGGCTTCCCATGTCTGCAGTGATCCCGGATATTCAATGCTGAGGTCGCATATGACCCCAGATATCCGGAGTTAAGGGTCGGCAGGGAGTTCTATGCGCTGCCAACTCATTATCGGGCCCCATGGTTCTTTGCAACACCACACCTGCATGGCTGGTCTACTCCCTCCCTCGTTTGACACATGCATATGTCAGAGGAGAGAGGGATCAGTCCAGCCATGCAAACGCGGAGTTGGAAAGACCCACGTTCTTTTTTATTGGAGGTCCGCTGATGTCACCATCACCAAGAGAACAGGAAAAGTGGTGGCGGGGCAAAGGGCAGGCATCAAGGGTGGAGCGGACTAGACTTGAGGAGGTGGTGTAAAATGGGGAGATATTGGACATGGGGGGATAGGGACAGAAGAGCTATGCTGGTCATGGGGAGATAGGGGCTAATAACAAAAGTCTGATGTCATAGGGAAGGGGGCACCAGGTTTTCAAGTCACACAGGGAGCAGTTATGGCTTGGTACAGTACAGTCTGACGATGCCACAAAGTAATCTATCCGCATGCCATGCATCAAATGTTAATGTCATTCACATATAAGTTATATTACTTGACTGAGAAAAAGTGGCCATATGAGGTTCCTGGAATATGCAGCATACATTAATTCTGTATAGTGTGTTTACCCTTTGGGGTATCTTGAATAAACTCTTTTTTTTGGACTTCTCATCTTGTACTGGTATTCCTTAGTTTTTGTGAGGTCCCCTGTGCTTTTCTCCATTGGATCATATGTAATTCCTATCCACAAAAGTGGAAGTAAGGAAGAGGGTGGAAACTATAGAATGATTCGTCTAATCTTTGTGATGAGTAAATTAATGAAAACCCTGATAAAGCCGAGGATAGTGTAATTTCCAAAATACAAACGATTACAAGATCTGAGATCTCATGGCTTTACTAGAGGGAAGTGATACAGTATATAGGGTGAAGTACTTCAGTGCATGAAAGAAAAGCAGGACCTGGAGGTAATAGTATCAGATGATAGATAGAGATGTTGTCAACAAACCTAGAAGCCTGCTTAGGTGCATACGGAGGGCAATGGAGAGCAAGAAAAAGGAGGCGATAGTGCCTTTGTATGAGTCTCGGGTGAGACTCCGCTTAGTAGAATACAGAGGATCTCTGCCGAAGAGGAAGGAATGGTAGAGCTTAGTGCTTCATATGGATGGGCAAACTGGATCGGCCTCATGGTCTTTAGCTACGATCATTTTCTATGTTACTTCCTCATCACTTAACACGCTAACCACAAGATCTTCAAGATCCTCTTCAGTCATTAAATGTTGAATATCTGATGATTCTGATATAAATCCATATGACTAGGATTCATCTGATTCTGTATCTGCCAAGACCAGCTACACACACTTCTACACGGAGAATATATTGCACCTCAGCCTGCTCCTCTGCTCTTTTCCTCGCAGGCAGACAACCTGCATCAAGGTTGCCATCAGGGATGGCCTGACCATCAGGCAATCTAGGTAGTCGCCTAGGGCAGCAGCAAAGGGCAGGCCATTCAAAGCTAAACAATAAATTCTGACAGCTAGCAGGGCAATAAGGCTTAAGGTTGGGCTAGGGTGCCTACATCTTGAACCATCTTTGAGTCCCGTCCTGGCTGTGATCACAGCCTTCCCCATCTGTTCTGCCCATGAGGATCTGATCTCCCATGGCAGACAGGAGTTGTCTGCTCTGTTCTCTTCTGCCTGCATGAGATGGGATCCCCGTGGGAAGAACAAGAGAGGAAAGCTTCAATGCAGGTTGTCTGCCCACGAGAATCCCATCTTGCGGCTGGAAGGCAAAGGTTTGATGGGGACAGAGCTTGTGTGACCCACCCTGTTCTGATACCTATAGAATGGAGTGATAAATGAAATCCAAGGCAGTGGAAAGTTCAAGGGACACAACTAATGTGATGTTCCTCTGATTGAGGGAGTTATGAATTTCACCTAACAAAGAAGCAAGAATTGTTTCAGTACTAAATCCGACTGCCATGGATGCAAAGTATTAGTTTTTTCAAGATGGTCCCATTGTTTGGCAAAAACTACCTTTTCCATAATCTTTAATAAGTAGGGAAGGTTGGAGAATGGTCTCTAATTGGCTGCCATAGTTGGATCAAGTGATGGTTTCTTAAGTGCGGGACAAATTAAAGCTTTCTTACAAGGAGAAGGAACAATACCAGAGGTGAAACAGGGATTAATGATAGTAAGAGAGAAAGGGAGAATACAAAGTGAGTCAGAATTGATCAAGGATGAGGGAATGGGATCCAGAGGACAGGTAGTTTTCCAGGAGCTAGCTATGGCTAAGCTCTCTTTAAGAGCCTGCCAGACCCTTCAGTGTCCACAATGCCGACTGCTGCTCTCTGCCCTGAATTCCTGTTGCTGTTCTAGTCAGTCATTGAGCTGGGAGAAACCCTTCAGCAGACTGGAAATGCTCTTAAACTAAGAACACAAGAACATAAGAACTGCCATATTACGTCAGAGCAAAGGTCCATTAAACCCAGCATTGTGTTTCCATCAGTAACCATTCCAGGTTACAAGAAACTGTCAGGGTCCCAAAAAGGTTCACAGGTTCCACCGTGCTTATCCCTTGGGGAAGCACTGGATTTCCCTGGTCGTCTTTAATAATGTTTTAGGACCTTTCCTCCAGGAACTTGTCCAAACCTTTTTAAACCCAGCTACACTAACAGAGCATTGCGTGAAAAAATATTTCTCTTCTTAGTCTTATATGGGCTGCATTGTAGCTGCATTGTGGGTCCCCTTAGTCTTTCTACATTTTGATAGTGTAAACAACCAATCTGCGTTTACCTGTTTCACTCCATTCATTAATTTATAGACCTCTACTGTACTGGCAATGTCTTCCCTGAAAGAGGAATCGAAGAAACCTCCTGTGTTCTGCATGAATAAGGATGTGTGTATATCCGTCCTTTAGGTCTAGAGAACATAGCCAATCCTGACTCTGGATGTAAGGGAGAAGTGTTCCGAGAGAGATCATTTTGAATTTCTCTTGGAACAGAAACTTGTTTAACTCCCTGAGGTCCAGTATGGGCCTGTACCCTCCTGTTTTCTTTGGTATAAGGAAGTAGGGGGAGTAAAAGCCCAAGACTTGTTGAGAAAGACGTACGTCCTCTATCGCACCCTCAGCAAGGAGTGAGGTAACTTCCTGATAGAAGAGAGTGGTGAAGGGGGAGGGGGGCGAGAACTTAACTCTCTAGTAGTGGAGGTGGGGCATACTTTGGAAATGGAGTTTGTACCCCTCTTTCACTATGGAGAGAGTCCAATGCTCTGATGTTATCTGCTGCCACCTCTTGGCAAAGTAAGAGAGTCTGCCTGGAATGTTGAGTGGCTCTGGAATTCTTAGAGGTAGGATGACTAGGTTCTCTAGGAAGGAGTCAAAGACCTTGTGGAGGCTGTATCTGCTGAGCTGGTTGAGCTCTAGGGACTTGAGCCTTTCTTTGTTGTTTCAGCTGCTGTTGCCCCTTCTGGGAAGCATGGACTGGGTGTAAGAAGGATAGACTTTCTTTTTCTTGTTGAAAAAGGGTTTCTTAACCGTCTTTTTCTTAGCTGGATTGGCAGTGATCCTTGAGAGCCTTTTTAAAATAGTATTCTCGGACTCTATGAACTTATTCTGGCCGATAACATAGAGGCCTGAAAACATCGACGACCAAAGGCATTGAGAGTTCTTGCCTCACGGCTTGGAGGATTAGATAATTGTGTGTTTGCACTTCTAATTCGTCACATTGCCGATTCTACAACCATGGAATGGTGTGGTAACTGCATTTTTTTGAACCTGGGACACTGTGGTACCCGGTACATTGTATCGAGTCTTCGAGAATGTGGAGACACCGTTAAAGATGTCTCCCAGATCCCAAGCATGAGGTCATGCAAAATCCGATGTATGGGAAGGATTATGGCCTCTTTAGGGGCTGCAGGATACTGAAGAATTTCAAGTTCTTCAGCTCTCTGTTCCTTCTCGGGGGCCAGGGCAATTGAGAGGCCCCGAGCACATCCCGTATAAAGTCTTGAAAAGTTATGTCCTCCGAAGGAAACATCTGGTGCTGCGGGGAAGGAGAGGGATCCTTCAGAAGAACCGCTCCGCAGAAAATGAAAAACCGAAGAGGGAGAGTTGGAAAGGCAGAAAGGCAGCAGCGCAGGCGCAGTGGGATGCTCCCAAAAGCTTTCCTATAAGACGCTGGGGAGCGTTCCCGCGTGGGCTCCATCGATGCCGACGATAACCATATGTGAAGACTACATTCCTGCTTGTTCCTGGAGATTATTCTATGTAGAGCTATTCCCTTACTAATATATGCTGGATTGTTACTTCTTCTACTCTCTGATATTTATTTACATCTTCCTGTTCAAGTTCATTTATATCACATTAAGCCGTGAGAGACATATTTTAAGTTTTCCTCAATTTGACTCTAAGGCAGTGGTTTTTAACCTGGTCCTCTGGAACCTCTAGGCCAGTCAGGTTTTCAGGATATCCCCAATGAATATTCATGAGACAGATCTGCATACAATGGAAGCAGTGCATGCAGATCTATCTCATTGTGGATATCCTGAAAACCTGACTGGCCTGGGGGTCCCATAGGACTGGGCTGAGAACCACTGCTCTAGGGCAATGTTTTAGCACATTTCTCCAGGCCAAAAATCATCCTGATGTTATCTAAAAAGCTTTTCACTAGATGAAATTATTCCACTAAGTATTGATCATGAGACCCTTAGAGTGGACTTTTTCATTGAGGAGATGTTGAATGAAAACATATCACATTAGGAACATAAATGGTTTCTCTCCAGTTTACTCTTTCAAGAATTCTTAAGCGAACTTTATTAGCAGAGTTTTTATCATATTGTAAACAATTAAGTGGTTCTCGTGGAGGCAATTTATCCAAATGGGTTAGTTTTGCACATAACATGATAGTCATCACTTCTAAAAGAGGGTATGTGCAGAATGATCTCAATCTCTCAAATTTACTGCTAATGCTTGGCGTAGTACTTGCATCGTGCCAGAGAGCCTCCTGCTGGAGTTCATAGGACGTAATATGTACTGGCAATTTGTTACGATGTGGCTTAAAGTTCTCCTTTAGCAGGCCTATGGCTCCCAATATGATGAGAAATATTTCTGTATCTTTGGGGCTTGTTTACAAAGCCGCGGTAGCGGTTTGCGATCGTAATCGGAGCCGCGGCCCCATTGATTTCAATGGGGCCGCGGCTGCGATCGCGATCGCGAACCACTACCGCGGCTTTGTAAACAAGCCCCTTTGTCTCACATTTTCTTGGTCTCTGACTGCATTTCTCAATACTTCAGGATCTTCTCCCTCTCCACGCAATTCACAGAATAGTTCCTTGGAACAGACACATCTATTATCAATGCCGTTCTAGTGTTTCCTATATTGGGTTTCCTTGCATCCAGTTTCTTATCCATCAGAATGGAAATGTCCCAAGTTTGTCATAACTTCTTCATTCTCTGTAATTCTCTTTTCTGTTACAGTTTTGTTGCAGTGCTTACAGAGTTTCCAGTAGATGAGACGCGCCACTTTGTTGTGCCTTTCAGTACACAATTTTCTGCCATCTGTACTTTACAACCAGTGACAAGGGGAGTAACCATTTTCAGCTCTCTCTTATAAAATCTGCATATGTGTTTTACCAGTTTTCTCCGCTCACTGTGAACCATCTTGTCTGTAATCCATTGTCCTGGGCTGCAATCATCAATCTCTTATCCTTAAGTTTCAATTGACCTCTTTGTAACCACTCATGTGTCCTTGTTTGATCAACAAATGGTTCCTGGTGTAATGCTTTATATTTCCCACACTATTTATGGAATTTGCTACTTAGTTTTGTGCATATTAAAAAGGCTTTAACAAGTGATATCTGTGAAAATTATTTCCCATAATGATTTATTATTCAATACTAGTGACCGTTAAAGAGAGACGTTTTAACATAAGCAGCTTATATAGCAGTTTTTAAGTAACATATGATCCTATTCTTTTTATTCTTAAACATGTTGATTTTCAAAAGTCTTTTTATACATACATTTGTTAGTATTAACAAAAGTTGATGACGGTTTTTTTATATCTTTTTTTTTTTTTTTTGAGTCTTTTGGTTACACTCCTGAAGCGCCTTCCTTGCGCTACGCAGCCACATCGAGTGTACCACTACTAGCTTCAACTGTGAAGATAAGTTTTAAAATTGTTTGATGCACTGATGATTATAGGCTTGTAACCAAATCAAATCAAATAAGTTGTAGTGAAGGGGTGTTTATGACTTATGAGGATGAGTGACCTAGAACCAAACAAAGGATCCGAATTTTGATTTAAGGCACAAAACTGAGGTCCTTTCCCCTTCTTTTAGATAAGGTTTTTCAAAAATTGCATTTGGTGTCATCATTAAGGTGAAAGAATAATTAGAAAAAAATCATTTTGGGAACAATATTCATAGATTATTTGCATTGTTAATTATTAGTTTTGCGCATACCATGACAGTCATAACCCTCACTTCTAAGCCAAGGTATGTGGAGTAGGATCTCCAGTGTGGATTCTTTCATGCATGTGCAGATTACTTTTTTGATTGAAGCTTTTATCACAATCAGAATATTTAAATTGTTCCAGTCCACTATGAATTATTTCATGCTTTCTTTGATCTGATTTTGATATAAAATGTTTATTACATTCAGATCTCAACTCATTTCTCTCCAGTTTGTACTCTTTCATGAATTTTTAGGCTAGTTTTATAAGTAAAGTTTTTAATACATTGAGAACATTTAGATGCCTTCTCTCCAGTATGTATTCTTTCATGAATTCTTAGGTTAGCTTTGTTAGCAAACCTCTTATCACATTGTGAACATTTAAATGTTTTTTCTCGGGGCGGTTTCTCCAAATGGGCTAATTCTGCACATACTATAACAGTCATGAACCTCACTTCTAAGCCAGGGTGTGTGGAGTATGATTTCAGTCTCTCAAATTTACTGCTAATGCTCAGCCTAGTACTTGCATTGTGCCAAAAAAAGCTTCCTTCTAGAGTTTGTAAGATGTAACCATCATGGCTAATTTTTTTCTAGTATGTATTCTTTCATGCATTTTTAGATTACCTTTTCGCTTTAAGCTTTTATCACAGCCAGAACATTTAAATTGTTACAAGCCAGTGTCTATTCTCTCATGCATTTGCAGGCTAATTTTTAAATTGAAGCTTTAATCAAAGTAGGACATTTAAATGGTTTCAGTCCACGATGAATTTGTTCATGTATTCTCTGATCAAATTTTGCTATGAAACATTTACCACATTCAGAACAATTAAATCATTTCTCTCCAGAGTTTACTCTTTTATGACGTTTTAGGCCACTTTTACAGGTAAAGCTTTTAACACATTGAGAACATTTAAATTGCTTCTTTCCAGTGTAAATTCTTAGGCTAGCTTTAGTAGCAAACCTCGATCACATTGTGAACATTGAAATGGTTTTTCTCTAGTGTGCATTCTTTCATCAATTTGTAGATTCATTTTTCAATTGAAGCCTTTATCACATTCAGAAAATTTAAATGGCTTTTCTCCAGTGTGTATTCTGTCATGAATTCGTAGACTACTTTTTTGAATGAAGCTTTTATCACATTCAAAACATTTAAATGGTTTCTCTCTAGTGTGTATTCTCTTATGACTTTGTAGACCACTTTTATTAGTGAAGCTTTTCTCACATTCAGAACACTTAAATGGTTTCTCTCCAGTGTGTATTCTCTCATGAATTTGTAGACTATCTTTATGGCTGAAGCTTTTATCACATTCAAAACATTTAAATGGTTTCTCTCCAGTGTGTATTCTCTTATGACGCCATAGATTACTTTTTTGTTTGAAGCTTTTCTCACATTCAGAACATTTAAATGGTTTCTCTCCAATGTGTATTGTCTCATGAATTTGTAGACCACTTTTATTAGTGAAACTTTTCTCACATTCAGAACATTTAAATGGTTTCTCTCCAGTGTGTATTCTCTTATGACGTCGTAGATTACTTTTTTGTATGAAGCTTATCTCACATTCAGAACATTTAAATGGTTTCTCTCCAGTGTGTGTTCTCTCATGAATTTGTAGACTACTTTTTTGAATGAAGCTTTTCTCACATTCAGAACACTTAAATGGTTTCTCTCCAGTGTGTATTCTCTCATGAATTTGTAGACTCTCTTTATGGGTGAAGCTTTTCTCACATTCAAAACATTTAAATGGTTTATCTCCAGTGTGTATTCTCTCATGACGCTGTAGATTACCTTTTACGTTGAAGCTTTTCTCACATTCAGAACATTTAAATGGTTTCTCTCCAGTGTGTATTCTCTCATGAATTTGTAGACTACGTTTATGGGTGAAACTTTTATCACATTCAGAACATTTAAATGGCTTCTCTCTAGTGTGAATAATTTTGTGAATTTCTAGGCTAGCTTTACTAGTAAACCTCTTATGACATTGTGAACATTTAAATGGTTTCTCTCCAGTGTGTATTCTCTCATGACGTTGTAGATTGCCTTTTTGTTTGAAGCTTTTCTCACATTCAGAACACTTAAATGGTTTCTCTCCAGTGTGTATTCTCTCATGAATTTGTAGACTATCTTTTTGGGTGAAGCTTTTCTCACATTCAGAACATTTAAATGGTTTCAGTCTACTATGAATTATTTCATGGCTTCTTTGATGTGATTTTGATTTAAAACATTTTCCACATTGAGAACATTTAAAGAGTTGGTCTCTAGTGTGGTTTCTTTCATAAGTTCTTAAGTTAACTTTTTGATTGAAATTTTTATCACACTGCAAGAATTCAATTGGTTTCTGTGTTTTGAGAAATTTCTGATAAATTTTAAGTTGTGACCTGTGTGCAAAATATTTTTTACTTTCTGTACCCTGGAATGGCTTGACTTGACTGTGAAACAGTTTTTCTGCGGTCAGGTTTGGCTTTTCAGTGAATCTTTCTTCACATGCTGTACATTGCAATGGTTTCCGTTCTTCATTAAGTCTCTTACTTTGTTCAAAATCTGGACACTGATTGGAATTATCCTCTTTTTCAGTGTATGTGCTGGGGCTCTCTCTTTTTTGAGCTTTTTCTTTTCCCTCTTGGCAATGTTACTCTACCGATACCTTCTTCACAGTCAGCTGAAGGATCTGTTCTGGAGGGGTCCCTCTGTTTCCATTTCTTCCTCTGTTGCCCATTAAACATTTCCATTCTCTCACTGTTATGTCTGGATCCATTACCTATTGAATATAAGTGAAAGTAAGATCAATAATTTTACAGCTATAGAGGAGGACACAGATAAGGAATTATTCCCATAGAATTCTTCAAAGATATTTGCTGGGCTAAGGAGCCATACAGTATAAAAGAAATGGGAGCTGGTTTTGCTTGTAGACTGGTACAAGTCAGAAATAGCACATGAAGAGAGAAGAACAGACCACTGGATTTCATCCTACTGGTTCTGGGTGTCTCATCCTCACCTCTAGCCTCCGCCCTGAATCCCTTCACTCACATTACAGCTACTAAAGTCCACTGAGAATTTGCGAAAGACTCTGCAACTCCCAGATGGACTAGTTATATTCATAGGAACATAAGAAATGTCATACTAGGTCAGACCAAGATCCATCAAGACCAGTATCCTGTTTCCAGCAGTTGCCAATCCAAGTTACAAGTACCTAGCAGTTTCCCAAAAAGACATACAGGTTCCAGAATGCTTGTATTGGGGCAAGCAGTGCATTACCCGGGTCTCCTTTGTTAATGGTTTATGGATCTTTCCTCCAGGAATTTGTCAAAAACTTTTTCAAACCCAGCTACACGAGCAGATTTTAGTACATCCTCCAGTAATGAATGCTAGAGTTTGATTATGTGTTAAATGGAACAATATTTCCTCTTATTAGTCTTAAATGGGTTACACCATAGCTTCATTGCATGTCCCCTAGTCTTTCTACTTTTTGATGGCGTAAAGAATTGATCTACGTTTACCTGTTCCACTCTATTCATTAATTTATAGACCTCTACCATATCTCCCCTCAGCCGACTGTTTTCTATGTTGAAGAGCCCTAAGCTTTTAAACTTCTCCTCATATTCAAGGTGTGGTCGCACCATGGAACGACAAAGAGGCATTATAATATTCTTTGTTTTATTCTCCAAGCCTTGCCTTATGATTCCTAGCATCTTAGTTGGCTTCCTGGCTACTACTGCACACTGGGCGGAGGATTTCAATGTGCTATCCATGATGACACCTAAATCTTTTTCCCAGGTGGTGGTTCCTAATGTGAAACTTTACATCATGTAACTTTAGTTTGGCTTGTTCTTTTCTAGGTGCATAACTTTGCATGTGTCCACATTAAAGTTCATCTGACATTTGAACGTCCAGTCTTCCAATTTATCAATGTCCTCTTGAAAATTTTCACAATCCTCTTGGATTTTAACAACTTTGATTAATTTTGGGTCATCTACAAATTTGACTCCCTCACTTGTTATTCCCATTTCCAGGTAATTTATAAATATGTTAAAAAGCAGCAGACCCATCCCAGATCCCTGTGGTACTGCATTATTCACCTTTCTCCATTGAGAAAATTGGCCATTCAGCCTATCTTCTGCTTTCTATCTTTTAATCAGTTCCTGATCCACAATAATACACTACCTCCTATCCCATGACTTTTTAACTTCAACAAGAGTCTTTCATGAGGGACCTTGTCAAAGGCTTTCTGAAAATACAGATACACTATTGACTGGCTCATCATTGTCTACCTGTTTATTCACACCTTCAAAAAAAATATAACAGGTTAGTACAACAAGACGTTCCTTGGCTAAAGCCATGTTGGCCTTCTCCCATTAAACCATGACTATCTACCTGTTCAGTAATATTGTTTTTTTATAATGGTTTCTACCATTTTGCCAGCAACTGACATCAGGCTCACCAGCCAGTAATTTCCCGGATCACCCCTGGAACCCTTTTCAAAAATTGGTGTTACATTGGCTATTCTCCAATTTTCAGGTACTACAGATTACTAATAGTAGGTCTACAGTCTCATATTTCAGTTCTTTCAACACCCTCGGATGTATACCATCCAGTCCAGGTAATTTGCCACTCTTTATCAAATAGTTGCAATATACCTTCCTGATTTATTGCTATTTCTTTCAAATCTTCTGATGTATCATCTTTAAATACAATTTCAGTCATGGGTACCTTCCCTACATCTTCTTCAGTAAAGGCCGAAGCAAAGACTTAATTCAGTTTCTCCACTATGGCTATGTCCCCTCTTAATGCCCCTTTTACCCCCTATCATCTAATGGTCTAACTGACTCTGTTCCAGGTTTTTGGCTATGAATGTACTTGAAAAAGTCTTCACTATCAGGGTCGTCCATTCCTGCTATTCATCCCCTCTGCCGACCCCGACTAATTTCCCTGCATTTTGTATGGGGTGGTTAGATGGGGGGAGCGTGAGGGCGGGAAGTGGCCCCGGATATACAGAGCCGATTCCAATGTCGGCCCTGTATGTCCGTGGCCGGCAGAATGTACGGGGAACTTATTCCACCTCTGAGATTGAATAAGTTCCCCTATCGGCAGGGAACAGCAGGCCTGGGCATTGAAAGAAGTAGGAGGGGGTAGAGGAGATTCCCCACAGACCGAACCTGGCCTTGGTGCGCCAGATTGAGGGTTGGGCTGCGGGGAATGCAAAATCTGTTTGGGGGCCAGGGATCACGGTTCTTGAATGGAGACCCGGTGCCATAGCGCCTGGACATCATGGTGCCATGGCTCCATTCAGGAGCCCTAACTGAGTTATCTAGGCAAGGCCTGTATGTCCAGGCTGACTGGGATCGAGGTCCCTTCCTGCACGTACAGGCCAGTATGCAATTCTGATCCCACAGGGCTAGACGTGCCCCACATGATCAGAATCATGGCTAACTCTCTGTGTCCGATTCCGACCGGGCACACAGAGGGCCAGGACATCCAGGATGGAATCGGGCCCTATGCTTTTCTGCTTTCACAGCAAGCTTCTTCTCAAATTCTCTCTTTAAGAACATAAGAACATAAGAACATAAGAAATGCCATACTGGGTCAGACCGAGGTCCATCAAGCCCAGTATCCTGTTTCCAACAGTGGCCAATCTAGGTCATACGTACCTAGCAGTTTCCCCAAAAGACACAGGTTCTGCAGTGCTTGTACTAGGCCAAGCATTGATATCCTGGGTCCCTTTTTAATAGTGGTTTATGGACCTTTCCTCCAGGAACTTGTCCAAACCTTTTTTAAACCCAGCTATACTAACAGCCCTTACTACATCCTCCGGTAACAGATTCCAGAGTTTGATTACACGTTGAGAGAAGAAATATTTTCTCCTATTTGTCTTAAATAGTTTACCCTGTAGCTTCATTACATTCTCTTTGCCGGCCTTATCAATTACTTGCATCTAAATTGCCAGTGCTTATGTTTCCAGTTTTCATCTTTTGCCTCCTTTTTCTATTTCCTGGACTATTACATGGACCACCCAAACAATCAGACCCCTACAGATGGCACAAAATTCTGCTGCCCGCATCATCACCGGATCATGAATTCCTCCCTCCCCCCGAGCCAACTGCATTGGCTTCCGATCACCTCCGGGATCAAATTCAAAATAGATCTCAACATATACAAGATCCAGCACAACTTGTCCCCAGACATTTTCGTCAACATGAACACAAGCACAAGACCCAGACGACGTAACAGAGTGGAAACCATTCAGACCTCTAGCATCTACTCTAAAACCACCCAATCCACATCTGCAAGAGCATTGTCACTAGCAGTACCGGCCCTCTGGAACTCCCTTCCATCTGACCTGAGAGCCACCACTGATGCCAAAGTCTTCAGGAAGAAACTCAAAACTTATCTTTTCATAGAACACTACGGAGCCGTCACTTAATGCATAACTCCCCCTCCTCCCATTGACCCCCCCCCCCCGACAAAATCAGCTGACTCAAATCATGACTTTTGTAAATATTGTATATACGCCTCTTTGAAAATAAGTTGCTATCAAGAACCTCCCGCATGTCCCCAACCCCACACGACTATGTAATGTATAACTGCCATGTATCATGTCTTTTTTATCATGTAAACCGCTTTGATTATAGGACAAAGCAGTATATAAAACCTGTTAAATAAATACATTTCCTGAAAGATGTTTTTTTTGCTACAACAGCCTCTTTGACCTCACCTTTAAACCATGCTGGCAAGTTTTTGGACTTCTTTTCACTTTTCTTAAAGCCTGGAATATAGCTGGTCTGGGCTTCCAAGATAGTATTTTTAAAACAACACCCATGCTGGATGTAAATGTTTAACCTTTACTGCTCCTCATTTTTAGCTTTATTCTTGACTATTTCTCTCATTTTATCAGTTTCCCTTTTGAAAGTTAAAAGGCAGTACTGTGGATTTCCCTGCTGTCCTTCCTCCATTTATTAAATCAAATGCGATCACGCTATGATCACTATTGCCAAGTTTCCCCAACATCTTTATCTCTTGCACCAGATCTTTGGTTCCACTAAGGACTAGGTCCAAAATGGCTTCCCCTCTTGTCGGTTAATTAACCAGCTGCTCCAAGAGGCAGTCATTTATTTCATCTAGAAACTTTATCTCCCTAGCATGTCCTGCCATGACAGTGACCCAGTTGATACCAGGGTAAACGAAATCACCTACAATTATTACTGCATTGTAACTTTTGTTAGCTTCCCTGATTTCTTTGAGCATTTCATCATCCATCTGTTCATTCTGACCTGGACGGTAGTACACCCCAAATGCCATAGCCTTCCTCTATTTACATGGCATTTTAATCAATAGAGATTCTATAGTGTATTTTGTTTCCTGCAAAATTTTAATCCTGTGTGACTCAATGCCCTCTCTAACAGAGTAGATAAAATGGGTGGAGGGGTTGCGCTCTGTCATTATGATATAATTTGTACCCAGTATCACAATGTCCCACTGATTGATATCTCAGAGATTGGATAGGAGGAGGATAATCATATCTAACCTCTCATTCTTAAGCGTCCCTCCAGTACAGTCCCTTTTCTCTAGGTGTGCTCCCGTTCCAGCAGCTTGGAGACTGAGTACGTCATCCTTTTGATGACACTGGAGTATATATACCACTAGCACCTCCCACCAGCTCCAGTATACTCAGTCTCCAAGCAGTTAGGGAGCAGTAAGCCAGGAGATTAGGCTTACTGGAGAGACATTTAGGAAGATAAGTTCCTTTAGTTTCTTTAATTATTTTTATCTTGGGTCTCCCTTTTAGACAGGCAGGCAGGTGTGTGAGCAAGATTGGGAGAGGGACCCCCTTCCCCCCCCCCCTTCTCTTTTGCCCAGTCTTAAACGTTCCGGCAGAGCAGGAGGAGGCTTCTTGGGAGTTTGTCAGCGCCTGGCGGTTCCCGATCCCTGCTAGAGTGAGGAGCCATCTTGCAGTTTAATTTAACTGCCAGGGCTGCCTGCTGTTCCATTCTGCTGCGGTGCTGAAGCCCTCGCGGCTGCTGAGCATGTGGGTGGAGCAGCATCGCCAGGGGAGTCTGCTCTAAGAAGCCAAAAGGAAAGAAACAACTGAGCAGAGAGCCATGGCGGCAGACCACATGGAAAAATAGAACACACGGTCGACGGCTACATGTTAGCAACAGGGCTAACGCATAGGAGGCAGAGGAAAGGAAGATCAGAATCGGAAGAGGTAGGCCTGTTGCGTTCGTGCTCTTTTTTCGCACGTTTTTTTGCCACTGGAGGCCCGATTCTTAACCGAGTTTCAAGAAACATAGAAATATGATGACAGAAAAAGACCACATGGCCTATCTAGTCTGTCCTTCCATATCTTGCTTTCGGGGATGGTTGGCACGGAATCCCATTAATTGGGGGAGTGGGATGCTAATAGTCCTTGTTGGTCCGGTGATCCATTATTTCTCGATTGTGTTAGAGGTAAAAAAAAAAAAAAAAAAAGTTTGTCCAGAAACAAGGTTTGGCAGCAGACTCCCTGAGGACTGTGCATTGGCATTCTGTTGGCTCAGAGCAGTCCAGACACCATGCCAATGAGGCTACAGTGTTTGGTGTCCGGCGTCCAGTGGGGAGCAATGTCAGAGACAGGAGTGTGCAGAGACTGCGTAATGGAAGCGGTGTCCTTGGAACAGGGTATCCAAGCAAGTATAGACTAGGAACCCCCTTTAGCCCTCTCCCAGGAGTCAGCGGGACCTGGGGTCACAATGGTTGAGTCTGGGTCACCGCCATCTTCTCTGTCAGATCATCCTGCTCTCTCTCTGCCGCAGCCCAGGCCCTCCACTTCGAAGGGAGTGGAAGGGGGGAGACACTGGGGTGTTTTTTTTCCCAGAGTTTGTTTTATTGCTGCACAGAGGGTTTTGTCTGAAGCAACTAGATCAGGAGCCAGCGCAGGAGGGTGGGGCAAAAAGGGGAGCTGATCACAAGGAGCCGGAAGACACAGAGGTGCCTCTGAAACGGACTAGGCTGGTGAATGAGGTGGCTTTACAGTCCCCTTGGTTGGAGGCTCATGAGGAGGAGTCCTTGGACCGGGAAAGGGGGGAGGACGAGGAGGAGCTCAAAGAGGGCGAGATTCCAGAGGAGAAACAGGCCAGGATTGTTCAGGTATTCCGCCGAGAATAGTTGCCGGCGTTAATCAGTGAGTCCTTGAAGACCCTCAATATCTCCGCAGGCATCCCAGCGGAGGAGGAGGCATTGGAGTATCCATTTATTCAGGCAGTTAGGAAGTCACAAAAAGTCTTCCCAGTTCACCGAGTGGTTCATCAGATGATCCAGGAGGAGTGGGACCAGCCGGAGTCTGGCTTAAGGGGAGTGCGGTCCATGTCGCGATTATACCCCTTGCCGGAACACGAGAGAGATTTACTTCGGTCCCTAGGGTGGACATGGCCATGTGGGCAGTTACCAAGCAGACAACCATCCCTGCTGAGGCAGTGCGGCCCTTAAGAATGCCCAGGACAGGAAGCTAGACACGTTATTAAAGAAGCCTTTGACATCAATGCCCTGGCTCTCCAGGAATTCGTGTGCAGGGTTTGGGTGGCCAGGGCTTGCCTTCGATGGTCTCAGTAGCTCCAGCTGCTGAGTGACCTCCCTGCTTATCAGGAGTCTGGCGAAGAATATGGCTTCGGTGGTGGCCGCCTGTCGCTATCTGTGGCTCCGCAACTGGGCGGCAGATGGTTGCTCTAAGGCTCGACTCAGCAAGCTCGCCATCAAGGGAAAGATTTTGTTTGGGAAGGACCTGGACACATTGGTTAAGGAGCTGGGAGAATCTAAGGGAGGCAGGCTCCCAGAGGATAGACCAAAACAGAGTCACATCCCTGAGCCTGCATTGTCTCAGCCGTGTGACTTTCGTAAGTTTTGGTTAGCTCGTGCAAAACCCTTTCAGAGGGGACGCTTTCCCGCGAAAGGACAGAATTTCCAGAGGTTTCAGGGGGCAGGAGGAGATTTGGGGTCTCTTCCTCCACCTCGGGTCCTAGTAAGACACAATGAAGCGAGGGGGACCCGGGCCGGCTGGTGGAGGGGGAGCACCTGCGGCAGATTTTTCTCTGCTTGGATTGGGTCAATTCCAATCAATGAGTTCTGGAGGTGGTTTGAGAGGGGTATGCCCTCGAACTGGCAAGACCAATCCCCCCATCGTTTGTGCAGTCGCCTTGCAGAGCCCTGTCCAAGGCCTCGGCAGTAAGGAAAACCTTGGCGCAGCTTCTGCTCCTGGGAGCGGTCATGCCAGTTCCCAAAAGCCAGTGCGGCTGTGGTCGGTACTCCATTTATTTTGTGGTTCCCAAAAAGGAGGGTTCCTTCCATCCGATTCTCGACCTCAAACGAGTCAATCATTGCCTCAGGGTTCCTCACTTTTGCATGGAAACCCTGAGGTTGGTAATAGTGGCAGTATGGCAGGAGAGTTTCTAACGTCTCTCGATCTCACGGAGGCGTATCTCCACCTTCCCATCCGATAGTCACACCTACAGTTCCTGCTGTTTGCGGTACTTATGGGACACTTTCAGTTTCAGGCATTACTGTTCGGACTGGTGACGATGCCTCATACCTTTACCAAGGTGATGGTCATGGTGGCAGCGGCTCTTCGCAAAGAAGGGATTCTGGTCCACCTGTACCTCAACGACTGGTTAATCCACACCAAGTCCAAGGAGGAGAGTGTAGAGGCAACAACCAAGGTAGTCAATCTCTTGAGGAGGTGGGTAATCAACTTATCCAAGAGCAGATTGGTTCCCTCCCAGGAGATCAAGTATCTCGGGGCAAGGTTCGATACCCGCTTAGGCAAGGTGTTCTTGCAAGTTCAGAGGATGAGGGAGCTTTGGCATCTGGTGGGTCAGCTTCTGGCCATGAGGGCGCCCACCGCTTGGCATTATCTACAAGTTCTGGGGACAATGGCGGTGACAATCAAGCCCGTACCCTGGACGAGGGCCCACATGAGACTGCTCCAGTGATCCCTTCTCCATCACTGGTCTCATTTGCATCAGCCTTTGTCCACGGTGCTACCATGTCCTCCGGTGACCAGGAGAACCCTGGACTGGTGGCTCCAGCCAGGTAAGCTGGAGCAGAGGATGCCTCTCGAGTCCCTGCAGTGGATTCAGTTGATGATAGATGCCAGTCTGGTCAGCTGGGGGGGCTCACTGCGAGGGGCACTTTGCCCAGGGGTGCTGGAATGCCCCGGAGGCTTGGTGGTCAATAAACAGGGTAGAAAAGCGAGCAGTAGCACTGGTGCTCAGAGCGTTCGAGCGCTAGGTCCGACAGAAGGCAGTCCAGGTGTTCTCGGACAATGTCACTACAGTGGCGTATATCATTCGGCATGATCAGTCCTCCCTTGAGGAGTAGGCAGAGTGGCTGCTTGATTGGGCCGAGGACAATCTCCAGGCTTTGTCGGCGGTGCATGTAGCCGGGGTAGAGAATGTCACTGTGGACTACCTGAGCCGGGTCAAGGTGGATCATGGAGAATGGGAACTCTGTCAGGAAGTGTTCGATCAGGTGGTACACCGGTGGGGTCCACCCATCATGGACCTCATGGCAAGATGGGGGTCGGCCAAAGCAAGCCGCTTCTTCAGCAGAAGAAAGGAAAAGATGTCGGAGGGCCTAGATGCTCTCGTTCAGAGATGGCCGTCGGAGGGGCTTTTGTATGTGTTTCCTCTATGGGTCCTCCAGAGCGTAGAAGCCCATCCGGGACTGGTAGTTCTGATAGCCCTGGATTGGCCATGGAGGCCGTGATATGCTGACCTCGTGAGGCTACTGGCCGATTGCCCCTGGTGACATCTGGTGAGAGACAACCTCCTAATTCAGGGTCCAGTCTGGATGCCGCAGGTGGGTCGATTCTCGCTTACAGCTTGGCTCTTGAAAGGGCAAAGCTGCAAAAGTGTGGGTACTCCAGGATGATGATCACGACCTTACTAAATGTGCAGAAGCGTTCGACCTGTCTCTCATAAGAACATACGATATGCCATAGTGGGTCAGACCAAAGTCTATCAAGCCCAGCATCCTGTTTCCAACAGTGGCCAATCTAGGTCATACTTACCTAGCAGTTTCCCCAAAAGACACAGGTTCCACAATGCTTGTATTCTGGTTAAGCTTTGATATCCTGGGTCCCCTTTTCATAATGGTTTATGGACCTTTCCTCCAGGAACTTATTATTTTCTTTTATTTGTCTTAAATAGTTTACCCTGTAGCTTCATTGCATGTCCCCTAGTCTTTCTATATTCTGATAATGTAAACAATCAATCTACGTTTACCCACTCCACTCTGTTCATTTATTTATAGACTTCTATCATATCTCCCCTTAGCTGTCTCTTATGTGAGAGTCTGGTGCATCTTTGAGGGCTGGTGTGTCGTCTGCGAAAAGAGGCCTATTGTGGTCTCTGTGCCGGACGTCTTGGACTTACAGGCCAGGTTTCCAAAAGGCCTGGCTGCCAGTTCCTTAAGAGTGCAGCTAGCAGCTATTGCCTGTTACCGGGGTAAGGTTCAAGGTAAGTCACTAGGGGTACACCCAGACATCGCGCAGGTCCTTAAAGTGGTGAGAGGTTTACGGCCTCAGCAAAGATCCTCACTTCCTCCTTGTGACCTCAATCTCGTGCTTAACGCTCTAGCTGGGGATCCCTTTGAGCTGATAGGGCAAACCTCCCTGAAGGACTTGACCCTCAAAACAGCGTTTTTGGTCACGATCTGTTCAGCTAGACGTATTTCGGAACTCCGGGCACTTTCATGACGGCATCCATTCATGAGCTTTTTCAAGGAAAAGGTGGTCCTGCGGATGGTACCTTCCTTTTTGCACAAAGTAGTCTCCCCCTTTCATTTGAATCAACCGGTTTCTTTTCCGGCCTACTCAAAGGAGTAGCGCAGGACAATGGATGCTCGTTTGCACCGACTGGATGTGTGCAGGGTCCTGAAGCACTATATTGACAGGATGATGGCCTTTCGTAGATCAGTTTGTTTGTTTGTCTTGTTTGGTGGACCACAGAAAGGGGAGGCGGCAGCCAAGGCTTCAATTTCTAGATGGATTAAGGAAGCCATCGCTTCGGCGTACATTTTGAAAAGAAGACCCATGCCAGCGGTTTTCAGGGCTCAATATACGCAGGCGCAGGCTGCCTCATGGGCGGAATTCTGTCTGGTTCCGCCACTAGACATCTGTAGGGTGACTACGTGGGCCTACCTGCATACATTCACCAAGTACTTTCGCTTAGATGGTCAGGCAGCCGGAGATGCTGAGGTTAGGGGAGCGGCTCTTCGGTCCGGTATCGCGGATCCCTCCCATTCTTGAAATGCTCTGTGACATCCCAGAGAAAAGGGACTGGACTTGAGGGACGCTTAGGAAGGAGTAATTAGAGCTTTACCTGCTAATTAGAGTTCCTGGTGGAACTCCAGTCCAGTCCCTGATCCCACCCAGGTTTCTGCGAAGTGGCGTCTTCGGCCCGAAGAGATTATATGTGATAGTGTTATTCCCTTTCAGAAAACTCATCGCTGAGAGGGTGGACTCAGAGCGGCAGAATGGACCAGTGTGTGCCCCCTGTCCGGAGACTTTTGGGGGGCAAATTATGATTCAGGTAAGCCTCCTCCTCTTCTTCGGGGAGGTGGGGAAATCCTCCTGGGGTTAAGGGGGAGGTAGTATGAATAGTGATAGGAGAAAGGTTAAGAATGGTTTACAATTTTTCCAGTTAGTTATAGTTAGTGGAGTTTTTAGTTTTACTCTGTTTCATTGTCTCTCCATTATGTCTGCTTTGTCAATAGGATACTGGAGGTGGTGGGAGGTGGCAGTGGTATATATACTCCAGTGTCATTAAAAGGATGACGTACTCAGTCTCCAAGCTGCTGAAAGGGGAACACAACCCAGAGGAAAGGGAAAAGCGACTGGAGTTCCTTCAGTAATTAGCAGGTAAGCTCTAATTACTCCTTTAGTGTTATGTATTCTAACTCTCCCATCTTTTTTTTAAGACTCCTAGCATTTACATACAAGCATTTTAGATGTCATATTTTATTCATATTATTCTGGTTATTGGTTGTTGTTATTGTTAAGTGTCGACTCATGGCTACCCTCTGGATAGTTGTTCTAAACTGTGTTCGGTCTTCAGTCAGGCGGCTCACTGTTGACAGAATGGCACCCATAGCTGCTGTTATTGTATTGATCCATCTCATTGCTGGCCTTCCTTTTTTGCGTTGACCTTCTACTATGCCAAGCATGATGTCTTTCTCTAATCATCTCTCTCTTCGCATGACATGTCCAAAGTATGAAAGTCAAAGTCTTGTCATCTGAGCTTCTAAAGAAAGCTTAGGTTTGATCTCTAGTATTGACCGATTTGTTCTTCGGGCAATCCATGGTATACACAGTATTTGTGACCAGCACCATAATTCAAAGGCATCAATTTTCTTCCTGTCTTGTCTTTTTCACTGTCCAACTTTCGAATCCATTTGACATTATTAAAAATGCCATGGCTTGAACAAGTTGAATTTTTGTATGGAGAGAGAGACATCTCTGCTCTTGAGAATTTTCTCTAAGTCCTTCATAGCCATTCTACCAAGAGCAATAAGTCGTCAGATTTCTTGACTGCTTGTTGCTTCTTTATTGATAGTTGATCCTATTAGGTTACAGTTGATCATTATTTCATGATTTTAGTCTTCTTTACATTAAGGTGCAGGCCCATTTTAAGACTGTTACTTGATCTTGAGAAGCAAATGTTTCAGATTGTCTTCATTTTCAGCCAGTAATGTGGTATCATCAGCATTGTGAAGGTTGTTGATGAGTCTTCCACCAATTTTAAAACACCTCTCTTGTTTTCCTACAATCCTGCTTCTCTGATGATTTGTTCTGCAAATAAATTAAACAGGGGGGGGGAGTATGCCCCCTTACACCTTTGCTGATTTTAAATCATTCTGTTTCTCCTTGTTCCATTTGAACTGTTGCTTCTTGATCAATGTAAAAGTCGCGCAAGAGAACAATCAGGTTTTCTGGTACACCCATGCTTCTTAATGTGGCCCAGAGTTTCTCATGGTTTACAGAGTCAAAAGCCTTGCTGTAAAGTACATATAGATATCCTTTTGGTATTCTTTAGTCTTTTCAAGGATCCATCTTACATCCATGATAATGTCTCTCATTCCTCGCCCTTTCCTGAAACCTACTTGCACTTCAGGTAGTTCTCGTTCCAGGAATGGTGTAGACTCTGTTGAATAATCTTCAGTAGAATCTGGCTGGCATGTGGGATCAGAGCGATTGTGCGATAATTTCTACAGTCAGTTGAATCACCTTTCTTTAGTGTTGGTATAAACATAGATCTTTTCCAGTCAGTTGGCCATGATATTTCTTCCAAATTTCCTTGTAAGTATAGTAACAGCTGTATCAGATTGCTGTAATACTTCTATGGGAAAGTCGATCTTGTTCTTCCTCTAATAGTTTCTGCTTCTATTTCCTGTCATGTGTCATTGTAGTACTTCTCCTTGTCTTGTCTTTCTGCACGTTGAAGATCTCTGAATTCTGTGACTGCCTTTCTTTCTCCTTTGACTTTAGTTTCTCTTCGTTTCTGGGCAATTTTCAGAGTTTCATCGGTCATCCAATTTGACCGTTTTTGCTTTTTCACCTTTTGTAGAGACTTCTCACTTTCTTCCAAACACAGCCTTATTGCTGTCCTCCCATAAGTCTTCTTGAGCTCTGTCATTTGTATCTAAAGCGGCAAATCAATTTTGCAGTCTTTAAATTCCAGTGGTATATTCTCTAGGTCATATTTTGCTACTTTCATAAGTGGCTTGACCTTTTTCAACTTTAGCTTGGGTTTGTATACTAGTAGATGGTGATCTGTACCATAGTCAGCTCCAGGTTTTGTCTTTGTTGATGGGTATAGAGTATTTCCATCATTGATTTCCACAGATGTAGTCAATTTGATTTTTGTACCATCCATTGGGTGAAGTCCATGTGTACAGTCGCCGCTTGTGTTGCTAGAAGAAGGTGTTTGAGATGAATAGATCGTTGGTCTTGCAGAATTCTATCAGTCTTTCTCCAGCTTCATTTCTGTTGCCAATCCATAGTTTCCAACCATTTTGCCTTCTTCTTTGTTGCCAACTTTTGCATGACTATCAGGATATCCTGTTTGCATGTTCTGTCAATTTCAGCTTGTACTTGTTTATAGAACTCATCAATTTCATTCTCTTCTGTGGCTGTTGTTGGGGCATATACTTGAATTATATTTGTGTTGAAAGGCATTCCTCATAGACAAAAAGAAATTAAGCAATCACTGACTGCACTGTTTTTCATTACAGTTCTTGCAAGTTTCTTCTTAATTATAAATTCAACACCACTTCTTTGTCTTTCATTTCCAGCACAGTAGACCATCTGATGCAAAATGCCCAGAGCCAGCCTATTTTAGTTCGCTGACACCCAACAGATCAAGTTGAACATGTTCCATTTGATTTTAGACCACCTCCAACTTCCCTTGGTTCATGCTTCATATGTTCCATGTCCCAATATGTTAGACATCTTTGCAGCTTCTGACTCTCATTTCATGCACAGCTACATCAGCAGTCAGTCGTCCCGAGGATTTTGATCCAACCACATAATAAATGCTGGCTTTAATCTGAAAAGTCTTCAGCTCCTACCCAATAGCTAGTTTAGTGCCTTCCGACCTGGGGAGTCTCATCTTCCAGCACTATGGAATTTGTGCAATTTGTTTTGTTGTGACTATCCATTGGGTTTTTGTGGCAAGATACAGAAGTAGATTGTGAGGCCTTTTTTCTGCACTGTTTAAGTTTAGTGCTATTGCTGTTGCCACAGAAATATGATCCTCCGCCACCAACACTGTCCCATTCTACTGCGGCCCAGATGGGTGGTTTGTCTTGGTCTGGCACCTCAGCTGAGACCTGTCCATCTTGGGAGACCCTGCCAGTAGTTAAACTACCGATAGCTTAGCCCTAAGCATCACTGATGCACACAAGCCCTCACAGCATGACACGCTGCAAACCAAGTGAGGGCTGGTTATCGGTAGGCAGGGGTAATTTGGAATCTTTAAGCTCTGTATTTTTATTTATTTTATTTGTTACATTTCTATACCTCCCCTTCCAGAGATCAGGGGCGGTTTACAAGGAACAAAAATAAACTTTTTACAGGTAACCTGATTTGCAGGTAGGGTCAGTGGGTTGGAGTTACAATTTTTTAGGAACTATGTACAACTTGGCTATATAGAGGAATTTTCATGCTTACGTTTGTTTTATACGGCCTTTATCTGGGTTGGGTGAGCTGTCCCTGTGGTGCATGTGTGTTTGGATATGAGTTTTCTGTACCGTAGTGTATAGTAAAGAGGTGGGTTTTTAGGTGCTTTCTGAAATCTTTGAGGTCTTTTGTTGTGCGGATGTGCAGTGGGAGGGTGTTGCAGATGTTGGGTGCAGCATAGGAGAATGCTCTGGAGCTGCTGGTTTGCTTTGTTTTTCGGATGGAGGGTGGGATTGTTAAGGAGTGGGTGGCATTCTCCCTGCGTGTTCTGTTTGTTGGGGTGAGGAGGAGGGTTGAGAGGAAAGAGGGAGCAACATTGTTGATGAGTTTGAATGATGTTACAAGTAGTTTGTATCGGATCCGGCTTTCTATTGGGAGCCAGTGTAGGGCATATAGGAGGGGAGTGACATGGTCAGTTAGTCTGGCTTTGCAGGTGATCTTGGCTGTGATATTTTGCATTCGTTGGAGTATGTGGAGACTCTTTGCCAGTAGACCCTGTAACAGCCTGTTGCAGTAGTCGAAGTATGGGGTGATGATGGATTGAATGACCGCTCTGACGTCGTTATTTTCAAGGAGAGGTCTTAGTTGTTGTATGGATTTTAATTTGTAGAGGATTGTTATGACTGTTCGTTTCAGGTGGGGTACCATGCTGAGGGAGGTATCTAGGACAACACCGAGGTATTTAACTTCCTTTTTGACTGGGATTGTGGTGATGTTGATGGTGATGGCTTGGGGTAGGGTTGTGTCTTGGTTTCTTGTGCTGTGCATCGCTTCCGTCTTTTTGTAGTTTAGGCTGAGGTGGTTGAATTTCAGCCAGGAGTCAGCTTCCTTAATACATTCGTCCAGGTTGTTGTAGTTGGGGTTATTTACATTTATGGGGAGCGACAACATGATGTCATCCACATTGATGTAGTAGTGGATGTTGTGTTTTTGGAATATGTGGGTGATAGGTTGAAGGTGCAGGTTGAAAAGGAGGGCAGATAGAGCGGAACTTTGTGGTATGCCTTATTCTTGTGGAAAGGTGTTTGCGGGTTTTTTCCCTATTTGGATCGTGAGCTTGCGGGCTGAGATGTATGATTTAAACCACAGCAGGACTAGGCCGCCCAGGCCAATATATTCGAGTCTTGCAATGAGGGTTTCGTATTTTATATTGTCAAATGCTGAGGCGACGTCTAGAAAGACGAGGAGGAATGCTCTATACCAGGCATGTCCAACAGGTAGATCGCGATCTACCTGTAAATCACGGAGGGGTCAGAGGTAGATCGCCAGCCCCACTTGGCTCCATCTCTCCAGCAGCTCGCCCCATCACTAGGAGAGAGCTCGTGCCGGCAGGTCATCTGCCGAGGGCTTGTCGCTGCTGCTGATCCTTTACCTGTCTTTTTTCCCTGCCTGCGGGAATCTTGCCGACAGGTGTATTGGTGGCGCTTGTAGTTTTTGTGCCAATAGTTTTTGGGTACCACAGCGAGCCGCCACCCATACCCCGCGACGAGATGCCACAGGCCTGGTGTCATACCTGGTCTTCTGCCTCTCGGAATCACCCATTCCAGCCACCGCCCCAACACCCCTTAGAAGTGTGTTATACACCGGGTGATATCCATTCCCCGGGCTTTACCTGAATACACTTACCGTATTAGTTGTGTCCTGTGCTGGTCGTTGGTCACTTTATAGTTCGCTTTCATTAAACGTTTTCGGGCAGACACAACAAAGTGTCAAGAATTTGGTGATTTTGGCAGGCTTTTCCAATTTTGTTCTAACTTGCCTATGCCTTGCCTTTGAATTCGTTCAAACCGCTGTGACTTTTGCTTGCCTCTGCAATTTTATTTCACCTTGCCTTTGTGTTGATTCTAACACTGTGTGCAGAATTAATAAAATTCTTATTTTTACTTTTAGAACTGCATGTGTGGTTTTGGCATCTCCAGTCCTTGTTTTGCACATCATCCAGAGGTCTTCAGTTCCTGTTGATCTTTAATACTTTAGAACAGTGACAGTTTTAGACCAGATTCAGCCAGTGTTTATACTAACTTAGCAGATTTGGCCTTCTTACATCCAGCCACCCCAGTATAACAAACATGAGTGTTCCAAAGAAGAGCAAAACCTACCACTTTCATGATAAATGGGAAATGGATTACTACTTCATCATGGTGAAAGACAAGTGTTGTTGCCTAATTTGTAACGCCCCAGTATCCTTGCCCAAAAAGGGTAATCTGGAACGTCATTATAAGGCTCTGCATAGCAATAAGTTTGATACTGATTTTCCACCCAAAAGTGAAATTCGTAAACTGAAGCTCAAAGAACTTAAATCGAAATTGGCTACTCAGCCAAGGTCACATTCGGTCAATGCAAGCATAGCATCCTTCAAGGTCAGCAACCTGATCGCAAAGAAATGCAAACCTTTCACTGAAGGGGAATTTGTAAAAGATTGTTTTCTTGAAGCATCTTACAATTTTTTTGAAGGATTTAAAAATAAGAAAGAGATCATAGCTGCTATTCAAGATGTACAATTGTCAAGAAACACTGTAGTGCGGCGAATAGAAAAGATGTGTGGAGACACAACTGAACAATTGTTGGAGGATGTTTCAAATTGTGTTGCTTTCTCACTCCAACTGGATGAATCTACAGACATAAGAGACATAGCCCAGTTACTAGTCTTTATCCGAATGTTTTTTGAAGACTTCAGTGTTAAAGAAGAACTACTTGGAATGATTTCTTTAAAAGGGAGAACTACCGGTCAGGAAATATTCAGTTCTTTCCATTCTTTTGTGACAAAGTGAAATCTTACATTGCATAGACTTGATTTCATCACTACTGATGGAGCAAGAGCAATGACAGGTGAGCTTAACGGTTTCATAGCCCTCTGTAGACAGCATGACGACTTCCCAGATTTCCTTTCTTACCACTGCATCATTCACCAGCAAGTTTTGGCAAGCAAGAGACTCGATACAAGGACTGTCATGGACATCACTTTCAAAATTGTAAACTCAGTTCGTGGAAGATCACTTCAAAGATGGCTTTTCAATCTTACTCTTGATGAAGGGGCAGCGGAAATCATTTTGCACACAGATGTAAGGTGGCTAAGTAGGCACAAATTTCTGCAAAGATTTTGTGATCTGCTGAATGAAATAAGAAGTTTTTTGAAGGAGAGGGGAGATGACCAAGCAGAGTTGGAAGATGAGGAGTGGTTATGTGATCTGGCATTTCCCGCTGACTTTACAGGCGAACTAAGTGATATGAACCTTGAATTACAAGGTAAAAACAAATGCATTGGCGAGGTGATGAGTACAGTTTCATCCTACAAGAGCAAATTTGAGCTAATGATGACTGTCCTTGCAAACAACACTTTTGATCGTTTTCCTAAATCACAGGACCATCTGGGACAATATCTAAATTTTGTTTTTCAGAGAAGTATGTGACAGAAATCTGTTCTGTTATCCAGGAATTCAAAAATAGATTCTGTGACTTCCAAAAAAACTTGGGACAGTTGTGGAGTACATGTCAGGCCCATTCAAAGTAGATGTGGACATTAAAGAAACTGCAGCTGCTATCAGTAAAAATTACTCATTGAACAAGCCATCTCTTGAAAACGAAATATTAACCCTTAAAAATGACATTTTTATCAAGACCTGTGCTGAGCAAGAATCATTTTGGAAGCTAGTGCCTAGAGACAAATTTCCCAACTTGAGAAGATGCAGTGAAGCTGTATACTCCTGTTTTGGTTCAACTTATTTGTGTGAATCTGCGTTTTCCCATCTGAAAATGACAAAGAGCACACAACGTTCCATCAAGACATATCAACATCTCCAGGATTCCCTGAGACTGGCCCTCACGCAATATTCATTCAACTTCAAAAAGCTGGTGGATGAAATGCAGGCTCAGACGTCTCACTACTGAGTAAGAGCGAAATATTAAAGGTTGTGCAAGATCAGCCTGGATCAATACTCGACCTAAATTTAACACAAATTACTCAATAAAAGGTAAAGAAAGTTATTAAGACAGTTAAAGAAAGTTATTACTCAATAAAACTAAGAAAAAATGTACTTTCCATTTCCCCTCGCAGTTTTTACTGGATCTTCATCTCTGTTTTGTTTTTGCTTAATTTGCTTAACAGCTGATCACATCCACGTAAATGACAGAAGGTCCATAAAAATGGGGGGGGGGGGGGGAGGAATCCTCCAACTTTATTGGGTTAAAATTTAATGTGAAACTAATTTGTATAACTTAATTTTCATGGTGGTAGATCACCGGCACTTTTGGCCGGAAAAAGTAAATCATGACCTGTTCGAAGTTGGACATGCCTGCTCTAAAGGGCATTTAAGTTACTTTTGTCTTTACCGGAACCTCTCTGTTGATATGCCCTAACATTCACCCTCTATGCTTAAGTTTAGAAATATTCCACTGCACACAGCAAGGATTGTATCATAAAGGAATTCTTGGCTCACCCATCTTGGTGTCCGTATTCTCCTCTCCTCCCTCCAGCTGGTTCCTGAGATGAACCTCTTCTATTTTCAGGCTCTCTTCTGTGGGATCCTTACAGTTGCCTCTTCTGCCTGTTAGAAAAATGGAAAAGTAACTTCATTGATAGGGAAAGGTAAGACTTCAGAAGAGCAACACTTGGATAAAAGTGGGATGATTGGAATCCTGCAAGTTCTGAAAATTAAAGTATCCTGGTGGAAAGCTTTATGAACCTTCTGTAGCAATGATATGGAACCAAGGCAGGGAACACGAAGGAGAAATTTCACTTGCTGTTAATTTCCTTTCCTGGAATCCTGCTAGACCAGTCCAGACAAGTGGGAAGTACCCAAGCTATATCCCTGCTGGTTGGGAAGGAATAGCCGCTTTTACCACAATGGCCCCGAAATGCACCGCGGTCCAAGCCGCGCCACTACCGCCGGTCGAGGTGGTAGTGGCGCATGAAAGGAGGACCAGATGGCCGCACGACAAATGTCAATGGGCAAAACGTGCAAGCGTTCCGCCCAAGACGCTGCCTGAGCCTGCGTGGAATGCGCATGAAGCCCCACGGGGATGGACTTGTTATGCAAGCTGTAAGCGGATTCGATGGTGTGCTTGATCCAGTGTGCAGAATCGTAGCCTTGGACACTGCCAGGCCTTTATGCGGCCCAGCAAATAATACAAACAGGCGATCTGACTTCCGAAAGGAAGCTGTGACCTTAAGGTAGCGACGTAGAACTCTCCGGACAATGACTGCTTGAAAATTGTCCGGAGATTCAGAGCCTTGTTCCTTCAGAAAGGAGGGTAAGGAAATGGTCTGATTCACATGAAAGGGCGAAAGCACCTTGGGTAAGAAGGAGGGCACAACACGAAGTGACACCCCTTCAGAAGTGAATAAGAAAAAGGGCTCTTGACAGGAGAGCGCCTGTAGTTCCAACACACGCCTGGCTGATTTGCTAGTAACTAAGACCATCTTTAAGGAAAATTCTCTGAGAATAGCATGCCGGGGAGGCTCAAAGGGAGTCTTCATAAGACTCCAGAGCATGAGAGAAAGGTCCCAAGGGGGAACAAGTGGACGGAGTGGAGGCCTTAGTCTGCGGACCCCACACAGGAAACGACTGATGTCTGTGTGAGATGCAAGCGAACGCCCCACAATAGGGCCCCTGAGGATTGCTATTTGTACTCAGAGAGAGCTGAGAGCAAGACCATTATCACCATGGAGAACACTGTTGATGAGCGCACCATGACTCAAAGAAGTGCCATATGCGAATGTAAGCCAACGATGTGGATGGGCAGCGTGCTTTAAGCAGAATCGGAACCATCTTAAGTGAACAGCCTTTATGGAGTAGACGCTACTTCTCAAGAGCCAAGCCGTAAATGATTAAGGAGCCGGGTTGTCCATTAGGACTGGGACCTGCCTCAGGAGACCATGGTGAGAGCCTAGCAGCAGGGGTGAGGTCATTTGCAGCCCAACAAGGTCCGTATACCAGGGGTGCAAGGACCAGCTGGGTGCGACCAGGACCACCAGACCGGGGTGAGACTTGATGCGATGGAGACTCCTCCCAATCAGTGGCCATGGTGGAAACAAGTATAGCAACGAGACCACAGGCCAATGCTGGGCCAGGGTGTCTATCCCCTGATAGCCAATTTCCCTGCAGCGACTGAAAAAGTCGGAGACTTTGGCGTTCGCAGCAGTGGGCATAAGGTCGAACCTGGGTTGGTCCCAGAGACTCAATACGCTGAAAGGCCATCAGATGGAGTTCCTACTTGACAGGGTCCAGAGTATGCCGACTGAGAAAGTCGGCTTGAATGTTGTCTACCCCGGCAATGTGTTGGGCTGAGAGAGATTGCAAGTGCCGCTCGGCGCAAAGGAGGAGTAGCAACATCTCCCTGGCGACTCCCAGGGCTTTTGTGTCACCCTGTTGGTTGAGATAGGCCACTGTGGTGGCATTGTCGCAGAGGACGCAGACAGAGTGATGGCAGAGTGGCAGGAGAAAGGCCTACAGAGCAAGGCGGACTGCTCGCACCTCGAGCTGATTGTAGTCCTGCGTTGCTAGAGACCAGCGAGTTAGAAGGGCCCATTGCAGGGGTCTGACGGGCAGGGACTGTCTCTGTTTGTTAGCCACCTCTGGTAGATTAGGTACTTGGTACATTCTCTTATCCCCAAAGGGATCACAATCTATGTTTACCTGAGGCAACGGAGGGTTAAATGGCTTGCCCAAGGCCACAAGGAGTGCCTATAGGACTAGAAACCCAAGTCCCTCCGGCCTGAGATTGCTGTCCCCAGGTGGGACTTGAACCCCTGGCCCTCCGGCCTGAGGTACAGTGTCTTTGGGTTTTTTTTTTTAATAAACTTTAAAGGTACAGACCAAAGGAAAAAAAATTATAGGGAGAAATTAAAGCTAAAATCCCTATCTAATCTGCCTAAAGCTCCTTATCTGCTCCTCTAGTGAGCCCAGCACCTAGGCTCACTACCTCCAGCTGCATGGAGAATGAGCACACTGGGAGCTGGTGGGAGATGCCAGCAGGATATGTACAGTAGTGTCACAATTATGACATGCCCAGTCTCCATGTTGCGGGAGGAGGTGCACTACCCAGAGGTGAAGGACTGGACTGGAGGGACGATAAGGAACAAAACATTTTGTTCTTTGAGGGAAGACTCCCCCAGATAAGCCAGACACTTGGCACATAGCAAGTCTGAGAGGATGCATAGCTTCTTACCGCAGGCGAGACGCCTGTTTACTGAGGATGACATTGCAGCAAAGCCGCAGTGACCAGTGTACTGGAGATGGGCGTGCCAGGAAAAAAATAGCTGACTCGAAATGTCCACCACAGCGTGCTTAGCGCAGCTGCAGCCACTCAGAGAGACGAAAAATGGTGGGAAACAGTGCATGGCACTATTGGCGGCCCTCCTCAAGCAGGCCAGGCCTAACGGCAGTGAGGCAGCCTAAGGTCGGAAATCGCTAATGGAGACACGGAAAGTGGGGGAGACAGAAAACAATCACTGCGACTCTCGTTCAGCTCAGGCCTCAGTCGCGGAAGAGGGAAGCAGGGAAAGGCAAGTGAGGCTGTAATTCCGGTGACAGGCTCTTTCCAATTACGGGATATATAAACTTATAGCTAGAAAATGAAAAATAAGGGATGCTGCCCTCTGTTACAGGATCTCCTTATTGCCCTGTGCTAACCCCTCTCAGGATAAGCTGAACAGGTTCTCCTGACCAGGAGCTCCCGGATTGTCCTAGACTGAGCAGTCAGTGGGAAACTTCAGGGCAACACCTCATGTGCGCCCCGAAGACCTCCACCCTATTAAGCTCAGAGTTCCACTGGCAGAGATCCTTAGCCCCTTAGAATGGCAGGCTGCCAGGAATAAAGAAACAGACATCCATCATCTGCTGGAGATAGAGAAATACTGAGGGTGATACCTAGGGGGGCCTCTCTATATGCCAGAGCCTGTTCGTTGAAGCTTTTGGCACTTTCTGTGTCTCCGACATCTGTTGGCAGAGGGACGTAACCCACTTGTCTGGAGTGGTCTAGCAGGATAAATTGGAACAGGATCCCACAGTTCCTTGATAATGAAAACTGCTTCAAAATATGCCCAAGAGTCCCACTAACCTTAAAATTGCTGCTCCCCCCCCCCACCCCCCCCCCCCGCCGCTGCTGCTGATTCTGGCAACCAGGAGACTGCTCGGTGGTAGCAGCAGCAGACTATGTGTTTTGGCATACATGGCCTGTTGCCTCTGACTCCCTTCCAAAACAACTTTGTGGGAGTCAGAAGCATCAGGCCATGTGCACAGAAGCACACAGCCTAGCACTACTGCCGAGACACTCCAGCCGTCTCAATCAGCGGCAGAAGGGCTGCGATACGGCTCAGCACAGGAGGGGAGGGAGCGCAATGCCATGTGTACCAAAACACATGACCTGCCGCCCACAGAGGTCTGCCATCCTAAGCGGCCGCCTCATAGATGGTCCAGCCCTGCTGCTGCTGCTATAAATGGGGGCCTTCCTCCCTCCTGCTGCTTCCATTGAAAGTCTAGCTGCCTCCCTCCCTTTTCTTACTTCCAGTGAAGGCAGGAGGGGGTCAGCCTGCTGTTCCTCCCGGCCGCCATCCATCCTGCTAATGTCACCCTTCCTCGTTCTTCCTGCGGATCCCAATAGGGGGCGTCTCTCCATCTTTCCTCCAGCCTCTTCCAGTACGACCACCCTGTTGCCTCTCTCCAGCTACCAGCACTGTCTAGTTCACAGAAAACAAAACTCACAAACTGTTGGATGGGAGGAAGCTTCAGCCTCTTGAAACATCACCGAGAGGTCAGAAATAGTAAGAGATACAAGGAAGAATATAAAAACTGATAAAAGATGAGAGACAGTAGATGTTGAAAGAAAATGAAGGGATGGGACAGAGAAACATGGCAAAATAATGAGAGAGAAGGAGGGAAAGACATAAAAAGAAAGATCTGAAAATTAAGTTAGACAATAGATAGTAAGGAAACATAACAAGCACATTATTCACACAACAAAGCTTAGAAGCCAGGGACAGTGATTATAACTAGATAAACCAAATCTAATCACATCCCTGCCAACACATACACACCACTCTGTACACTGCATGAAAACATTTGCCCCCTTGATTGTTTGCCGTGGAAACCGCTTTGATTGAATGATAAGGTGGTATATAAATACCATTAAATAAATAAATAACACCTCACTCAGTTTGCCTGGCCCAGACGAGGCGTCTTTCCTGTAATAAATGTTTGCATCAATTCATCACTAGCTTTAATCCAACTTCACTACCTGCTTCATATAGCTCCTCATTTCTACCAGTGTTGGGTAGGTTTCCTCTTTCCTCAGATCCCTGGGGCTTGGTCGTGAATCCTTCTTGCTCAAATTGGATTAAAAGGTCAGGTTTGACAGTGGGGAAGCCTGTGGTGAGAAAAGATAGTTCAATATGTTTAGAAAAGTTACCCCAGAGCCTGTCCTATTGATGCAAGTGAGCTCAGAGTTGTGCCATTTTCATAGACATTGCCACCAGTGCAAAGTGAAGAAAAGAAGGGTGCTGCTGTCCTGATCATCATCAGAAATCCATTCTAGCAGTACCAGGATCGTTAATAATGAGGTGGGCAACTCTATTCCTCAAGCATAAACACAATAACAATTTCTGCCATCGGGAACAAGTTTTGATACATTTCATTCAACTACCATAGATCAGAAATTTGATTTTGCCTGGTATGAGTAAGGGGAAATCTAACGCATTATGATTCGATGAGACAGGATTGGAGATGTCTTAAGCCCCAGACTATTAGTACTAGAGAATTGCTAGGTTTGAAACATATTGATTACCAGACAGACCAATCATTTCATTTACTTCACTTCCTAGATCAGTGCCCTTCATTCATATGCCCCCGAGCCAGTGGTGGTGCCCTAGGACCCCTAGGGGGACCCTCACTGTTGTGGTTAATTTTGTGTTTCGTTTGGGCTCTTGAGGGTCAGCAGAAAGATGGAAGTCAGAGATCTGTCTTGTGAGAAGGGAAGACTGAAAGAGTTTGCTGCAGGACTTGGTGAGATATGAATGCTGCAGGCCCTGGATTTCAGCAGCTAGATTAAGGCCTGCTTCCGCTACGAGTATTACATTTATTTATAAAAATGTTTATAGCAATTTTGTGACATGTCATTCAAAATGGTTTACAATTTGAAAAAAAATAATGCATTTATTTATTTAACAGTTGTTTTTTTATATCGCGTTACCATTTCAGTCAAAGCTGTTTACATTATAACTTTGGGAAGTTTATAACGAACCCCAGGTGCTGAAGCAGGGATATGGTTCGGAAGGTGGCCTGCCTGGCCTCTTGTGGAGACTGGCCCCTGATAAGCCAGTCGTCCAGGTAAGGGAACACAAAGATCCCCTGGTTCCTGAGGTAGGCCGCAACCACCGCCAGGCATTTTGTAAAAACCCTGGGGGCGGAGGTGAGGCCAAAGGGAAGCACTCTGTACTGAAAGTGTTTCCCTCCCACCACAAATCTGAGGGATTGTCTGTGACTTGGATGGATGAGGATGTGAGTATGAGCATCCTTCAGGTCTAAGGAGCATAGCCAACCTCCCTGCTGGAGGTAGGGCAGTAAAATTCCAAGGGTAAGCATCTTGAACTTTTCCCTCTCCAGAAACTTGTTCAGATTTCTCAGGTCCAGGATGGGTCTGAGGCCTCCTGTTCTTTTTGGTACCAGGAAGTACCTGGAGTAGAAGCCTTGCCCTTCCAGGTGGTGGGGCACCGGTTCCACCGCCTGGTCCTGTAGTAGACCTTCCAAATCCTGAAGGAGTAAGTTTCTGTGCAGAGGGGGTCTTGGAGGCTCCCCTGGAAAGTAAGAGGGGGGTATCTGGGTGAAGTGGAGCAGATAGCCTTTCTCGATGATGCTTAACACCCAAGTAACCCCTGTGATGGCTGGCCACCTGGCTGCGTACAGGGTCAGCCGACCTCCTGTGCCCTGTAGAGGAGGAGAGGTTATGCCGGCATAGTCAAAAACCCCTCCCTGCTGAACAGGAGCCGGAGTAGGAGGCTTGGGAGCCTTCTGCCTACGGGGCCCATGACCCTGCCCCTTGGCCTGCTGGCCCTGCTGGGGAGCTGCAGAGGCCTGGTAGTGAGGGTAGGTTTTGTAGGCAGTGGTCTTCCTCGGGTAAAAGGCCTTTTTCCCCGAGCCCTTCTTCTGAGAAGGAGCAGAGGTTTTCCTGGACAGCCTTGTCCGGGTAAGAGTCTCGGTCTCGAGTTCTGCAGCCTTTTTGGCCATGGGCTTGCCAAAGAGGTTTTCACCTCGGCAAGGGACATCAACCAACTTGTCCTGTACCCATGGCTCGAGGTCCGAGGATTCTAGCCAGGCCTGGCGGCATGCACCGATGCCGGCCTCTGCTACTCGGGCCGAAGCCTCAAATCCATCGTAGGCTGCTCGAGAGATAAACTTCGAGCACTCTCGAATACCAGAAGACAAGGCCTTAAACTTCTGCAAAGGTTCCTCGGACAGACCAGCAGAGAACCTGGCAATCTCCTTTGCCAGGTCTCGATGGTACATGCCCATGTACAGCTGGTAGGTCTGGACACGGCAAGCAAGCATAGAGCCCTGGAAGCACTTTCTACCGAGGGCATCCAGGTTCCGGGTTTCCCTACCGGGAGGCACCGATGAGTGCATCTTCTGACTCTTCAGGCGATGCATGGCCGATTCCACAACCATGGAGTGGGGCAGTAGCTGTGCCTTTTGAAACCTGGGGCTCTTGCGGACTCAATAGATGGAATCGACCCGCTTGCTTAGAACCGGCATCAAGGCCGGCGCCTCCCACATGAGGAAGAGCAACCGCTCCAGCATCAGAGGAACCGGGACAGTAAAGACCTCCTTTGGAGGAGAGTCATACTGCAGAGCCTCAAGCTCCTCGGCTCGAGGCTCCTCCTCAGGGTCCGCAGGGAATGCCAATGCTTTGGCCATGTCCCTTACAAAATCCGAGAACCGGGTATCCTCCGGGGGGGACCTTGTCCAAGGCTCGGATCCTGGTGAGTCCGAAGGGACGCACTGAGTCCAGAAGGTGTCAGAGAACTCCTCCATTTCCCACACCGATTCCTCCAAAGAGGAATCGAGCGGCTCCGAGTGGGCGGGCACCAACACCATCCGCCCCGACGCCGAGGGTACCGGCGTCGACAGCCTCGGTCCCGAATGGGAGGCCGAGGGTGACCTCGGCTGAGGATCGACTCGAGTTCGCATGGTCTCGAGGATCGGCTCGGCCTCCGGGGTCGACTTGGACATCGATGTTCCGGTAGTCAGGGCAGATGCGCCGGTGAGACCGGCGATCAGCACCCGCTGCTGCTCCATGAAGGCAGACAATCTGCTCTCCAAGGCCGTCAACCTGAGTCAGAGCTCAGGAGACCCAGCAGCCTCCGACTCGGGCCCCGACGGCGTCGGGCCTGATGTCGGCTCCCCGGAGGAAAGTCCACGAGGAGTACAGTACTCACGTGACTCGGGGCCTCCGACTCTACACGAGGATGCTTTGCAGGCCTCTCCAACTCTGAAGACCCGGGACGGCGATCGGGGCTATGCGACCTGGCCCTCGAGGAGCAAAGAGCTCCACCGATGCCGCCCTCGCGGGTTTCTTCTTCCTTCGATGCTCCCTCGGGGGGACTCCCTTTCAGAGGAGCCTCGACGATGCTCGTGGTCAGACTCCCGAGACGTCGAGGCCTCTGACAAAGTCCAGACCCGTCCAGAGGCAGAGTCGGAGAAGATCCTCTCACGCTGGTGCTGACGGCTCCGTAATGCCTTGGAAGACATTTTGCCACAGGGGCTACAGACCGTAGAATCATGGTCTGGCCCCAGGCACCGGAGGCAGCAGTCATGTGTGTCGGTGAGAGACATGAGTTTCTTGCACCGATCACACTTTTTAAAGCCACTGGCAGCCATCGGGGGAAAAAGGGCCCTTGCAAGATCCAAAAATTGGGCTGCCAGGGAAAAGAAAAAAGGCGCAAATGCCTGCCTTTCTGTCCACCTCACGCTGAAGCCCTAAAGGCAGATGAGCGCGGGGGGGGGGAAATCGCTGACAGAAAGAAGGAGCTCCGGAGCGAAGAGTGAGTTCAGGCAGGCAAGGTGTGTGGCGGTGAGCCGCGTGGTGTGTTGGCTGCCACACAGCTGCCAACCACATGGCTAGATGTGGCCTACTACTGCCCGGGAGTGAAAAGACAACAGCTAGAGAGCAGGTACGCCTTTCTTTTTGCGTGCCTTTACAGCAGCAGGATAAAATCAAAATAAACTGAATACTAGGCAGACTGGATGGACCATGCTGGTCTTTATTTGCCGTCATCTACTATGTTACTATGTTAAGATTCCCCCAGGCACTGTTTATGCAGCAAGCCTGCTGACTGCCTCATCGCTTGCCCCTCAAGAACAGGAGCCAAATCCTGCCTCCCTGAAGGGCCTAAAATGTCCAGCTGAGCAAGAGACAAAATGGCTGTGATTCCTGCCAGAACTGCAGCCTGAGAAAAACTCAGATTTGCTGAATTGGCTTTTTCTTCTGCTGCCAGGGTACCCCCCCCCCTCCCCAGCTAAACTGGGCGACCCTGGAAACTACTGCCCACCGTGCAGTCCTTGGCTTCACATGTCCTGCAAAATCCTGCCGCAGACAGGTGATCTCACCTGCAGTCACTGGCCGCGCAAATGGCCTTCCCCAACAGCATTTCCACAGCGCAGGAACTAACTGTCTCTCAAGCCAACACACAAGTTCACAGCTGCCTATGACAGCGCCTTCACACTGCCAGTAAACACAACCGACCCCCCACCTGCAATGGATCCCAAACTTACCACCAGAGTCCTGAAGCTGCAAGGGAAGCCCGACGCACGATGAACAGCCAACATACAAAAGAAATTAAAGCAGCATACGCCCTTTTACCTGCAAAGACCACTGAAGGCTGCAGTATTGTTGGGATGCCTTCTAGAAGGGTATAGGGACCAGAACCACTGGGTGTATGTCGTCCTCAGGGACCTGCAGGCAACCAAGGAGCGCTGGTACCCTACAAGCTGAATTTACACTCCACCACAGCATCCACTTTACTCACAAAGCCTAATCAGCTCTCTGGTCAACTCAAAACTGCCCCTTTTTTAATTTTTTTTATTGAATGCCAATTGAGTTCTTCCCCATCTGCTGGAGACTGAGGATACTGGCTTGGAGGGAGCAGCTCAACCTCCTCATACTGTGACATCACCAAAGTCAGGAATTCTCAGTGCCATCTGCTGGAGACTGAGGATACTGGCTTGGAGGGAGGAGCTCAGCCTCCTCATACTGTGACATCACCAAAGTCAGGAATTCTCAGTGCCATCTGCTGGAAGGGGATAGAACCCAGGAGTCTGGTCTCTAGTTATCTGGCAATTCCATAGCGTCCCTCCAGTCCAGGCCAATCCCAAATATTCCTTTTGCCACAGAACTTTGAGAAAGTTGCTGCTGAGCAGATCACTAGTTTTTATGTGTATGCTTGTGATGTTATTTTATTTATGTAAATATTATGTATGTTAAATTGCAACCTACCCAGAGTCTTAAAATTGATAAATACCAAAATAAATAACTCCCCCCCTTCCCACGCACTGATCTGCATTTGGCTGTGGACATAAAACAGAAAGAGCAATGTCAGTTAAGCTGGATGAGAGAGTTAGCTGCCAGGATAGCCTTAGACACATCCTGGTAATGCAGCGTGACCTAAGGGCAGCTTTTGCTGTAATCAACCAAACCCTTCGATTAACACGCTTAGAACAAACTGGCTTTACTGATGTCGCTCTGAATTGCTTCTGTTCCTATTCATCAAGACATGTTTTTAGGTGTCAATAAATGCTAATACTCTCTGCAATCTACCTACTGTCATATGGTGGCCCTCAGGGGTCTGTTTGGCCCCTACTTTATTAAATGTTTTCATCTCACCCCTGGCTACCTTGTTATCGGATTTGGGGGATCAGAGCTTATTTTAATGCAGCTGACATTCATCTCCTCGTTGTTCATGACAGTTGGGATTTGAATTCTCAGCATAATTAGAGCACAAGCTGGAGATTTCCAGTAAATACTGCCTAGGATCCAAGGCCAGTCTCACCTCCACCAGCCCTTCCAGCCCCACAACCACGTCTTCGCAATATGCTTTCCTCTTCCGAGTCACCAAATATGCAAGAAGTCCCCTTTCTCCAGCACTGGCTAAAGGCCTCTGGGAATGCCCTCATTGTATCACCTATATATAATTTTACAGGCATTTCCTTGCTAATGTGCTAGAGGAAGCCTTCCCTGATCCTTCAAATATTCTCTTCCACCTCTGCTCTCCGAACAAGGCTGGATACAGCCACAAACTGGAACAGATGTCAGCCTACAGCAGCACCATTTGGGGGGGGGGGCAGGGGCAACAGCAGCAGAGCAGAGCAGAGCAGTGCAGTGACCCTTTGAACATTTGCACCCCGTTGCTCACCTTACCTCTGCCAGAGCCGACTCAGCCCTGCCTAAAAGCTTCACAGCGCATCAATGACCCTTTGAACACCTGCACGCAAACCCTTAAGGACTGTTAATATGTATTGAATGTATAATCATCTCAGTCAGTTCATTAATATTAAAATGCATTACTGTAAATTACATTATCTACTGTGGCTTGTCTTAACCCACACGAACTGAAAAACTGAACTTCACCTCCCCTGGGCCACGGAAGTTCTTAGGTTATGCCTCCTTGGCTAAGTCAGATGGTATCATGCTCATCAATCATGTTCCCCCCTGCAGCAATGGAGAAGCCCCTCCACCGCCCCCAACCCCAGCAGCCCTTTCAACCACACACATGCTTCAACCCTGAACCCGCCCACAGGTCTCACTCCTCCATCAGCTGCCCCCTACAGCTCTGCAGGTAGACTACTCCATCAAAAGAATGGAAACACAGTGGGAGGTAGAGAGAGGACAAAGGCCTCTTATCCCACCAGCGCTGAAGCCCTAAACGGCACATGCTGACCTTAGTAAGACGTCCAGGAGGAATTTTATACTTACTTGTTACAGGAGGGTGGATCTGCTCAGTCATCTCTGAGTCAGGATGATCCATGAAGGGAAGATCATCCTCTTGCTTAACGCTCAGTGAGAACACCGATGTTACAATCGGAAGACCTGTGATGGAAAAAACAACAACATCTAAAAGGATTCATAAGAGATGATCTGACAAACCTAAATTAGTAAATTAATTTTAAGTCTACAAATGTTTGATAATAATCACCTCATCTCCTGTGATCTCAAAATGCAAAGCCCTTAAATCCAAAACATTTACTTACTCATCGTTGGCTCATTAAAGTTTTCTTTTCCCTCCCACTCACAGGGTTGAGTGAAATATTTCTCATCTTCCTTTTTAATCTTGACTATGACATCAGGATTAACAATTGAATAACCTGTTAATAAGAAATATGAAAACTGCATTTAAATAGGACTCGTAGAACTGTTCTGATGAAGCAGTGTTTGAGTGTGTGGGCATGAAGGTGTGTGTGTTATATATCTTTGGGTTGGTTGTATTTCTCTGACAAAGCCTGGGTGAGATTAAAGCTTGGAGGTTTTCTGGTGCAGTCGTTTCTGTTCTTCTCTGATAGCAGGTTACTGCCTTATGTAGGAGCTGGAGTTCTCAGAAAGGAGTCTGGGAGGTAAATCCTCCCTCCTGCTCTCCTGAGCCACATGTCTTTGCACAGGAAAGGGAGACAGACTCCAGATGGTCTTGTATGAATCCTCTAATTTATGGTTTACATCTGATCTTACAGCACTGAGCTACATCGTTTGCAGAGCCCGCAGCAGTGGAGTCTGTCACTGGCTCCCAGAGAGCAACAGCACCTCCTGCTGGATATGAGATGGAATCACAAGCCAGGCTCTAAATTTCAGGGGTCTCTGGGGCCTGATACCAGGGATTTCTCCAGTCTAGACAGAATGGCAGCGCACTTCTTGCAATGAGTCTTACATGGCAGACGCTAGATGAGCAGATATACCTTGTGATATCAGAATGCCGTGAATCTCCTTGATAACCTTCTTGTACAGCTCCTGCTGCCATTCTCCCAGAATGCCCCACTCCACTTCTGAGAAGTAAGCAGCAACGTCCCTGAATGTGACCGATGCCTGGAACAGCAAACAGGACACTCAGCTGCACTTTCATTCTGGGGTGTGTGGAATAGAATTTGCCAGTGAGATTAGCAAGCTCCCTTTCTCCTAAATATCCAGTATTTTGTTTAGATTGCCTGGTCCTCAGAGAAACTCTGGAAATCACATGTCCTGTCTTTATGAGCAATTGGATAGAGGATATGGCACTAGCCTATGTGGGTTGGAAGGGGGTGGCAACAACTGCTGAAGGGGTGATGGAGGCTGGTGGTTTGGAGACTGAAGACAGGAAAGTGGAAAGTGCTGGGGTCAGACCTGGAGAGAGGAGTAAGAAAGCATCTGAGAGTCAGACAAAGAGACGTAGTGTAAAAGTGTGTCTGTGTCTCTGTTCGTGTGTGTCTGAGAGAGACAGTCTAAGAAAGTGCATTATTTCAGAGAAGTGGATTAGCAACTCTCATGAATGGGATACAGCCGTCTCAGGTAATAATATGCTCAAGACAAAGATGGTAGCAAAAGGAGAAGAGTAGCTCTTTAAGTCAAAAATGCAGAGGGCACAGGAAGCACTATGGGATGCGACAGAAAGAAGCCATAACACCTCTGTGTGCATTCATGTGATCTACAGATCTGCAAATCAGATGGAGGAACTGCACAAAGATCTGACTGATGACACACAAAAGGTGGACATTAAGGACGACGTGTTATTGGCAGGAAACTGTAACCTGCTAGACATCGATTGGAGTATCCGGTCTTCAGGTTAGGAAATTCAGCAGCACTTTTACATGCATTAATGCAGCTGGAAACATCATGCTTTCTGGGCCAAATTAATGCAGGATAACGGAGCCCAATCCAAAGCCCACCATCTACTGAAGAAGCCAGGGATGTGTCAATTAAAAATAGCACCTCCCTGCCTATTCTCACAAATCCCTGGCAGCCTATCAGTAAGGGCTACCATCCCATGCAACTATCAATTTTGCAGACAGAGTACTCCAATACAGTCTGGCAGGTGAAAGTTTTCTACCAATGACACTTATCCCTTCATTCCCAACTTTTAGCCGTCTTCAGACAGATCTCTGTCCAGTTCCTCCATCTGAGACAGAGGTCAGGGAAGCAGACATGCACATATGGAGTTGCCATTTCCCTTTTCTATGATGACCCACAGCACCTTCTCCTTTCCCCATGTCCTCTGTATTTCAGTCACTTTGACATTTTTTGACAGGTATTCAGGTGCTGCAGGTTAGTAAATCCTGCAATAAGTATTCTGCGATAATAACTGTAAAAACTGCTATTTTATCACAGCTTTGTAAACAGATCCTTAAGGGTGAAGGAACTTGCCCAAGATCACATGGATTGTCTGTAGGAAAGCAGGATTTGAATTCTGTATATTATCTTGCTGCTCTAACTAGTAGGCTATTCCTCCATTTCAGAAAAAGACAAACTGTGAAAGAGGAGAAAAAGTTGAAAGAGCAGCACAGGGCATGGATTCTGCCTTATTTGGCAGAATAACCACACAAGGTACGCCCCAGGATGCCCCTCATGGGGTCAGGTGCTGCCATTTTCCAGGATGGTGGTGCAGAGGCAGGAACATATAGGCATCACTCCTGCCTCCCTATGAAAAAGATACCAGAATGGGAGGATCAGAAATACTAGAGGGGGGGGACTGCAGAGTGCCAGGGGTTGGGGGTGTAGTGGTCTCTTGGGCAACCAATTTATTTTGTGGGGTTCAGGGGTGGGGGAGCTAAGGGTCACTAGTTTATGGAATTTTTCTTTAGAGTTCAGGGGGTGGGGAACCAGGGCCACCAGGTTACCAGGCCACCAGTGATGTTTTTTTAGAAGAGTCAGGGTAAGGGATCTTTAGGATTAGGGAGTTTCAGGCAGATGAATGAGCCTCTTTGAGCTATCTGACCTTTTTGCTTCTGGCTGCAAGTAGTTCAAACCCATGTGCACATATGTCTTCCACCCTCTGTCTTCTTTTGCACACAGCTATTTAGCATTACATATTGTTAATGTATATTTTGGGAACATTAATCTTGCATTAGAAAACTGCTCTGAGCTATAACACAACGTTCCTGCAGCAAGGTCAGAGAGGGAAAGTTGCAAGAGCAGCATTTGCAAACGTTTTCTTTGAAATGCTGATGCCCTGTGCAGAAGAGAAGAATAAACAATTCTTACCTTATCAGAACCCAAGGCAGACATTTCCCTCCTGTTTTCCTTCTGCATTCTTAGGCTGCTGAGAAGAATTCCCTGTTAATGGAAGGAAGAATAAGGCAGAAGGACGCTAGACTAATTCCTAAGGATCTCATGTAGTCCCTTCTCTCCCATTTGCAGATCAGGGGCTGGGGTTTGCAGGGATTTCCTGTCCTGGGGAAACAGGAAGTTGCTGCTTCTAACACAAGTCTTTCCTTCTCTTGCAAACTTAGCAGACACTGTAAGCAACTAGAGGAAGCAAACAGGGTAGAGCATGCTCAGTATCCTGTCGTGACATCATAATGTAGGAGCCCGCCTCCTTAAGGTGGATCTGCAGAGATGGCAAATAGAGGCAGTGTCTCAGGCAACAGAGGGAAGTAAGAGCAGTGTTTAAGCTGCTGCTACACCAGACAATCTGCTGCTGCTATACAGCTGAAAACCAATCATTTTGAGATGAGCAATAAAATTATATCTGACCTTTGTGACTTACAATAGGATCTCAATTCCAGCTATTTTATTCATTCAGGACCATAAAATACTACCCATAGGGAAAAAGAAAATCAAAGTATTCTTGTTTACACCTGGTGGAATTCTGTGTAAAAAAATGTAAAATTCCACACAAAAATTGAGAAACTTTGCTCACAGTATTTTAAATTCTGCATGTTTTATTCATATAGTTTTGTGCAGAATTTTTCCATCATAAAGCCTAACTCCTCAGCTCTCTCACTCCAATCACAGCTGTCTCTCAGCACCCAAGCCTTCCCTGCCCCCCTCCCCCCCCTACCCCAGCGCCAGCACTACCTGGTAAGCCGGGTAAGCGCTGCAGGAGGGTGCCGGCACCAGTCGCCCGCCACCACCGCTTCAAAAAAAAAAGAAAGCAGTCGCCAGAACATTTCTCTGTTCCCGCAGCTCTTCTTTTAGACTGCTGGGTCTCGGAGTTTCCAAAGGCAGTAATAATCATTTTCTGAGAAACAGGAAATGCTTGTTACTGCTGGAAGCTCCGCCATCCAGCAGTTTAAAAGAGAGCAGAGTGGCGGTAACAGAGAAATGTTCCCACAGCTGCTTACGCTTTTTGAAGGATGAGTTGAGGAGAGGAGGAAAGGGGCCAGAAGGGAGCAGACACGGGGTGGGGGGGTGGGAGGGGGGAGCTGGAAGGAAGCAGACCCAGGGAGGGGGGAAAGCTGGAAGGGAGTAGACATGGGGCTACAAGAGACCAGACACTGCAGGGAGCTGGAAGGGAGAAGACACGGGGGGTGAGCTGGAAGGGTGCAGACCCGGGGGGGGGAGCTGAAAGGGAGTAAACATGGGGGCTACCAGGGAGTAGACACTGGGGGAGCTGGAAGGGAGCAGACATGGGGGGCTACAAGGGAGCAGACACTGGAGGAGCTGAAAGGGAGCAGACATGGGGGGCTACAAGAGAGCAGACACTGCAGGGAGCTGGAAGGGAGCAGACACGGCGGGTGGGGGAGCTGGAAGGGAGCTGACACTTGGGGATGGGACTGGAAGGGGGATGGACAGAGAAGATGTGACTGGAAGGGAACTGACATGGGAGGAGGCTCTGGAACTGGACGTTCGCTGATACCTTGGATGGTATTTGGACTAGAAGGGGCTGGACGATGGAGGAGGGGGACTAGAAGGCAATAGACACCAGTGGCAGTGTTGGGAATGCAAGGGGGTTCACACTGGGAGGGGAGGCTGTAAAGGGGGCTGATACTGGGAGGGTTACTGGGACTGGAAAAAGGCTGATCGAAGAAAATGAAGAAAACAAAAGGAGAGACCAGAAATGGCAGATGGACTATAGACCATAGAAAGAGAGCTAAGAGAAGACAGAGGAAAAACAGGAACCTCAGATCGGGACTAACATGATCAAAAATTGTCAGACAACAAAAGTAAAAAAATAATTTTATTTTTAATTTAATGATTGAACTTTGCGCTGTCTTTGTGGCAGGTGCAGGCCTGTGACCCACGGTGTCTGACATAGGCAGGCCAGCATGGCTAGCTTGACCTGTAAATGAGGCCTGTGGAGAGGCATATAGGATTGCACATCCCCCAATATGCTGCTATTGTAAGATAGAACTCAGTAGAAGTATTGAATTAGCTTAGGTAAGCAGAACTGAGAAATGGAAAAATACAGAAAAGACATGTTTAAAAGTTACTGATAAGAAAAAGTACATCTGCAGAGAAATAATGAGGAGTGCTGACAGATGAGTTACAGAACCTTACTCTTCTGCACGCACAAATTGGTCCCATAACCTTGAGAGTGTGAAAGTAACAAGTTGATGAACTGACCATTGTAATTGGGACTAGAAGGGGGGCAGGCAGGTGTCATGCCCACAGAAGGGACATAATTGGAGAAACTTATCAGTACCGGGACCAATAGAAGAGGTACGGGAGGTACGGGAGGTTACCGGGACCAATGAAATGTTTTTCTATACCTAGAATGGAACAGAAGTCTATAAAAGTTATTGTAATGCTTGAAAACTTTGCTCAGCCATTTTGAATTTGACTTGCTTGAGACTTGTGCACAAATAAATGATTTGGACCTTCTGAACAGACTCCTGGTATCATTGGTTTGTCTGCGCTTTGCTGCTACATATTCCTTGGTGCGTTGGCCGGGAAGTTGTGGAATCAAAGTGTATATAGGGCAATATACCACGACTTTCCGCCTCTATAGGCTTGGTCCTGCCGGGATCGCGCCCTTCCGACGAGGGCCGCTCCCTGGCGCCACCGGTCCCTTGTATCGGAGGGAGCTGGTCGGACCTCGGCGGGTGACGAGCCTGGCTGGAGTCAACGCCTCGAACCCGAGTGAGGGGAGTCCGAGGTCCAACTCATGCGCCTGCTTGGGAAGTTTGAGGACCGGATCCGGTGAGTATAGTTTTGATTTTGGGTCTAGACAGAAATAGAAAGAGCAGTACTGCCATTGGAATTTTTAATTTGTAATCTCGAGATATTGGGAATTGGTAAGAGAGCATGATCAACTCTCAAGGAAGAGCCGAGTAGCCTGGCATGGGAATTCGCTGGGTGAAACCCTCATCCTTTTTGTAATTGGGAAAAAGACTAGTCAGAACAGATAGAAACGAATGCATTCTGGGATACGTTGCTAGCATGATTGTGTGAACGAAGCGTGAATGAGAGGTCTGGCAGCACGGACCAAGTGAAGGCGGACCCCTGATTAGCGCATTTCCTGACCGGGCGACCGCGTTCAGGTCGCGAAAAGGGGGAAGCGATTGTCATCTTGTCTTGTTATTTGTATTCCTTATACGTTTCCAGGGCCGTGAGGACCCCTTACCCACGGTCCGCCCTCCTTTTCCCTTCTGTCTGTTGTTGCGCGCACACATCGAAATGGGAGGGGCGGGGTCTACTAGAAACACTCCATTAGAATGTATGATCGCACATTTTAAAGAGGGATATTCAGGAGATTATGGTATTAAAATGACAGCAGCCCGTTTGCAGATTTTGTGTACTAGGGAGTGGCCCGATCTAGACCCCATCTGGCCCCGAGAGGGAACGTTCACTGTAGAGATTATTCAGTCAATACATCGTAGAGTGCGGGTAGCGCACCCCGATCAGTACCCCTATATAGATTCCTGGTTAAGTATTTGTGAAGATCCGCCCCCCTGGGCGCAGCGCTGTTATGAGGAACAGTGCAGAATAATGTTAGCTAAAACAGATTCTAGACAGAAAACGGAGCAGCCTAGAATGAAAGAGCAGGATAAGAAAGCCAAGAAGAAACCCATCTTGGCAGATCCTGATTCCCCAGAAATAGTCCTCAGGCAGCCCCGAACCCCAGGTCCAGTAAGAGTAGCCCGGCGTCGTCCTGCCCCAGAACCCCAGAGACGGCCAGAGCCGAGGCGGGACCCAACCCCAGATCCCCCTCCTGGAGAAGAGAAGGAGGAAGAATTAGTGGAAAGAGAAGTGGAGGACGTAAAAAGTGAGTCAGAAGCGGAGATAGAAGAAGGAGAAAGAGAGAATTCCCCAGAAGAGGAGGAGGACAGTGTACAAATAATTGAGAAAGCCAGCGCTAGCACTAGCACGCCAGTGAAAGAGAAACCCAAAGCAAAACCTGTTGAGAAAAAGAAAGCGACTCCTGCAAAGGCAACGGCCATAACCCTTAGATCCCAAACCCAAAAGACGCCTGTAACAGCCAAATTGTTTCCCTTAAGGCAAGTCCCGGGAGTGCCCGTAAAGAATGATAATGATGAAGTGGTAGCGGGACCCCTAACTTATGTGTATATCCCTTTCTCTACAACTGATTTATTAAATTGGAGGTCGCATTATGCCTCCTATACTAGTAAGCCCCAGGAGCTGACAGAATTAGTAACTAGTATTATGGAAACTCACCAACCCACTTGGCCAGATTGCCGTCAGCTCCTGACCACCCTATTCACAACAGAAGAACGAGCGAGAATTAGAAAAGCAGCTATTGAATGGATGGCAGAAAACCCTGCAGCTCTGGCGCAGGGGCAGAATATAATAGACCGTAGGGAAGCAGCTCAGAGAGAATTCCCGAATGAAGACCCCCAATGGGATCCAAATACAGATGAAGGATCCACAGCCCTAGCCCGCTTTCGCCAAGGCTTTTTACAAGGCCTGAGAAGGGGGGGCCAAAAAGCTATGAACCTTTCCAAAGTTACAGGAGTTATTCAAGGAATAGATGAGAGCCCAGCAGATTTTTATGAAAGATTAACTGAAGCCTACAGAATGTATACTCCCTATGATCCCGAGGCACCAGGAAGTTTATGTATGGTGAATTCTGCTTTTGTAAACCAGTCTCAACCAGATATTAGACGCAAATTACAGAAGTTAGAAGGGTTTGCGGGCATGAATGCAACACAGTTATTGGAAGTCCCTCATAAAGTGTATGTGAATCGTGATACTGAAAGACAGAGAGAATGTGATAGAAAGATGAAGAAGAAAGCTGATTTTTTGGCTGCGGCCATAGTTGAAAAGAAAAGGGGAGGTGTCCCTAGTCGAAGGAGCAGAGGAAGAGGGCGGGGTCAAGGCGGAGGCCGGACCCAGAGACTAGGCGTGAACCAATGCGCCTATTGCAGAGAGGAAGGACATTGGAGAGATACATGCCCGCAACTCGAAGACGCCCAGCAAGATGACGACAACGATCATCAGTGGCGAGAAAAAAGACGAGGCCGTCCCCGAGGCCGAGGAGGAGCCAATCGAGAACAATTCCAGCGAGAGAGAGGAGGAGGAGCCATTCAAGCATTGGCCACACAGGCCCATGATGAGGATGACGTGGATTAGGACAGACCGGGCTCCAAGTTTGCTTTAGGTCTCCAGGAGCCTATGGTCGGAATACAAATAGGAGACCAAATTATGAACTTTATGGTTGATACTGGAGCAGAGCATTCAGTAATAGACAAAAAGATAGCCCCATTCACTACAAAAGCAGTCACCATTATAGGAGCAACTGGTGCCAAAGCCACAAAGTCTTTTCTTCAAAACCGAATATGCAGTCTAGGAGGACAGCAAGTAACTCATCAATTCCTTTACATGCCCGAATGTCCAGTACCACTACTGGGACGAAATATGTTAGCCAAGCTTCAAGCACAAATATCTTTCTCTGAGCAAGGAGAAATGCAAATGACAGTAAATTCCCAAGCCAAACCAGCAGGAGTAATGCTGCTGACAGTTCCCCGAGAAGAAGAATGGAGGTATTACATTGATGATTCTGTCCAAGACACCTATTTTGAACAAACTTTGAAAAGTATTGATGCACCACCTGGAGTATGGGCAGAAGGCAGTCCCCCAGGCCTAGCCAAGCATATAGCTCCAGTGATTGTAACCCTCAAGCCTAGTGCTACACCAGTGCACGTCAAACAGTACCCTCTCCCAAGAGCCGCAATTGAAGGCATTCATCGCCACCTACAGAGATTGCTCGAATATGGCCTACTAAAAGTATGTCAATCCCCATGGAACACCCCACTTCTGCCAGTAAAGAAACCTGGGACAGATGATTATCGCCCAGTGCAAGATTTGAGAAGAGTGAATGATGCAGCTGAAACCATACATCCAGTTGTGCCCAATCCTTACACTCTTCTAGGACTGATACCTGCTGAAGCTACCCATTTCACTGTACTGGATTTAAAAGATGCATTCTTTTGCATAAGATTAGCCCCTGTAAGCCAAATATTGTTTGCATTTGAATGGCAGGACCCCATCTCTGGAAGAGGGGGCCAACTCACCTGGACAAGATTACCCCAAGGATTCAAGAATTCACCTACCATCTTTAGTGCTGCGCTAAATCAAGACCTTTCAAGCTATCCAGTAGCCCCGGGGAAGAGAGTGCTTCTCCAATACGTGGATGATCTGTTGATAGCTGCCGTATCAGAAAGAGAATGTATATTAGCCACCAAAGATCTCTTGCAGTTACTAGATGAAGCTGGATATAAAGTTTCCAGAGCCAAAGCACAGCTATGCCAAAAAGAAGTGAAATACTTGGGTTTTCGTATTACCCAAGGAAGCAGAAGATTAGGCAGAGAAAGAAAAGAAGCAGTATGCAGAATTCCAACTCCAACAACCAGAAAGCAGGTCAGAGCCTTTCTGGGAGCGGCAGGATATTGCCGAATCTGGATACCCAACTTTGCCCAAATTGCCAAACCACTGTATGAAGCCACAAAAGGAGAAGAAAAGTCACCACTGGAGTGGGGACTTGAGCAGGATACAGCCTTCCAGAAGCTAAAAGAAGAATTGATGTCATCACCAGCACTTGGACTACCAGATGTCCACAAACCTTTCCACTTGTTTGTACATGAAGCACAGGGAAATGCCCTAGGCATGTTGACTCAGAAATTAGGAAATTGGGAGCGACCTGTAGCCTACCTATCGAAACAATTGGACCCTGTGGCCAAAGGATGGCCACCTTGCTTGAGAGCAGTTGCAGCTACAGCGCTACTAGTGAGTGAAGCAGACAAACTCACACTAGGACAGAACATACGAGTCACTGTGCCACATGCAGTCCTTGCCCTTATGGAACAAAAAGCAAATTATTGGCTCACCAATTCCCGAATGTTGAAGTACCAGAGCATGTTATGTGAAAACCCACAGATACAACTCGAAGTGAGCCATGCCTTGAACCCAGCTACCTTGATACCCATCAGTGAAGAACTCCCAGAACATGACTGCATCGAAGTCATGGAGACTGTGTTCTCCAGCCGACCCGACTTGACAGATGTGCCCATAGACAACCCCGACCAGATCTATTATGTAGATGGGAGCAGTCTCATCCTTGATGGACGACGCTGTGCCGGATATGCAGTCGTCACTCAACACGAAGTAGTTGAATCATCAGCTCTAGCCTCAGGCACATCAGCCCAGAAAGCCGAATTGATAGCACTTACCAGAGCATTGTTGTTAGGAGAAAAACTTGTGCTAAATGTATATACAGATTCCAAATATGCCTTCACCACCTTGCATGCCCATGGAGCTCTCTATAAAGAAAGAGGACTCATCACATCCGGAGGAAAATCAGTCAAGTATGGTCCCGAGATATTGATGTTACTTGATGCAGTCTGGGCCCCAACACGTGTAGCTGTCATGCATTGTAGAGGACATCAAGCAGGAAAAGGAGAAGTTGCCCGAGGAAATAGATTTGCAGATGCCTCAGCACGACAAGCAGCTATGACAGGACAAATTGCCCCACAAGCTATGCCAATGCAAGCAGCATTGTTTCCAGTACCTTTGAATCTATGGACCCCACGATATACCACCAAAGAATTGGATTACTATTGTGACAAAGAAAATGGAGTATTGAAAGATGGATGGATTGAGCTGCCTCCAGAAGAGGGCAGTCAACCTCCAGGACGAATAGTAATTCCTGAACTGTTAGGACCATCCTTTGTCAAAGCTTTCCACGAAGCTACCCACTATGGGAAGAGTGCTATGGAGAAAGCGCTCAGACCACATTTCTACATCCCTTTGATGACAACCATATCAGCCTCAGTAGCACGTCAATGTGTAACTTGTGCCAAAAATAATGCCAAGCAAGGCCTTATTACAGCACCCCGAGTTCAGTCAGGAGGTGTCACCCCCATGCACAACCTCCAAGTTGATTTTACTGAAATGCCAAAAGCCAATGGATACCATTATCTACTAGTATTAGTTTGTACTTTCTCTGGGTGGGTAGAAGCATTCCCAACCAGAACTGAGAAAGCCCGAGAAGTTACCAAAGTCTTAATGAGAGAGATTGTCCCCAGATTTGGAATCCCAGCAGTAATAGGGTCAGACAATGGACCCTCATTTGTCTCCCAAGTAACTCAGCAGTTAGCAAAAGCTTTGCAGATACAGTGGAAGCTCCACACTGCATACAGACCCCAGAGTTCAGGGAAAGTTGAGCGAATGAATCGTACCTTGAAAGCCCAAATGTCCAAGCTTTGTCAGGAGACACACTTGAAATGGCCCCAAGTGCTCCCCATAGCTTTACTCAGAATACGCTCAGCCCCTGTAAAGTCAACAGGATTTTCCCCTCTTGAAGTTTTGTATGGTAAACCCCCACCAATAGTGCAAGGAGTCAAAGGAAGTTTAGCCCAGATTGGTTCAGAAGTAACCAGACAAGAACTCCTAGCTCTTAGTTTTGTTCTGCAGACTCTCCATACGTGGATCCAAGACCAGTTGCCTATCAACCTGACGGAACCCTTGCATCCCTACCAGCCTGGAACTTCGGTGTGGATCAAAGATTGGAAGAAGATACCGTTGGAACCCCATTGGAAGGGACCGTACACCGTCATCCTGTCTACCCCAACTGCAGTAAAGGTAGCCGAGATCGACGCCTGGATCCACCACAGCAGAGTCAAGCCCGCCGCCGATCCTGAACCAGAGCGGTGGACAGCAGAGCAGCACCCTGATGTACCCTTGCGAGTTACTTTGAGACGGCAACCAGCAGCATAGACACTTCATCACAAGTGCTTTGCAGTAGCCAAGTCTTTCGAAGAGGATTGCTGTTTTCCATGCAGCAACAGTTTTGTTTCAACGAACCCAATTTGTGTGTGATTTGACACACTACTTTGAAGACTACATTGACTAAGCCAGACTTCACAAGCCAACTGAATTGCTAAGTTGGTTAATGTGTACTGGACATCTTGAGGATCTTCAATCAACACTCAGCACCCGTTAAATTGCTTCATTAGCAAACGGGACGAAGAATAATAGACCGTCGTGATCAAGATCAGCAAGCTGAGGATTCAGAAGAACTCCAATCAACATGTATCTTTGTTTTTGCTTTGCCTTGGTTGCCTTCTTTGGAGGTTTTGACAGGGCCGGCCCGTCCATTGAGCGAGAATGTTTTTTGCACAGGGCCCCGCGTTTCAGGGGGCCCCGCGCAAAAAACATTCTAATCCTAAAGTAAAATTTTTAAAAAGAAAAAAGAAGTTGTCTTCTCCGGCAGCCGGGGCCGCCGCGGCAGAATCGAGTGTGCCGCGGGGCCCCCCCTGCCCAGCAGAGCCTGCCCTCCCGAGCCTGCCCTCCCCTTTATCACCTGTCTTCGCAGCTCTAATCAAACGCGCCGGCTTTCAGAGCGCGAGGGAGAGTTTCTCCCTCGCTGCTCTATTAAGCCCGCGGGGGCTGATGGGAAGTTCCCATCAGCCCCCGCGGGCTTAACAGAGCCGCGAAAGGGAAACTAGCCCTTTCGCGCTCTGAAAGCCGGCGCGTTTGATTAGAGCTGCGAAGACAGGTGATAAAGGGGAGGGCAGGCTCGGGAGGGCAGGCTCTGCTGGGCAGGGGGGGCCCCGCGGCACACTCGATTCTGCCGCGGCGGCCCCGGCTGCCGGAGAAGACAACTTCTTTTTTTAAAAAAATTTCCCTGGGCTGGGCTGGGCGTTAGGAGTGGTGATGGGCTATGGGGGGCTATGGGGGGCTGGGGGCTGGGGGCTGGGGGCTGGGGGGGGTTAGGAGTGGTGATGGGCTATGGGGGGCTATGGGGGGCTATGGGGGGCTATGGGGGCTGGGGGGGGGGTTAGGAGTGGTGATGGGCTATGGGGGGGCTGGGGGAGGGTTAAGAGTGGTGATGGGCTGGGGGGGTTAAGAGTGGTGATGGGCTATGGGGGGCTGGGGGGGGTTAAGAGTGGTGATGGGCTATGGGGGGGCTGGGGGGGTTAAGAGTGGTGATGGGCTGGGGGGGTTAAGAGTGGTGATGGGCTATGGGGGGGCTGGGGGGGTTAGGAGTGGTGATGGGCTATGGGGGGGCTGGGGGGGTTAGGAGTGGTGATGGGCTATGGGGGGCTGGGGGGGTTTAAGAGTGGTGATGGGCTATGGGGGGGCTGGGGGGGTTAGGAGTGGTGATGGGCTATGGGGGGCTGGGGGGTTTAAGAGTGGTGATGGGCTATGGGGGGGCTGGGGGGTTAGGAGTGGTGATGGGCTATGGGGGCTGGGGGGGTTTAAGAGTGGCGATGGGCTATGGGAGGACTGGGGGGGTAGGAGTGGTGATGGGCTATGGGGGCCTGGGGGGGTTAGGAGTGGTGATGGGCTATGGGGGGCTGGGGGGGTTTAAGAGTGGTGATGGGCTATGGGGGGGCTGGGGGGGTTAGGAGTGGTGATGGGCTATGGGGGCTGGGGGGGTTTAAGAGTGGTGATGGGCTATGGGGGGACTGGGGGGGTAGGAGTGGTGATGGGCTATGGGGGCCGGGGGGGGGGGTTAGGAGTGGTGATGGGCTATGGGGGGGCAAGGTGGGGGTAAGGAGTGGTGATGGGATATGGGGGGGGATGGGGTGTTAGGAGTGGTGATGGGCTATGGGGGCGCTAAGTCTGTATATGGGCTGATGGGATCAGGACTGAAAGTGAGTTGATGGGGAGGTTAGGACTGGTAATGGGGTATGGGAGGGCTTAAACTGAAAATTGGGTGAGGGGGATTAGGACTGGAAATGGGCTGGTGGGATTAGGACTGGGAGTGGGCTATGGGGGGCTAGGACTGGTAATGGGTTGGAGGGGTTGCTAGGACTGGAAATGGGCTGGGGGGAATTAAGACTGGAGGTGGGCTGATGGGGTTAGGACTGGTAATGGGCTGTGGGCTGTTGGGGTGGGGGTTAGCAATGGTAATGTGCTATGTGGGGGCTAGGACTGGAAATGGGCTGATGGGGGGGTTAACACTGGAGGTGGGCTGATGGGCTTAGGACTGGTAATGGGCTGGTGGGATTAGGACTGGGAGTGGGCTATGGGGGGCTAGGACTGGTAATGGGTTGGGGGTTGCTAGGACTGGAAATGGGCTGGGGGGAATTAAGACTGGAGGTGGGCTGATGGGGTTAGGACTGGTAATGGGCTGTGGGCTGTTGGGGGGGGTTAGGACTGGTAATGGGCTATGGGGGGCTGACTGGAAATGGGCTGATGGGGGGGTTAGGACTGGAAGTGGGCTGATGGGGGGGTTAGGACTGGAAGTGGGTTGATGGGGGGGGGCTAGGACTGGTATTGGGTTGGGGGGTTGCTAGGACTGGAAATGGGCTGATGGGGGGCTAGGACTGGAAATGGGCTGATGCAGGGACAAGAAGGGAATGGATGCTGGGTGAGACTGGAACTAGAAGGGAGCTGATGTTGGGGGAGGATTAGGGGAGGATTAGAATGGGATGGGGCTGGGAGAGTAAAATGGAGAGGGGAAAAATATTTTGTGTGGTAGGGGTAAAAAATCTACACTTAGCTGGGTATTGGGAGAGTAAGTGGGGATTGAGGATGGAGGGGTAAAATGTGAGTGGATGAAATAGGAATGAGGAAAGAGCAAAAGGAGAAAGATTAGTATGTTAAAGCAGATGTAGAGAGAGAGAGAATGGAAAAAAAAACTAGAAGAGAGAAGAGACAGCAGATGATGGAGAGTTAGCAGAAAACATGAAGAAACCAGAAGAAAGTGGCTGGAGCAATTGCAACCGGAAAAAAATGCACAAAAGGTAGAAAGATATCTCTTTATTTTGAATTTATTAACTGGAATATGAAAGCTCTGGGAAATGTGCATCATTAACGTCTGCGCTTTGTTTGGTACAAGAGGAAATTAATTTATAGTTTTATTTCTACAGTTGTTGTACATTCCAAGTTTGGCTTTTGGGGTTCCCAGTTTAATTATTGCCTTCCTGTTTCTAAATTGTGATTCCTTGTTTGGTGATGGTCTATGTTCTGCATGTGTAACTGAGCTGAGGTATTCTGTTTATGTAATTCCTATTTGACATTGCCACTTGTTCTCTTTCCCCAGTAGGTCATGTATTGTTTTTCTCTGAAATGTATTGGTTTAATATTTGCAGTGTTGCCTTTTGATAGGTAGGGTATGGTGCTTTGTGAGTTCTGGTAGTGCTGTTAGGATACGGCGGGTTTGCTATGGGTTCTAAATGGGCAGTGTTTGTAGTAGTTCCTAATGTGCCTGGCGGTTGGCACTGGATTATAGTAATGTAGAAATCTTTTAGTCTGTCTTTATCCATACACACACTAACTTTTAGTAAACATGTCTCTTAATGAATGTTAGCATTATGCAAATATTTATGCAAATAAGGCCACTTATGCAAATGAGGCCCCGCACCGAGTCTCCGCACATGGCCCCGCACCCCCCTTGGGCCGCCCCTGGGTTTTGAACTGACTTATGCTCTACCTCCATGCACTGCTTGCATTACTTCTACTAGAACTGGACTGAAAGTAACTCAGACTTTGCTTTACCATTCTTACTATACCTGCAAGGGAACAATAACTCGGTGTATCTATAACACCACTGAATTAAATGTTTGCACTCATGGCAAAATTAAAGCATGCTATAATCCGCATCAGAATCCATCCTATTACACGTTGGAAATAAGATGGAAGGATGCAGATGGACCTATATTAGCTGCTACACCACCACTTAAGGACATTACTAAACCTGCTGTTTTGAATTTTGATGCATGTAATGCCATTAATAGAGATAGTCAGTCCACCTGTGGTACATGGGAGAAAGCGTATCGAAATGACCATAAGTATATGTGTCCAGAAGGTGCCACAAATTGGTGGAAGTGTACAGGTAAAACGGGATCAGGCTATAGTACTGCTACAGCGGCAGATTACTATTGCCCGTATTGGGGATGTGTTTTTTATGCTACCTGGAACACTGGTATAACTAATGAGAAAATAGATAAGCGGATGGCTACTCTAACCAAGCCAACCACAAATGATAAATGTCAGAAAGATGCTTGCAACCCCTTACATTTGCGTGTACATAACCCCCATGCATGGAAACAAGGATACAAATTTGGTTTACGTATTGCTGGAGGAGCAATAGATCCAGGGACCATTGTATATATCAGATTGAATACCCAAGCCCACAAGTCATCTAAATATCATATTCATAATACCTTTTATGAAGCTATGCATGTAAATAAGTTTGAGATCCCTCACCCTTCACAGAATTTGTTTCTAGAATTAGCCGGAGCAGTAGTATCTAGTCTTAAGATCACAGATTGTTATTTCTGTGGCGGAACCCAAATGGGAGACCAATGGCCCTGGGAAGCCCAAGAATTGAATTATTCCATGACTTACAACCAGACTGAATTACACAAGACTACCAGTGAATGGGTGTTAGCGCACTCAATCGTTGGACGTCTTTGCTATGCCAGAACTGGACCCCAGTTCACCCAAAAGGTAGGACAGCTGGTCTGTCTTAGCCAGAAATACTATAATGCCACGACCAAAAAGACAGCATGGTGGTCAGGAATCAGACATCCTGAACCTCCTAACCCATTAGCTAGATTTCCTGAACTGGCAGGTCTATGGACTAACCTTGCCAAAGTCCAAGCCTGGCAAGCCCCACCTGGCCTATATTGGATCTGTGGAAACCGAGCATATGCACAACTCCCGCCACAATGGGGAGGAGCATGTGTCTTAGGAACCATCAGACCTTCTTTCTTCCTGTTAAACACTGAACATGGAGAACAATTAGGATACCCAGTATACACTACCCACAAACACAAAAGAGCATCGAGACAGAAAAGAGAAGCCTTACAGATAGGCAAGTGGGAGAAGTGGCAAGGTGATGATTGGCCACCAGAAAGAATTATTGAGTATTATGGACCTGCCACTTGGAATGATGATGGTATGTATGGTTATCGTACCCCAATTTATATGATTAATCGTATTATTCGCTTACAAGCAGTAGTTGAAATAATAACCAATGAAACTAGTCATGCTCTCACGCTCTTAGCTAGACAAAGTACTCAGATGTGCACTGCCATATACCAGAATCGCTTAGCACTTGATTATTTGCTAGCAGCTGAAGGAGGAGTATGTGGTAAGCTGAATTTAACTAATTGCTGTCTGAAAATAGATGATAAAGGTCAAGTAGTTGAAGAAATTGCTAAAGATATGCAAAGACATGCTTATGTGCCAGTACAGACGTGGCACGCATTGAAATTTCCTAACTGGTTTGCTAACCTTTTCTCTTGGCTGGGAGGATTTAAGACTTTCATTGTTTTAGTACTAATCCTTGTTGCTGTTATCCTCTTATTACCATGTTTAATCCCATGTTGTATGCGTTCCATTCATAGTGCTATTGATAGTACAGTAGAGCGGAAGACCGCAACTAAAATAATGGCTTTATACAAAGCTAGTCCTAGTAGAAATCCTTCGATCATGATGTGATTCTTCTAAAAGTGATTTAATTCTCACACCTTATTAAGTAATAGGGTGAGATTAATCAAAGGGGGGAATGTGGGAGGTGCAGGCCTGTGACCCACGGTGTCTGACATAGGCAGGCCAGCATGGCTAGCTTGACCTGTAAATGAGGCCTGTGGAGAGGCATATAGGATTGCACATCCCCCAATATGCTGCTATTGTAAGATAGAACTCAGTAGAAGTATTGAATTAGCTTAGGTAAGCAGAACTGCAGAACTGAGAAATGGAAAAATACAGAAAAGACATGTTTAAAAGTTACTGATAAGAAAAAGTACATCTGCAGAGAAATAATGAGGAGTGCTGACAGATGAGTTACAGAACCTTACTCTTCTGCACGCACAAATTGGTCCCATAACCTTGAGAGTGTGAAAGTAACAAGTTGATGAACTGACCATTGTAATTGGGACTAGAAGGGGGGCAGGCAGGTGTCATGCCCACAGAAGGGACATAATTGGAGAAACTTATCAGTACCGGGACCAATAGAAGAGGTACGGGAGGTACGGGAGGTTACCGGGACCAATGAAATGTTTTTCTATACCTAGAATGGAACAGAAGTCTATAAAAGTTATTGTAATGCTTGAAAACTTTGCTCAGCCATTTTGAATTTGACTTGCTTGAGACTTGTGCACAAATAAATGATTTGGACCTTCTGAACAGACTCCTGGTATCATTGGTTTGTCTGCGCTTTGCTGCTACATCTTTATATTTCACACAGTAAGTGGACCTGCATCTCTTAGCTGGTGTGGCACCGTATGCGCAGGGCCGGCCCGTCCATTGAGCAAGAATGTTGTTTGCACAGGGCCCCGGGTTTCAGGGGGCCCCGTGCAAACAACATTCTGCCGATCAGCTACTTAAAGAGAAAAAAGAAACTTGTTGCTTCTGCTGCCGCCTTGGCATCGGCAGAATCAAGTGTCTCCCGCAGTCAAGTGTCTCCTGCGGCCCCCCCCCTACGGTCTGCCCGGTAGAGCCCGCCTCAATCACTCTCCTCGGCGCGGCTTTCAGAGCTGTGAAGGGAAAGTTTCCCTCTCGCGGCTCTGTTAAGCTCGCCGGGGCTGTTATTAATAAAGCACTTTCCTCCAGTGGCATGGCTCTCCTGCACCTTTGTGCTGCCTTGTGCCTGCAGGAGGTGCCTCCCTTCTACGCACCTTGGTGACCAGCGACTGAAGTGATTCTAGGTATAACTGTTGGGTGATCTTGAAGATTATGAGTAATAATTTGTACTTGGTGCGGGAGTCCATCGGCAAACAGTGGAGCTGCTTCAAAGTTGGAGTAATATGATCATTTCTCGCAGTTCCTGTAATTATTGGAGCAGTTGTGTTCTGTACTAGTTGTAACGGAAACGTGCCTTATTTTGGGAGTCCTTGATATATCACATTACAATAGTCTAGTATTGGCATAATCATGGCCTGACACCCTGTGCAAAAGTGTGTCTGGTCAAGTAGTGGTTTGAGCCTTAGCACTATATTTAGCTTGAAGTACGCTGCTTTTGTGGTTCTGGAAATATGTATTTGAAATGATTAGTTTCCGATCCAGTTACATATTCTTTAACTCTTATATCGTTATGCAGGAATTTGAGGGACTCCGGTGGGGTAAAGGATGTGTTCCTGGTCACAAAGAGCGCTTCAGTTTTCTTGTAGTTTATATTAAGGTTTTGTTGTTGTAGCCAGTCCGCCATTGCTTTCAAGCATGCCATTTGATTAGAGAGATCGGGTTGACCTACGTTAAAAGAGGCAAAGACCATAATGTCATCAGCATAAATTCTATATTGTATCTTGTAAAGATTCATGATTTTACATAGAGGCTGAAGGTAAATATTAAAAATGATGGCTGAGAGAGCCGATCCTTGTGGGAAGCCCTGTGGATGATCTATTATGTCAGAAAGGCCCTGAACCATTTCAGGGTAATGCCATGGAGGCCTTTTTCCTGTAGCCATCTCAGTATGATATTATGTTTAATTGAATCAAAGGCTGCTGTGATATCCTTAAATATGAGAAGGAAGCCACTTTTAATTTTATCTAGACCTAGCAGAAGTTTCTCTAAGAGTGAGTGAAAAGTGTTTCCACACTGTGTTGGGGTTTGAAGCTGTGTTGGTTTTGGCCAGGTGGAGAATGGTTATCAATGTAATCCTGTTTGGATCCTTGGGGTCAGCACTTGTATTTTTTAAGACTGGTCAAACTGTTGCATATTTGAGTATGGTAGGTACACATCCATGACCGAGAGAGAGCTGCATGATGTTCTGCAAAATAGGGCAGAGTTGCTTAATCATGATCTTAATCCAGGAGACCAGGCAAGAGTCTAGGGGTGACATGGTTGTGTTCATACTCATTATTATCTTCCCCAGGTATTCTAGTGAAGGCACATGGAAGGAGCACCAAAGGTCCGAGGAGGGGATCATGGATGGTGTGTCTATTGCAAAGGATGGAGATATTTCTGGGTTGAGCTTGAATTTAAGTTTGAGGGAGTCTGCTATAAGAAGTGGGTCAATCATGTCTTCCTCATTGCGCGAAGGCCAGTCTTTGGTGAAGAAGCAAACAATTTTTGAATAACTCCCATGGTTTGTTAAGGGATGTCATTATTAAGTCGGTGTGATATTGCTTCTTGCATGCATTAATTTGGTGTATTGTTCTGTGTAATGCACTGTGTTCAGAATAAATATAAACAAATACGTGAATAAGAAACAACTCACAAAAAATACAATACTTACCAAAGCAAATCAATTACAAAAATAGAACCATTGAATAATATCATCCAAAATAAATCCGCAATTAAGGTAAACTGGTAAAATATGTAAATTAACAATTTATACTGCTGACTGACAAGAGTAACCAAGGCAGTTTTGTTTTGTTTTCTAACCCAGCTAAAATGGTCAATTTGGTAACTTAAATCCAGTGATTTTTGTGAATGTTATACTATAAATTGTTAGGATCCAGATGCAGGTCCAGCTCCATCTAAATCCTGGAAAAATCCTGTTTTTCTTTAATTTACTTATGATTAGATCTCACGGTTTGGATTGTAATTTTGTTTGTCAAGAAATGCAGAATCTTTTCCCTCTGAATTCTGACCCAGAGCTGGGATAGAATAAATCCTTTCTGCTTTTTTTAAATCTGAGTCCAAGGATTGGAACTCTAGAGGACAACTGAAGCCCAATTCCAAAGTTTTTCTATCCAAAAGCTAGAAGCAGCCTCTTGATGATGTTTCTTAGCCAGAAGCTGACCAGCAACTGAACTGCCATAATTAAAAAGAAAAATCAGGATGTTTTAACCAATTGCAGAGGGCTACAGTCTGAGGCAACAGCCAACCTCCTCCTCCCCCCACCCCTTTTGCTGACTATAAGTCCATTCCTTCTGGAAATTTCAGAGGTTTGTCCATTGTAATCTGCTTTGGGATTTGTTGTTTGCAGTCTGCATTGTCAGGTTTGTAATTCCCAGTGCTGAGCAACAAACATCTAGGCCAGGCTTTGTGTCCTTAAAGGCAGAAACCTCTGGGAGGGGTAAATCTTTATCAGTCAACTTTAAATAAACACAAGGGCTAGAGCCTCGTCTCCAAGATTTAACATGAGACACTCATGTTAGGAGAAAATCATTTCTTTCCCAGAGTGCTAAGGTGCTGGTGGTACGCTTTTCTAAGGTTCCCTTGTAAATATCTTGTTTCATTTTACAGGAATAATTATATCTTTATGGAACCTATGCATTCAGAAAAGTTTCTGACTGACAACAGTATTGCTTAGTTTTTAGATCTGGAGCTGGAAATGTGGACCGATTAGTATTGACCACTGTTATTTTTTAAGGTGTATCCTCTGTTTTTATGATTTTTGTGTTTTAAAATTTTTTAGCCTTTCTCTCCTTGATATGGGCTAATTCTCATAAGCCTATTTTGTTTTCTAGTTATGTAGTTTATCTATAATCGTAGGTAATGGCTGTGAGAATTTTTTTGGTTTACTTTGAGTTGTTAAATTTGATTTAATGATAAAGCGGAATACTAATAAATAAATAAATAAAATCCTGATTTTAAAATAAACCCTATTATACACACAGAGGATGGCTACACACACTCACACACAAACGCACACATACACCAGTCCTGCACCGCACAGATACTGTACATAGATACACAGACACACATTTTATTTTATTTATTTATTTATTTAACTATTTTCTTTTATACCGCCCCTTCCAGAGATCAAGGGCGGTTTACATGTAACAGCTTAACAGTATTGTACACATCTGTATACATTTACATTGAACACATGTGGATGCACACACACAAATCTCAATACCACACCGCACACGAACATACACCCTAGTCCTGCAGTACACACATGCAAATCCAGCCATGCAGCACGCACAAAAACCCACACCCGAACCACGTACCACAGGGACATCCCAATCCTGCACTACACACACAGACACAGACACCCCACCCCTGCACCACACACTGCCTCAAGATAGACACAAATATTTAGATAACACCAATCAAAAAGATGCCTCATACAGTCCCCGAGCCCCTGCCTCTCTAACATGATAGTTTATCTTGTCTCTTTGAACCCCATCCCCCTCTCCCCTCAGCAGACATCTATGAGTTTGCAAATAGAGGAAGGGGAAATGTGTCATTTTGTCACACTATAAATGTACACAGAGTCGGCCCAACCTTTAGGTAAACCAGGGAGTTGCCTAGGGCGGCAGCTTCTTGGGGGGAGGGGTGACAGAGAGGAGGGCATTCAAAGCTAAACAATAGATTGACAGCATGGGGGGCAGACGGCTTAAGGTTTGCCTAGTGTGCCAACATCTTGAACCAACCCTGGGCTGGCCCTGAATGTGCACTTTAGAACTTCTTTAAGAATGCAGATAAACGAATGAATTTTATAATCTCCATGAATTCTTCATGACTTCACCCATTCAGTGCCCCCTGCATCAGCTACAGTAAAATGACATGTTTGCACCCCTGGCTACCTTCTTGGCAATGTGTGCAATGAAAGCAGAAGTTGCTGGGAGTGCAATTTTATAATGTGTGTTCATTGCCACATATGTGGGGTGTTGCGAGTTTTTTCATTTTCCCCAGCCAGGTAGTGAATATCCCCCTTTAAATAAAATTCTGAAAAAAGTTTGCACTTGTTGTAAAATCTAGGTGCAGGAATTTGCCCTAGAGCAGGTGTAAGTGCTCGTGCCTAGATTTAGACACCACTTAGGCTCCACTTACATTAACAGGCATTAATGCATGGGAGTTTAGAAAATGACCCTCTTTAAGTCTATTACACTGGGTTGCAGTGCTATCCTACACCTGCTCTGATGCCCTATTATCACCCCGTGGATGTAAGATCCTCTCAGGAAACATTTTTGGTATCCCTCAAGGATGAGAAAGGAGTCGACTAGTCGCTCCTCTTTCTCATATATGGCACCTGATTTATGGAACTTTGCAGTGTTTCAAGGAAGATATTAATCTCTGTATTTTTTTCTTTTTCAGTTTTTTACTTGAGGCTGGGGTTATTAGATGGCACAGCTATACCTTTGTGCTTTAGCCCTCCCTTATTTTTTTTAAATATATATTGTATTTGTTCTTATGTTTCATTAGTATCTTTAAATTTATTTATTTATTTATTTATAGATCTTCTATACCGCGCTCTTTTTCATCAGCGCGGTTTACAATGAACAAGAATACTCACAGCAAGCAACAGGTTTACATGAAACAGGAAAATTCAACTGGGATTCAACTTGGTGAAACTATGTACATATATGTTATGATAATATATACAATGAATAGAGATTTTATTAACATCTTGTATAAATAATATATTTACAATTTTTCTATGCGGGCTTGGAATGTATTAGAGGGTTGATGATGGGCACTGGGATTGATTTTTATTTAATTATTAGGCTTTTTATACTGCTTTATTGTTTTAGTCAAAGCAGTTTACATTGCAACTTAAACTTGGCAATGTACATTAAACAGAGGTATTGATAACTTGGATTTTTCTGAGGCAATGAAGGGTTAACACTAGAAGCCCCAAAAGGAATTTTACCTAGAAACCCCAAAGTGTGTCAATTGATGCATTATCACAATGACTACTGTCATGCAGCAGGGGCTGATGGAAGCAAAAATGCAGGAGAAGAAGCTGTTTTTCATGAGGAAAAAGATGTGCACAAGATGCAATATCCGCACAGAACAGCTAGAGGGAGCAGGCGTGCACTCACAGAGCCTGAGTGGACACACCTAGCTAATCGAGAGCACCTGACAGTCAGCCCAGAAAGCTCAAACACAGGAGAGCTTTATAAGCTGGAGACTGGAGAAGGCAGAGCAGTGCTTGCAGGTGTGGAGCTGGAGGTAAAGCTGAAGGTTTACGAGAGAGAAGCACCACAAGCAAGGGCCAAGCAGAAAGAAGCACATGGGAAAGTAGTGCTGAGCAAAGGAACAATCACCTTTGGAGGCAAAGCAGAGCGGAAGAAAGAAGCCAGAAGTTGGGCTTGGAAAGAGGCCTGCTTTTACCAGAGGAACCCGTGACCAAACCGAAAGGTAACAAAAGCTTTCAGAGAGAAGGCTGGCACAGGGATTGTGTTCCTGAAGAACTGCTGAAAGGAGGAAATTCCGGTTCTATATGCTGTTGGAAGCCAAGGTATGCTGACTCTGTTTCTATGAAGAAAACCTTACCTTATAAAAAGCCTTTTAAAAGTAATGCCAAACCTGTGAGAAAGGAAAGCAAAGCTACCTCTCATAAGCCAGGTAGCCAAGGCCTGAAGATAGGCCATGCTCATTGGCAAACACTAGAGGAACTCTTTAAACATCCAGAGAACAGGACTAGGGACTGGCATGAAATTCTAGCCAGAGAAACCACTGATACTGACAGAGATAATTCTGACTCAGAGCCGATGCAAGTGGAACGTGTAGAGCCAAGTCTTTTGTCTCAGGAAGAGATGGACTGTTCTTTATGTATTTCAAGCAGTGTAGAGTCACTGTTAAACCTGTGAATGATATATGCTACCTTCAGAATGTTATTCGTTTGCTAAATGGAAGAAGAGTGCTGAAACATTTGGTTTACTCTGGAAAGCTTAACTAAGCATTGTTACAGCTGTGAAGCATAACAGTTTTTCCTTTATCCTGAGTTGATTTTATTCCTGAAGTAAAGGACTTTTTCTTTATGTTGTAATCCAGCTGAATCTTATGCGTAAAGGGAAATAAATGCCTTCTTATCCCTCTACTCTGCATTCACATTCTTTCTTAGATAGGAGCTGAACTGCTAAGACCAGGTTGCACCTGGATCTTAAAAGACCCTCCTCTCATAATAAATTAGTTTTGTGTCCCACCTACCCTTACGACCACTGGCCACCAGGGGGGTGTGCGACACTACGTTTAGCATGAAATGCAGATGTGAATTAATGTGAAGTTACTTATTTGTTAAATACGTGCAGTATGTGATGTCATTACATGACGTCATCGTGTGTTTATTGTTTGTAATGTCGGAGTAAAACTGTAAACAGTGATTGAGATGCGCCACCTAGTGGGAACATGAATTTATACCTAGAAGACCACGATATCTACATAAAAAAGGAAGTGAAATACTTAGGAGTTACTCTAGACTCTCAGCTCACTATGAACACACATATCAGTAACACAATAAAAAAAATTAACTTCAAACTAAAAATACTAAAACAAATACGTCCACTTTTACATATACAGGACTTCACTAGCATAATACATGCGATCATCACACCCCACTTCGATTTTGCCAATCTAACACTACTAGGCACAACAAAACAAAATATAAAAAGGCTTCAAATCACTCAAAATACAGCAGCAAGAATCTTAACGAAAGTACACCCTTTTGAACATATAACCCCAATATTAGCCAACTTACATTGGCTACCAATCCAATGCAGAATAAACTATAAAGCAATAATAACTACCTTTAAAGCAATATATAATTTAGCTCCACCAACACTAACCAAGCTCATAGATATAGACTCAACAAACAATAATCACAGGAGCGGCCATGCCAATAAATTAAAGTGTCCAAAAGACTTCACCAAAGCTAAAAAGATAACTAATAAAAAAGCATTCTCCCACGCAGCCCCATCTCTCTGGAATTCACTCCCGGAAGAAATAAGAAAACTTACTGACCTAAAAGATCTCAGGAAAAGACTAAAAACCCACATGTTCAGAATACACTTTGACTCAATGGAAAACACTCCTCCACTTATTGAAAATGGATACATGTTTCTCTAAATGAACAATAATAAATTAAAACAGAGCCATATATTACAATCCCAACAAAATTATCTTGGAGTAACACTCTACCACATCCTGCATTCTTCGCATATAATTATACCTAAAATAAGTTATTTTAACTTTCAAATAAGCCTATCACTATCAATAAGACATCTAAAGAACCACTCTTTCTTCAAACCTTACCCTATATATAATAGGAAATTAAACATGTAATACTAATGTAAATCAATGGAGAATCAAACCTTTGCTTATAGTTATTTGATCTGTACATAGTTGATATATCACAAGTAGAATTGTTAATGTATAACCACAGTTTATGTTTATGTTTACCTTGTTTAAAAGGTTTATTGTAATGTATACCACAGTTTCCTATGTTCCATGTAAAAAACAGAATGTTTTACCCTGTTTAAATTGTTCCATTGTAAACCGCACCTGATCTTTCTGGAAGGTAGCGGTATATAAGCTCTTGTTAAATAAATAAATAAATAGAAGCCCCAAAGTACCTCAATTGACGCATCCAAGACAATTGAGTGCGTCACTTGACATACTTTGGGGCTTCTAGGTATAACTTCATTTTCCAGCTAGGTCGTGCATCTATCATTAATTTTTGATGCACATATTTGAACATCTTGACCTTGATAACAAAGTCATGGAACATGACTGACATGGTTCTAGCAGTGTCGCTGGTATACAACTTCGAAGATGCATTTGCATCAATTGACGCATTTTGGGGCTTCTAGTGTTAAACAACTTGCCCAAAGCCGCAAGGGTGCTAGTGGGAATGAAATCCTGGTCGCTTGGTTTTAAGCCAGTGCTCTAATCACTAGGCGACTCCACCCTGCCTCTCACATACTCTTATAGAACTCTCCAACCTAATTCTAAATGAAAGTCTTAGGTTGTCTCTGCTTTGTATTTACTGGTCTCATTCTCTCTCTTCCAGATTCCCCTGTTAAACATCTCCATATTAGCCGAGAGGAATGTGAACACTGGTGACTTCTGAATCCTCTCTGCTCCTTTCCCTTCAGTACAAGGAATCATCGTCTATTTCTGCTGGCAAACGAAGCATCTTATCCTCTAGAGGCCTCTCATGCTTCAGCTCTTCTGTTCATTTAGTTGTATTGTAACTTAGGCTCCTTATATTGTTTTCCTTGCACTTGCACACTGTGCTGTATTTTTAATTATTTTGCTTTTGTTTCTTCTCCTCTCTCCCCATTTATGTTTTAATTGTTAACCACTTAGGTTGCGAATGATTTGGAGTATATCACTACCACTACTATTTAGCGCTTATAGAGCGCCACACACGCAGCGCCGTACAGCTGACCTACAAGAGGCAGCCCACATACCAAAGAGTCCCTGCCCGTCACAGTCATGCTCATCGGAGCTTACAATCTAGTCAGATCAAAGAAATAAAATCCATCGCTTCCAGAAGGTCTACCCTGAAATTTCTCATCCTAATAATAAATATTCTGTAGGTGAAGTGTGAGGGGGTTTTGGCAGCGATAGGGATTTACAGCGGAGATTTTGGTGCCACTGGAAATATTGCAAGGTCAGAGGGAAAAAGGTTGAAACCCCTCATGAAAGAGAATGCTTATACGCTAGTTGGTCTCCTTTATAGGTCAGAGCCCTATGAGCCCATACATTGGAATATCTTTGGTAACAGAAGTACTAGCTACAGTCAGAGCTGGTCTTACACTAGATAGACTAGGCAGTCCCGAGGGGGCAGACTTTGGGGGATGCTGGCATAGCAGTACAGGGCCTGCTCCCTCCCTCTGCCAGGTCACAATGAAGCTCTTGAAAGTGGCATGCACAAAGCAGGGCTTCTGAGCAGAGACACACTCAAGCTCTGCTGGCTCCCACCCCTTCAGGACCCAGCAGATGTCAGGCGCATACCTGCGCTCAGAGGCCTCTCACCATGCAAAGCACATTGAAGTGCTTCAGAGTAATCTGACACTGGCAGGGTAGCAGTAATGCCAACAGAGGAGGGAGAAGCAGCTCTGCCAGGGGCAGGAAAGATGTGGAAGAAATCCTGGAGAGGAGAGTGGGGAAGAGGAGGAGAGTAGCTGGATATGGGTGATGCAGCAGAGAAAGGGACATGCTGGGCATGGGGAATAGGGAAGGCAAGATGCTGGACACACTGTTCTCTTTCTGCATTATGCTGACATTTCATCACTTATTTTACTAAAACCACTTTATGTGGCAGTCAGAATATAACTATGGCCAGATACACTTGCTGCAAACTGGCTTGGGTGAATCTCTTCTGGTTAATAAATCTTAATGAATAAGTGTTACTGTTTCCTAATTAATTTGCTGAAGAGAGATTAACCTGAAGAACCAGTCACATGCATAAAGTTCTTCCAATTGACAACTTTCACTTACAACTTTTCTGTTGATTGTTATAGCTACATAAATGTTATGCTCAAATAGTGTATAAAAATGTTACTTTTACTGCAATAATAGTTATATAAAATTGAGTATGGTCTCAACCAGTGATGTGATTTCTGGAACAAACACAAATTACACAGGTACACTACCAAAAAAACTGCCTCCAGTTTTGCAAATGATTGCTATAGATTTTGGGGTGCTGTAATCCAGGGAAAAATAGCCAAAATGTTCTCCATCACGTCACGTTTTCTTGCCCCCCCCAATAATTAGATTTCTTACCCCATATAAGGATATGTTCACATAAATTTCTTTTTAGTCCGGACTGCAGTTTATTTTCTTGGCCCATAAATATAGGTTGTAATGGTTAACTAAACTGAGAAACACTCCCTCATGATATTTTAGAGTGTTTTGTATTCATTTTATACATTAACAGGACAATTGAGGAGGCGGGGGGCTAAATCCAGTACTTGCGCTGGCGCATGTTCTTGCCTGTTCGCCTCGCCTCGGTACGCTCGCTTCAAACACGGTGGTTGCGACATGAAACGTTCCTGTCCAAATTTCAGTTTCTTGCAAGTTCATTATTACCTTTCTGTTTGCTCAGTCGTAATCCAGCTTTATTCCGAAGTGGTTCACTACAGTTGTAGTTTGACAGTTGCTGGGGATTTGTTGATGGCTCACAGAGCCAGAGGGTTGCGTCAACTCTCCGGACAGTTTTTGTTTATTTGTGGGGAATATACCGTGAAAAAAGCGGCAGAGGACCATTTCTGCATTTATTAAAAAAAGTATATTTCGCTATTTCGGTTTGGAAGTTAGGCGATCAAGACAAACCGTGGGCTCCTAATTCAAAGTGTGCAAGACATGTGAGGTAAGATCTACCTTTTTCTCTCTTAAGCTTATGGATGAAGGTAAAAAACAAGCATTTCGTTTCGGAATACACTATGATGTGGGAATGAACAAAGAGACCCACAGCCAGTGACTGCTATTTTTGCTCTTGCATTGTGAACAGGGATACAACTTAAAAAATAAGAACGTAATACGGTTACCCCCAACCTTCCCTCAGCAATTAGGGCCTATGCCTCATAGCAACGAAGAGTACCTGTGCCTGGAACCACCAAAAATCTTTGGATCATATTTGTGTGGACGGTTTCTGGATCATGATGAGGACTCATCAGATGGCTTTTCCACGATGAGTCCAGTACTTCCGAGTTTGAACACTGAACCAGATCCGAAACCTGAACTTTTCTCTTCAAGCTGAATTGAATGATTTAGTCCGGTGATTTAGGACTCCCAAACGATGCTGCCCAACTGCTAGGTTCTCGGCTTAAACAGAAAAATCTATTGTCACCAGGAAAAACTTTTTATTGGTACCGCAACCGCAGAGACCACAGATTTTGAAGTATTTCAGCAAAGAGGAAGGATTTGGTATTTTGCAAACGATATATTACGGAGTGATGGAAAAGTGTTAAAACTCAAGGATTGATCCTGCTGAAATGGCGCATGTTCATTGATTCGTCAAAAGACAGCATAAAAGGTGTCTTCTTTCATAATGGCAACACATTCGCTTCAGTTCCTATTGCTCACTATGTTATTCTCCAAGAAAAATACGAGAATTTGGATGGCCCCTTCCCCTGATTTCCAGAAGATTCGTTATGATGAGCATATGGAATGATTTGTGGGAGGACTTAAAATTCTATCCATGCTATTAGGGCAGACAATCCGGTCTTCACCAAATATCCCCGCTTCCTTTGCTCTGTGGGATCAGCCGGTGCCCGCGACCTACACTGGGGGAAAAACGACTGGCCAATTCGGGAGGAATTGACGACCCGGGTGAGAAAAAAAACTGTGTCTGATCATGAGAGCTTGGTACCTCGTGATAAAATTCTATTACCACCTCTCCACATTAAGTTGGGTCTCATTAAGCACCTCACAAAAAAAACACCACCCAAACAAAAATTGCATCACAAGAAGTCCCTTCCAATAGATGGTGAGTGCTTTCGTAACTTTGCTACAAAGTTCCCCCGACTTTCTGAAGCAAAGCGAAAGGAAGGAGTGGTTGTTGGCCCTGATATAAGGAAACTAATTTCAGAGTGGAGCATTCGCTGAAAACGATGTTTGAGAAGGAAAAAGAAGCCTCGGATTCCTTCAAGGATGTTGTTCTCATCATTCTTGGGGAACACGGCGGGATGAGAAACTATAAGGATTATTGTTGCCAGGATGCTCAAATGCCTTCAAAGAACAAGGCTGTAACATGAGCCTGAAAGTCCATTTTCTTGCACTCCCATGTGAACTACTTTTCCGAAAAACTTGGGGCTCGTACAGTGAACAGAATCAAGGTGAAAGGTTTCACCAGGACATCAAGGACCGCAGAGAGAAGCGTACCAAGGAAGATGGGAAACACCACTATGATGGCTGATTTCTGCTGGTTGCTGCTGCTGTGCGAAACCCCAGATGAAAAATACGCCAAGCAGCGCACCAAGAGTAAAGCATTCGGGGGAAGAAGAAAAACAGGCCACCAGGAGATTGATTGACCCAAGAATGATTTAAAAATCTAAACTGTGTTGACAAATATCGTGGTTGTTTATCTAAAACTTTGAAATACAAATTTGCTAGTTAGTACCACCCAGTGTCGGATCTCATTTATTAGAATTTTATTTTCACATCCATCGGGTGTTTGTCTTCATGTATTGCAATGGTGCGGTTTGCGTTTTCTATTCCTTGACATACATACCTGTACAACATTTTTTGCACATTTCTTTGCTTTGCTTTTGTGTCTAACCTCCGCTCGTATATGCAAATGTTTGTGCACATGTATGTGGCTGGTGTTAAGTGCAGACCAATTTTGCTACCATCACAGTGTGTTTTGTTGAACATTACTCTATTCTTATGGTGCTGCACTTGTTACAATTTTCTTTATTAGCTTATTTGAATAAAGACTAAACAATTAGCTATAAAGAATTCATCCAAGGAAATCTTTTATCTCGATCGCACTCAATCTGAAACGTTACACCTCAAACTGATAACCCAATGTAGCAAAAAATCATGTACGTGATGGCGCAAAATGGTTACCAGATTTGCGATTCAGCGCACCAAAACCGTAAAAATCAATCGAAACATTAGAGGACAGTTTAAAAAAAAATTTTTTTAGGTGTACCGGTGTTATTCAACAAGGGACTGGCCCAATAGTAGAAATAACATTATTTAATCTATCCCTTATACATAATATTAGCATCGTCACTTTTTTGCTAAGTATTTCTTGCTGTTCATGTCAGTCTTCAGCAGAATAATGTTAGCATTTAGGGATAAAGATACAGACAGCCCAAGTAGTCCAGCACTGAAGGCCTGGATAGGCAAATATCTCCACTGCAATCATGTACTGGCCCCCCCCTTTTTGGTGTCATATAAGTTGGGAAGAAGGAGACCCAGGACACTGCAGCCGGAACATTAAAAAGGAGATAGGGCAGCATATAAGCTAGATCATAGGGGATAAGCAGGACAGTCGCCCAAGAGCACAAGGTTCGGCAAAAAGGATCCATTGAAGGGATGACCACCCAAAAAGCAGAGAGGTTGTTCCAAAAAGAGTAAAGTAGCCCAAATGCCCTTGAGGTTATCGGAAGCAGCACACGAGATTAAAGATTCCAACTTGCCCATGCCTACCAATAGACAGATTATTCTGAATAAACACAGTTCTCTAGAAACTGCGTGTATGCAAAATGTTAGAAGTCTAAAAACTAAGATGGGAGAGTGTAGAATATATAGCACTAAATGAGAGGTTAGAAATCATTGGAATCCAGAGAAAATGGTAGAAGGAGGGACAACCAGTGGGGACACTGTGATACCTGGGTACAAATTATATCGTTATGATAGAGCTGATCAAAAATTGGTGGAGGGGTTGTGCTCTAAGGTTACGTAGAGGGCATTGAGTCACGAAAGGATAAAGTTTTGGCAGGAAATGAAATTTGCTGTAGAATGTCTATGGATTGAAATTCCATGTAAAAAAGGGGAAGGCGATGGCCAGTGGGGGTGTACTATCGACCGCCCGGCCAGTAATGACACAAATGGATGAGGAAATGCTCAAAGAAATCAAGGAAGCTAACAAAAAGTTACAGCCAAAACCGTAATAATACTGGGTGATTTCAATTACCCCGGTATCGACTGGGTCAGTGTCCCGGCAGGACATGCTCGGAGAGATCAAAGTTCCTAGGATGATAATTAATGACTGCTTCTTGGTGTACCTAAGGGATCTGTGGCTGGGGTCCGCTGTTTTATGAATTATTCATAAATGACCTGGAAAACGGGAGTAACGAGTGAGGTTAATCAAATTTGTCAGATGCACACAAAACTATTTAAAGTTGTTAAAACCACATGATCTGGTGGGAAAAGTTGCAAGAGGATCTTGATAAATTGGAAGGCTGGGGCACTCAAAGATGGCAGATGAAAATGTTGATCGTGGACAAAGTGCAACGTTATGAACATAGGGAAGAACAACCCAAACTATGGTTACACGATTTGCCAAGGATCCACATTAGGAACGTATCACCCAGGAAAAAGATTTAGGTGTCATTGTGGAATAACATGTTAAAAACCTCCGCCCATGTGATGCATGCGGCGGCCAAGAGAGGCAAAATAGAAATGCTAGGTATCATAAGGAAAGGAATGGAAAATAAAACCTCAATGCCTCTGGATCATTCACATGGTGCAACGCACCTTGGAATATTGTGTGCAATTCTGGTCGCCTATCTTAAAAAGCGATATAGTGTAATTAGAAAAGGTTCAGTCACCAAAATGGTAAAAGGGGACCGGGAACCCGGATACCCCTATGAAGAAAGGCATAAAAAAAGGTTAGGGCTTTTAAAACTGGAAAAGAGAAAGCTGAGGGGAGATATAAGTCTATAAAATTAATGAAACGGAAGTGGAAACGGGTAAAACGTATATCGATTGTTATCCGGCATCAGAATATAGGAAGACTAGTGGGGACCATGAATGAAAGCTACAGGGTAAACTATTCTAAAATAAATAAGAGAAAATATTTTTTTTCAACATCAATGTGTAATCAAACTCTGGAAGTTGTTACCGGAGGATGTAGGAAGAGCTGTTAGTGTAAGCTGGGTTTAAAAAAGGTTTGGACAAGTTCTTGGGGGGAAAGGTCCATAAACCATTATTAAATAAAAGCGACCCAGGATATCACTGCTTGACCCAATACAAGACATTGCAGAGAATGTTGGCTTTTGAGGAAACTGCTAGTTACGTATGACCTAGATTGGCCACCGTTGGGAAACAGGATACTAGGCTTGATGGATCTTGGTCTGACCCAGTATGGCATATCTATGTTCTGTATCAGCCTGCTTGGGGGTAATTTACTTGGCTTCAATTGAAAACCGTCAGGTAGATTTCTTGCTAGGAAAGCCACAACTGAAGCTAATATGAGGCCAGAAACCCCAGGTATCCCAGGACACAGTAAATGGAACTATTGACCCTTCTTAACATCTCAAATTAGTCATTGTTCCAGACGCTGAATGGCATATTAACAATAGGGAAATGGGGGCAGCAGTGATCAAATCAGCCAAATCACAGAACAGCTTAAGAAGGGAACTGAGAACAAGGACAATGAGCACCTCACTCGTTATTCCCATTTCTAGGTCACTATGAATATGTTAAACAGCAGCGGACCCAGCACAGATCCCTGGCGGTACTCCACTCTTCACCTTTCTACGTGACAGGAAATTGGCACATTTAGTCCTACTCTTGGTCTTTATATTTGTAACCAGTTCCTGATCCCACAATATTACATTGCCTCCTATCCTATCTGACCTTTTTAATTTTACCAAGAGTCTCTGATCGCGGCTGAGGGTGAGGAGGCAATGGAAAGGCTTGTGGAATCCTTCCCACTCTCTATTGCCCCGTTGCACCTGTTGAGATGCTCTTTATCTTGGCACTGACAGTATGGCTTTCTTCTACCTTCATCACCAGTTACGCACACTAATAACACCTTCAACAAGCTAAATTTTCAATATCTCATAATTTAGATACAAATCCTAATACATGTAGATTCCTCAGATTCTTACGATATCTGCAAAGACCATCCTCCACACACTTTTCAGTAGGGAATATGTGCCCTACTGCTAGGCTGACGTTGCCCTTCACCTGTTCCCCCATCCTGCACCATGTAAACTTCCCGTATGCATCTCTGTGGAGAGGACACTGAGCACCCATGCTTTCACCTGTTGACACGAGGACGCTGCAGCTTTGTCTAAATACTTCTTGTAAACGACCATCTCTCTTTTTTTTCCACCCCCCCCCCCCCCACCCCCCCCCCCCCCCACTCCCCCCACCCCCACGGCTGCATCATGGACTAAAGCAGCCCATCAGCCTCACCCTAAAATGACCTGTATCTTACTGCACACTGTGCATCACGCCTGTTTTCTCTTTTCCTCATTTCTTTCATATTCATGGTCATTTAATTTTTGCTAAACATACGCTTCCTAGCAAACAGAAAAACAAACAAGTCAGATGCGACCACAAGGAAATCAACGGCAGTTCACCATCACCCAGGAGGATACCTCAAGTGATCAGCACTATATCCCCCAAATGTTTTCCATCTTGTTTTTTTTCACAATCTATACATCCAACCCATTTGTAACATGTATACAATGACAGGCGACTATAGTATTACCCTATCTGTCGCCACATCATGATGTATGCCCAATAGATACAACTGGCACACGATTATAACGCATATGACCCAAGTGCCTAGAAGAATATGAACAACTGGCTTGCTGATATTAACCTCAAAATCACCTTTGACAAAAACTGAGGGCAATGTTTCATTTCCAGGAAACACCAATCTTCAACAACCTCAAGTCATCAGTGTACTTAAAACAAAACAATATCAACCAGGGAACGAAGTGAAGATAATAGGAAATAATTACTGGAAACCCCCCCTCCCCCAAAACAGAATTTGAAACCTACACTTGCATTCTAAGCAAGACCGCTGCAAAGGCATACCATTGTTTAAAGATCATCAGGAGGCTCCGCACCCAATCTCAATCAGGACAAGCTCAGCACCGTTCTGCCAGGCGGTAATAACTCCAATACTGGACAACTCTTTATATCAAGGGATCTGCTCAAGCAATCCACCAACGCCACTCAATTGCGTGCAAAACACTGCAGCACGATTTATTATGTGCAACAGCCACACACGAGCACATCAAACGTGTTACTGCAGCAGCTACACTGGCTACCGATAAACTGCATGGGCAAGATTCAAAAACAACTGTAAACATATTCAAAATCATACTCAATGCTGTCAGCGATATCCCTGCACGATGCATTAACCAGAGAAAACAACCAACAGACCTAGATGAGGATAACTGGCAAATAACAGACTCCGCACTCCCACTGGATACCAGAAGACAAAACACACCCCATTCCCCCCCCCACCCCCCCCCCGACCCCCCCCCCCCCCCCTCTCCCCCCCCCCCGGCCCCCCCCCCCACCCACCCCACCCCCTTCGGCTACCTCCAAAAGAGCTATCTCCCTCTCAGCGCCAGCTCTTTGGAATTCCCTCCCAGATGAAATAAGAGCCCTGAACGACATCAACAGGACTTCCGCAAAAGTCCTCAAAACCCTTTGGGGGCGGAACACAGGCTGCAAGTGAAGGCTCCGCATCGGTGACTTTGTTATTAAGCTGGTCTCTCGCTAGAACTGCCGCTGCGTACAAAGAGAGATTGAGACCTGCCACATGGAGGAGCTATGGAGCAGAAAAGGGACCCCTGATAAGGAGAATACTGGAACTGGAAGAGCGATTTACACAGGTAATGAAGAGCTTCTCCTATGTGTCGATAACAGAAGTCATGTGACATTTGAGTTGCCGGCTGACATGCCCAAACAGCTTACGTCAAAAATAAAGTCCCAAGTTTCGGTGACTGAAGGTAAATCTCTACCATGATGACTTGATCTTAACTAGATGTTTCCACCTTACCATCAGCGTATTGGACTTTAAAAGGTCTTATCACATCGGTAAACTGAGAAACATCTTCCTGTGCCAGGCATGAGATGAAGTAAGAATCCTACAGAGAGTAACTCAGTCTAAAATAGCAAACCTGCCATACCACGACCCACATGACACTCGGAACAAACAGCAAGAACCTCCCACTGCAACAAGGATTTGCCTTAGCTCCTATAGGAAGCAGGACTGCTTAGTCAAGCAGGAAAAAGCGAGCGGCAGTGATTAGAGCAATGGGCCAAGAAGCACGGTGCCATACCACTTCTGACAGTTACGGTCCAACAAATTGACTCATGTCCCATTGCCTCTAGCTACACCCTTAACAAAAGCCTTTTCTTATCGTCCCTCCAGGTACAGTAGTGAACCTCCTTCCAGCAGCTGAAGACTGAGTAGCGTCAGCTTCGTGAGGGAGCACCAGTACTAATAACCACCTGAGCTTCCTCCCATGAGAACTTCCAGCTAGACACTCTGGGTCGCCAAGAGCTGGAGGACGTGTGAGCCTAGGTTCGGGGCTCTCTATCAGGAAACAAATAAGGAGGTTTTGATTGATTTCTGTTTAATTTTAATTTGATTTTAACTATAATTTGGTAAAACTATATTTTATTTTAAAAACAAAGATCCCCTTAGGGAAGCGATCTTATGTCAACTCCTTCTTCGGGGGATTTCTTTTAATCTTTCTACTTTTCCTGCCGCAAAGCAGGATCGGCAACATTTTTGTTTGTCTTTCCGTTTCTCTTGAGCAGCGATTCTGCGGCTCAGTGGCATCCCGATCCCTGCAGCGGCTGAGGAGCGCCATCTCTCCCTCAAAAGGACTAGCGCTGACAGGTGCTTTCCTTCGCACTGGAAGCCACGCTTTGGGCGGAACGCGGAAGGATGACAGGAAGACTCGTGGTAAGCCCCTGCAGTTGACGGTGGTGTTTCCCCATTACCGAGGTAAGCCTGGGAATCGAGGCTGTAATTTTGGCAGGGGCGTTCACAAATGGTAGCGCTTTGTTGCCGCACGGTTTTAGATGGCCTAAGTGATGGCGGTGTCTACACAGGCCTGTTTCCCGCGTCTTTTTGCTGCCTCGAGGTAACATCGGCCTGGCTCGCCGGCCTCGGGTTGGACTTTAAATTTAATTTAAGATTTGATTAGGTTTGTTTTATTTTGGTTATGTAAATGCTGTTTTGACAGTCTTTTTTTTCTTTAATAGGTTTATTCCACTGGGGCTAAAGCAGTTTAAAAAAAAGAGGAAATAAAATAATAAAAAGGGAGACGAAGCGACAGGACAGAAGGAAAAGGTAGGCGTGAAATCTTTTTGTATTCTGTTCAATGCCTGCACGACCTCAGTGTCTGACGCAGATTTGTGGCACCCAATCGAGAGGTGCTTGTTATACAGATGGCGAACGGAGTGATGCCGCGGCTGCGCCTCAGAAGCAAGTGGGCATGGAACAGGCGCTTCAGGAGCCCATAGGGCACGACCATCCCCCAGGGCCTCAAGGTCCTCTCAAGGTGCGGAGGACTCTCTTCCTCCATCAGCGCGTTCTACCATCAACATGGCGGAGCCTAGTTCAGACCTACCGGGCCTCGACGTCCCCTTAGTACAGGTGAAGTGTCCTTGGGGCCCTTTTCGGCGGATTTTGTCCTTTTGATGCACCAACGCCTTTCTGCTTGCGGCCAGCAAGGATGGTTCACAGCTCAGGACCTTTTAGCTGGCAGCAGTGACTGGAACAGCAGAGGCGGTCTCTCAGGGGGTGGACTTGTCCGGGCCCCACTCCAGCTAAAAAGGGCCAGGATGGGTGGATGATCATCAATCCCGTTCAGAGTGGCCCAGTACTCAGATGATTTAGAGTTGGATCTGGAGTTAGAGGGCCGACGAATTGGAGGGAGGGAGAAATTCCGTAGCCAGAGGATCAGTCAGGCATTGTTTGGGCTATTTCGAAGAGAGGCGTTACCTGCATTTGATTGTGGAGTCCATGACAGGCCCTCAATTTGCCAATTCAGTCGTCCTGTGGATGAAGACACCCTAGAAAAAAGTGATGGCTAACCTTTTTGAGCCCGAGTGCCCAAACTGCCAGCACAAAAACCAAAGAATTTCCTCAAAGTGCCAGCACGTCATTTGCATAAGTTGGTCTTATTTGCACTAAATTATTTGCATAATGTTTACCATACACTAACTTTTAGTAAAACATGTCTCTTAATGAGTGTCATGGATAAAGAAAGACTAAAAAGACTTTCTACATTACTATAATCCAGTGCCAACCGACAGGCACATTAGTAACTACTACAAACGCTAGCCCATTTTAGAACCCATAGCAAAACACGCCGTATCCTGACAGCATTACCAGGCCTCACAAGCACCATACACTACCTAATCAAAAGGCAACCACTGCAAATATTAAACCAATACATTTCAGTGAATACTGGGGAAAGAGAACCAAGTCGGCAACGTCAAATATGGAATTTCCTCTTGTACCAAAACAAAAGCGCAGATGTTAATGATGCACATTTCCCAGAGCCTGAAATATTCCAGTTATTAATTTCATAATAATGAGATATCTTTCTACTTTTTGTGGATTTTTTTGAGTTGCAATTTGTCCTGCCATTTTCTTATGGTTTCTTCATGTTTTATGCTATCTCTAAATAGTCTTATGTCCATTTGTCATTTCTTCTCTCTTCTAGTTTTTTTTCCAGTGCTCTCTCTCTCTACATCGCTTTAAAAGTGACTAATCTTTCTCCTTTTCGCTCTTTCCTCATTCCTATTTCATCCACAACAAATTTTACCCCTCCATCCTCAATCCCCAATTACTCTATCCAATACCTGGCCAATTGTAGATTTTTCATCCCTCCTACACAACAAAATATTTTTCCCCTCTCCATTTTACTCTCCCAGCCCCATCCCATGTCTAATCCTCCCCCCACATCAGCTCCCTTCTTAGTTCCAGGGTCCTCACCCAGCATCCATTCCCTTCTTCAAAGCCCCCCAATTCCCCTCAGCACATTTCCATTCAAAGCCCCGTCCCCATCAGCTATTTGCAGTTTCAAGCCCCCACACTTCCCCTCAGCCCATTTCCATTCAAGCCCCATCCCCAACAAGCTATTTGCCAGTTCAAGCCCCCTTCCACTCAGCCCATTCCAGTCCTAGCACCACCCCAAAACATTACCAGTCCCTAGCCCCCCATAGACCACATCCAGTCCGAATCCCACCAGCCCATTTCCAAGTCCTAACCTCCCAATCAGCCCGACTCCCAGTCCTAATCCCCCATCACTCAATTTTTAGTTTAAGCCCCCCAGCGCCTATTCACACTTCCTAACCCCACCCAGCGCCCATCACCAACTACCTAAACCCCCCAGCCAGCGCCCATCACAACTCCTAACCCCCACAGCCATGCCAGTGCCCATCACCACGTCCCCTAACCCCCCCCAGCCAGACCAGTGTCCATCACCACTCCTAACCCCCCAGCCCAGTGACCATCCACACACTCCTAAAACCCCCCCACCCACCCAGCCCATCACTACTCCTAACACCCCCCAGCCCAGCCCAGCCCAGCCCATCACTACTTCTAATTAGGGAGTAGTGAGTGGGCTGGGATGGCTGGGCGGGGCGGTGTTAGGAGTAGTGATGGGCTGGGCTGGGCTGGGTGGGGGGTGTTTAGGTAGAGTAGTGCTGGGCTGGGGTGGGGGGGGGTTAGGAGTGGTGATGGGCAATCGGGCCTGGGGGGGTTAGGAGTGGTGATGGACATGGGCTGGCCTGGGGTGGGGTTAGGAGTGGTGATGGGCATGGAGGCTGGTGGGGGGGTTAGGAGTGGTGATGGGCGCTGGGCTGGGGGGGCTTAGGAGTGGTGATGGGCGCTGGGGCGGGGTTAGGAGTGGTGATAGGCGCTGGGGGGGCTTAAACTAAAAATTGAGTGATGGGGGATTAGGATGGGAGTGGGCTGATGGGGAGGTTGGACTCATGGAAATGGGCTGTGGATTTGGGACGGCTAGGACTGGGAGTGGGTCTATGGGGGGGCTAGGGACTGGTAATGGGTTGCGGGGGGTTGCTAGGACTGGAATGGGCTGAGTGGAAGGGGGCTTGAACTGCAAATAGCTGTTTGGGGATGGGGGCTTCTTTGGAATGGAAATGGGCTCTGGAGGGGACGTGGGGGGCTTGAACTAATCTGCAACAAATAGCTGATGGGGACGGGGATTGTGGAATGGAAATGGGCTGAGGGGACAGTGGGGGGCTTGAAGAAGGGAATGGATGCTGGGTGAGCACTGGAAACTAGAAGGGAGCTGATGTTTGGGGGAGGATTAGGACTGGGATGGGGCTGGGAGAGTAAAATGGAGAGGGGAAGGAAAAATATTTCGAGATTTTGTGTAGGAGGGGATGAAAAAATCTACAATTGGCCCAGGTATTTGGCGGAGAGAGTAATTGGGGATTGAGGGATGGAGGGGTAAAATTTGCTGGATGGAATGAAATAGGGAAATGAGGGAAAGAGCAAAAGGAGGAAAAGCTCTAGTATGTTAAAGCAGATGTAGCGAGATGAGAGAATGGAAAAAAAAAAACTAGAAGAAAAAAACTAGAAGAGAGAAGAAAGGACAAAACAATGGACAGCAGGACGATGAGAGAGTACGTTGAGCAGAATAAACATGAAGAAACAGACGAAAATGGCCCTGGACCAATTGCAACTGAAAAAAAAATGCACAAAACGGTAGAAAGACTATCTCTTTATTTTGAATGTATTAAATTGGGAATATGCAGCTCTGGGAAATGTGCATTCCATTAACATCTGCGCTTTGTTTCGGTACAAGAGGAAATTCCTATTTGACGTTGCCAATGGTTACTCTTTCCCAGTATTCCACTGAAACGGTATTGGTTTAATATTTGCAGTGTTGCCTTTTGATAGGTATAGGGTATGGTGCTTTGGGGAGTCCTGGTAATGCTTGTCAGGATTTACGGCGGGTTTGCTATGGGTTCTAAATGGGCAGCGTTGTAGTAGTTCCTAATGTGCCCTGGCGGTTGGCACTGGATATAGTTAATGTAGAAATCTTTTTAGTTCTTTCGTTATCCATACAATCTCATTAAGAGACATGTTTACTACAAAGTTAGTGTATGGTAACATTATGCAAAATATTTATGCAAAATAAGACCACTTATGCCACATGACGTGCTGGCACTTGAGGAAATTCTTTGGTTTTGTGCGGGCAGTTTGGGCACTCGGGCCTCAAAAAGGTTAGCCCATCACTGTTCTAGGGTTGTCGGTTAAAAAAAATCCACAGGACGACTGATTGGCAAATTTGGGGGCACTGCCATGGACTCATCACAATCAAAGCAGGGTAACGCCTCTCTTCGAAATACCCACAAAACCAATGCCTGACTGATCCTCTGTCTACGGAATTTCTTCCCGCCTACCAATTCGGTCGGCCTCTAACTCCAGATCCAACGCTCAAATCATCTGAGGACTGGCCACTCTGAAAGGGATGGATGAATTCATTCCCCCATCCTGGCCCTTTTAGCTGGAGTGGGCGCCCGGGACACGTCCACCCCCCTTGAGACGACCGCCTCTGCTGTTCCAGTGCTGCAACTAAAAGGTCTTGGCTCTTGGACCCCTTGCTGGAGACAAGCAGAAAGGCTTGGTGCATCCAAAAAGGACAAAATCCGCCGGAAAAGGCCCCCAAGCGGACACTTCACCTGTAATAAGGGACGGCGAAGGCCCGGGAGAGACCCCCGGTCTGAACTACGTGCTCCGCTGTCGGATGGTAGAACCGCTGATGGAGGTAAGAGCAGTCTTCCCGCCAGTGATGAGGACCTTGAGGCCCTGGGGGGATGGGACCTCCCTATGGGCCTCCTGAAGCGCTGTCCCATGCCCACTGCTTCTGAGGCGCAGCCGCGGCAACACTCCTGCCTCTGAGAACAGCACCTCATCTGGGTGCCACAAACTAGGAACACTGAGGTCGGCGACTAGGCATTGAAACAGAATAAAACAAAGATTCACCTCCTTTTCTTCTGTCCTTTAGCTTCTTCTCCCTTTATTAATTTTATCTCTTTTTGTAATTAAACTGCTTTAGCCCCAGTGAATAACCCTATGTAAAGAAAAAAAGAAAAGAACTTCAAACAGGCATTTACATAACCAAAATAAAACAAACTAAATCAAATTAAATTAAAATTTAAAGCCAACCCGAGGCCGGCAGCCCAGGCTCGATGTTACTCGCGAGGTGTTCGTTCTTGGGGGGGGGGGGGGGGGGGGGCCAGCAAAAGGGACGCGGGAAACAGGCCTGTGTAGACACCGCCTCCATGAGGCCATCTAAAACACCGTGCGGCACAAAGCGCTACACATTTGTGAACGCCCCTGCACAAAACGTACAGCCTCGATTCCCAGGCTTACCTCGGTTAAATGGGTGGAAATCACCGGCAAATGCAGGGGCTTACCACGAGGCTTCCGGTATCTGCGTCAACCTTCCGCGTTCAGCCCAAAGGCGTGGCTTCAGTGCGAAGGAAAAAGCAACATGTCAGAGTTAGTCTTTGAGGGAGAGATGGCGGCTCTCAGACGCTGAAGGGATCGGGAGCAACCTGAGCCGCAGAATCGATCGACTATAGAGGAACGGAAAGAAAAACGCAAAAAAATGTTTTGGCCGATCCCGGCTGCGGCAGGAAGTAAGAAAGGATTTAAAAGAAATCACACCGAAGAAGGAGTTCGACATAAGATCGCTTCCCCTAAGGGGATCTTTTTTTTAAATAAATATAGTTTAACAATTATAGTAAATCAAAATTAAAATTAACAGAAATCAATCAAAACTCCTTATTTGTTCCTGAGCTAGCAGAGCCCCGAAAACCTAGGCTCACACGTTCCTCCAGCTGCTTGGAGGACAGAGTGTGACTGGAAGTTCATGGGAGCGAGCCAGGTGGTACTTAGTACTGGTTGCTCTACAAGAAGCTGACGTACTCAGTCTTCAAGCTGCTGGAACGAGGTTCACTATCTGGACTGGAGGGGGACGCGATACGAAAAGGCTTTTGTTAAGGGTGTTTTGTAGCTGAGGGCAATTGTGTGGGAAATGACGGCCAAGTTTGCCTAATAATGTCAGAAGTTTGGTAGTTGCCACGTGCTTCTTGGCCCATTGCTCTAATCATGCCGCTCCTTTTTGCTGCTGGGAAAGAGGCAGTCCGCTTCTATAGGGTCTAAGCAAATCATTTGCAGTGGGAGGGTTGATGCCTGTTTGTTCCGAGGTGTCAGGTGTGGTGTCTGGTATGGCAGGTTTGCTATTTAGAACTGGAGTTACTCTCGGTAGGATTCTTACTTCGATTGTCTACTCATGACTGGCCAGGCGAGAGATGTTTCTCAGTTACCGATGTGATAAGAACTTTTAAAGTCATACGCTGAGTCATGTATGGATAAGGTGGAAAACATCTAGTTAAAGTCAAGTCAGTCCACTTGGTAGAGAGGTACCTTCCAGTCACCAAACTTGGGACTGTTATTTGACGTAAGCTGTTTGCAGTCAGCGGTTCAAACTCAAATGCACATGACTGCTGTTATCTACACATAGGAGAAGCTCTTAATTACCTGTTGTAAATCGCTTCTTCCAGTTACCAGTTATTCTCCTTATCCAGGGGTCCCTTTTCTGCTCCAATAGCTCTCCAGGTGGAAGAGTTCCCGGTTCATCTCTTCTTTGTACCGCAGGGCAAGGGCAGTTTTCTAGCGAAAGAGACCAGCTTTAAGCTAACAAAAGTCCAGCCAGGATGCGGAGCCTTCCCGTGCCAGCGGTCTTGTGTTTGTTCCGCCCCCAAAGGGTTTTGAGGACTTTGCGGAAGTATTGATGTCGTTCAAGGGCTCTATTTCATCTGGGCGGCAATTCCAAAGAGCTGGCGATGAGAGGGAGAAGAGGATAGCTCTTTTGGAAGGTAGCCTGTTTGTCTTATGGTATCCAGTGGAGAGTGCGGAGTCTGTTATTGCCATTATCTCATCTAGGTCTGTTGTTTGTTTTCTGTTTAATGCATAGCTGAGGATATATTTCGCCTGAGATGAATTGATGATGATGGATTTTGAATTATGTTCTAAAGTTGTTTTGAATCTTGCACATGCAGTTATGGTAGGTTAGCCAGTGTAGCTGCTTGCCCCCCCCCGTACAAGTGTGATCGTGCTCGTGTTGGTCTGTGCACATAAATAAATCGTGTAGGCTGCAGTGTTTTGCACCAATTGGAGTGGGTAGGTGGATTGCTTGCAGCAGACCTTGATATAAAGAGGTTGTCCAGTATTGGAAGTGATTACCGCCTGGAGACGGTGCTGAAGTTGTCCTCTGCATTGAAGATTGGTCGGAAGCCTCTCTGATGATCTTAAACAATGGTATGCCTTTGCAGCGGTATTGCTTATATGCAAGTGTAGGTTCAAATTCTTGTCCAGTATGATGCCTAGATATTTCACTTGTCCCTGGTTGATATTGTTTTGTTTAAGACCACGGCTGAATTGATGGTGGGTTGAAAGTGGTTGTTCCTGGAAATGAACATTGCCTCAGTTTTGTCAAAGTTGATTTTGAGGTTAATCATCAGGCAAGCCAGTTGTGTCATATCTTCTAGGCACGGGGTCATATGCCGTATCATCGCGGTTGCCAGTCTATCTATTGGGGCATACATCATGGATGTCGTCGACAGATAGGTAATAATATTCAGTCCCATCGGGCAATTGGTATAAAATGTTTACAAATGGGTTGGATTGTATATATTGAAAAGGATGGATGATAGTGCTGATCCTTGAGGTTATCCCCTGGGTGATGGTGTGAACTGAGTTGATTTCCTTTGGTCGCATCTGACTTGTTGGGTTCTGTGGTCTAGGAAGCGTCTACTGTTTAGAAAAATTAAAATGGACAATGAAAGGAAAGAAAGTAGGAAAAGAGGGAAAACAGGATGTGATGCAAGTGATGGGCCAGTAAGATACAGGTCATGTTTAGGGTTATGCTGAGGGGGGCCTGCTTTAGTCCATGATGCCAGCTGCAAAGGAGAGATGTTCTCTTTTACAAGGAAGAGTAAGACAAAAGTCTGCAGCAGTTCTCGTGCCAAACAGTGGAAAGAAATGGGTGATCAGTGTCACTCTTTCCACAAGAGATGCAACGGGAAAAGTTTACAGGGTGCAGGAGGGGGAACAGGTTGAAGGCCACTCAGCCTAGCAGTAGGGGCACCATATTCCATACTGAAAAGTGGGTTGGCGCTGGTCTTTGCAGGATATATAATCTGAGGAATCTACATTAGATTAGAGATTTGTCTCTCAATTATGAGATATTGAAAGTTTACTTGTTGAAGGTGTTTATTAGTGCTGCTAACTGGTGAGAAGGTAGAGAAAGCCATACTGGCACAGTGCCAAGATAAAGAAGCATCTCACAGGTGCAAGGGGCAATAGATGAGTGGGAGGGATGCCACAAGCCTTTCAGTGCCTCCTCACCCTCAGGCCGCATCAGAGACTCTTGGTAAAATTAAAAAGTCATAAGGATAGGAGGCAATGTAATATTGTGCGATCAGGAACTGGTTAATAAAATAGGAAAACAAAGAGTAGGACTACAAATGGCCAAATTTCCTACAATGGAGGAAAGGTGAAGAGTGGCATGTACCCCAGGGATCTGTGCTGGGTCGCTGCTGTTTACCATATTCATAAGTGACCTACGAAATGGGAATAACGAGATGAGGTGATTCATTGTTCCCCCCTTTTCTAGTTCCCTTCTTAAGCGGTTTCCTCGTGATTTGGCTGATTGATCACTGCTCCCCCATTTCCTATCTGTTAATAGGCATGTCAGAGTCTGGAACGAAGAATGCTAATTGAATGTAAACGAAGAAGGTCAATAGTTCCATTTATTACTGTGTCATGGGATACCTGGGGTTTCTGACTCATAGTTCGCTTCATTGTGGCTTTCGCTAGCAAGAAATCTACCTGACGGTTCGCAATGAAGCCAAGTAAATTACCCCCAAGCATGCTGATCAGTAGCAATACAGATCTGCCAATACTGGGTTTCAGACCACGATCATCCAAGCTCGTATCCTGTTTCCAACGGTGGCCAAATCTAGGTCAATACGTACACTAGCAGTTTCCTCCAAAAGACACAGGCCTGATCTGCAATGCTGTACTTGGGTCAAGCAGTTGATATCCTGGAGTCCGCTCTTTTAATAATGGTTTATGGACCTTTCCCCTCCCCAAGAACTTGTCCAAAGCCTTTTTTAAACCCAGCTACACTAACAGCTCTTATACATCCTCCGTGTGAAACAAATTCCAGAGTTTGATTACAAAATTGAGTGTGGAAACAAAATTAATTTTCTCTTATTTATTTTAAATAGTTTACCCTGTAGCTTCATTGCATGTCCCCTAGTCTTACTATATTCTGATGACGTCAACAATCGATTATACGTTTACAACGTTCCACTTCCGTTCATTAATTTTATGAGACTTCTATCTCCACTCAGCTTCTCTTTTCCAGGTTCAAAAAGCCCTAACCTTTTTTAGCGCCTTGTCTTACATAGAGGGTATCCTTCCCTCCCCTCTTACTCATTTTTGGTGGACGAACCTTTTCTAATTACACTAATATCCTTTTTAAAGATACGGCGACCAGAATTGCACACAATATCTTCAAGTGCGGTCTGCACCATGGAATGATACAGAGGCACTTTAATGTTTGTATGTTGTCCAGTCCTTTCAGTATGATACTAGCAAATTCGACGTTGCTCTCTTGGCCGCCGCCTGCCACACTGGGCGTGAGGGTTGCGGTTTTCGGTGGGTTTTAACATGTTATCCACATATGACACACTAAAAAAATCTGTTTTTTTTTTTTTCCCTGGGTGATAGTTCCTAATGTGGAAACCTTGCATCGTGTAACAATATGTTTGGGTTGTTCCTTCCCTAGGTGCATAACTTTGCACTTGTCCACATCAAATTTCATCTGCCATTTTGATGCCAGTCTTCCAATTTATCCAAGACTCCTCTTGCAACCTTTCCACAATCATCATGTGTTTTTAACAACTTTAAATAGTTTTGATGTCATCTGCAAATTTGATAACCTCAATCGTTATCCCTTTTCCAGGTCATTTATGAATTGTCATTAAAACATGCGGAAACCAGCACAGATCCCTGAGGGACACCAAAGGAAGCAGTCATTAATTTCCATCTAGGAACATTATCTCCCTAGCATGTCCTGCCGTGACACGGACCCAGCTCGGATACCGGGGTAATTGAACTAACCCCATTTATTAGTACTGTGCGGTAACTTTTGTTAGCTCCCTTGATTTCTTTGACGCATGTCATTTCAGCACCATTTGTTCATTCGTGGGCCGGCGCGGTCGATAGTACAACAACACTTGCCATCGAGCCTTCCCCTTTTTACATGGAATTTTCAATTCAATAGACATTCTACAGCAAATTTTAATTCCTGCAAAACTTTAATCCTTTCTGAACTTCAATGCCCTCTCTAACGTAGAGGCACAAACCCTCCACCAATTGATTCAGCTCTATCATAACCGATATAATTTGTACCAGGTAGCACAGGTGTCCCATGGTGTCCTCCTTCTACCATTTCTCTGGGATTTCAATGCATATCTAATCCTCTTCATTTAGTGCTATGGATATTCTAACTCTCCCATCTTAGTTTTTCGACTTACTAACATTTGCATAAAGGCATTTTTAGAGACTTGTAGTTTATTCATATTAATCTGTCTATTGGTAGGCTATGGGGCAATTGGAATCTTTCAATCTCTGTCTGCTCCGTACTCAAGGGCATTGGGGCCACTTTGACTCTTTTGGAACCTATATGACTTTTGGTGGTATCTTCAAGTGATACATTTTTCCGAACCTTGATGCTCTTGGTGCGAACTGTCGGGCTTTCCCCTATTATCTAGCTTAAATGCTGCCCTATCTCCTTTTTAAATGGTATGCAGGTGTCTGGGTCTCATTCTTCCCACCTTATATGAGCACCCATAAGGGTGCAAGTACATGATTGCAGTGGAGATATTTGCTATCCAGGCCTTCAGTGCTGGGACTACTGGGCTTGTCTGTATCTTTATCCCTAAATGCTACATTATTCTGCTGGGAAAGACTGACATGCACACAGCAAGAAATACTTCTGCACACCAGCTGAGTATGCGCTAATATTTGTTAAGGGATACGGATAAATTAACTACTTCGTTATTTCTACTATTGGGCACCTGAGTCCTTGTTGAAATAACACCGCTGAGCACTAAAAAAATTTTTTTTTATAGGAACTGGCCCTCTAATGTTTCGATTGATTTTAGGTTGGAGTTTTGGTGCGCTGAATCCAAATCTGAGGTGTACCACAAATTTGCTCGACAATCACGATGACCAGATTTTTTTGCTACCATGGGTGAAGCCAGTTGGATGAGTGAAACGTTTCAGATTGAGTGCGATCGAGATAAAGAGAGTTGTACTTGGAATGAGAAAAGTTCTTTATACTAATTGTTTAGTAGTATTCAAAGAAGAATAAAGAAACTTGTGAACCAAGGCAAGCACATACAGAATAGGGGGGAAAAGGTTAAAAAAAAAATGATCAACACAAAGGCACACTGGGATGGTAGCAAAAATGTCTGCACCTTAAAGAAACAGCCACATACATGGTGCACCACAAAACATTGAAGCATATAACAAGAGCGAGCAAGGTTAGACACAAAGCAAAGCAAAAGAAATGTTGCAAAAAAAATTCGTTGTATCAGGGGTATGTAGTGTAAGAGAATAGAAAAAGCGCAGACCGCACCATGTTGCAAGACATGAAGGGACAAAAAGACAGACCCGATGGTGTGAAAAAGGAAATTCTAAATAAATGAAGATCCGGAACCTGTGGTCAAATAAACTAGCAAATTTTTATTGCAAGAGGTTTAGGTAAAAACACGATATTTGTCAACACAGTTTAGATATGTTAAAGTCATTCGTGGGTCAATTCACAATCTCCTGGTGGGCAGGTTCCGTTTCATATCTTCCAACCCGAAGGCCAAGTGGGACTCTCTGTCGGTGCGCGCTTGGCGTATTTTTCATCTGGAGGGTTCACCGCAGCAGCAACCAGCAGAAATCAGCCACATAGTGCGGCTGTTCCATCATTCCTTGGTACCTTCTCTCTGCGTCCTTGATGTCATGGTGAAAACCGTTTCACCTTGTTTCTGTACACTGGATACCGACCCCAAGTTTTCGGGAAAGTAGTTCAAATGGGAGTGCAAAGAAATGGACCTCTTTCAGGCTCATGTTACAGCCTTGTTCTTTGAAGGCATGAGCCATCCTCGGCAACCAAAATTATCATATATAGTTCTCATCCCGCCTGTTCCCCAAGAATTTGAGAACAAACATCCTTTGAAGGAATCCCAGGCTTCTTGTTCCTTCTCACGGACATCGTTTCAGCGAATGCTCCATCTGAAATGGAGTTTCCTTAAAATTTAAAAGATCAGGGCCAACAAAACAATCATTCCTTTAGCTTTGACTTCAGAAACGCTTCGGGCGAGGAGGGAAAACTTTGAGGCAAAGGTACCGAAAGCCACTCACCATCTTTTGGAAGGGAATTGTATGAATTGCTTAATGAGACCCAACTTATATGTTGGAGAGGTGGTACTAAAGAATTTTATCAGGATTGGTACCACGTTCTCATGCCGAACTTTTTTCTCACCGGGGTCTCCCCGTTCAAATACTCCCGAATTGGCCAGTCTTTTTTCCACCCAGTGTAGGTGTCCGCGGGCCCGGCTCTCTTCTATACAAAAGCAACTACGTGCAAGCTGGGGACCTTGGTGGTGAAACACCGATGTTTGGCCTGCCCTAATGTTTTAAGGGGGCATTTGGAGAGCCCCTTCTTTAAAGTCTCGCCACACCATCCAATTATGCTCATCATAACGAATCTTCTGAAGAATTAGGGCCAAATTATGGTCGTCTTCTTGGAGAATAACAGTAGTGAGCACTAGGAACTGAAACGAGAATGGGGGACAATTATGAAGAAGGAACACCTTTTATGCTGTCTTTTGACGAATCAATGAACAGCCGCCATTCCGCAGAGATCATACTTGAGTTTTAACTTGTCCATAACGTCCGTATATATCGTTGCAAACTACCAAATCTTCCTCTTTGCTGAAATACTTCCAACTGTTGGCTCGGCGGTTGCTTGCTGGTACCAATAAAAAGTTGTTCCTGGTGAACAATTGGATTTTTCTGTTTAAGACGAAGGAACAACCTAGCAGGTGGGCAGCAATCTTTTGGGCGTCCTAAATCCCGGACTCAATCATACAATTCAGCTTGAGAGAAAAGTTTCAGGTTTCGGATCTGTTTCAGTTTCCAACAACTCGGGAAGTAATGGACTCATCGGGAAAAGCCATTCTGATGACGGGTATCATCATGAAGCAGAACGCCGTCCACATCAAATATTATCGACAAAGATTTTGGTGGTTCAGGCCACAGCTAGGTCTTCGTTGCTATGAGGCATAGGCCTAAATTGCTGAGGGAAGGTTTGGGGTAACTTATTACGTTCTTATTTTTTAAGTTGTATACCTTCACAATGCAAGAGCAAAAATGAGCAGTCCACTGCTGTGGTCTCGTTGTTCATGCCACATCATTAGGTATTCCGAAACAGAACGCTTGTTTTTACCTTTCATCCATAAGCTTAGATCTTCCTCACATGTCTTGAACACTGTGTGAGGAGCCCAGACGGTTTGTAATTGATCGCCTAACTTCAAACCGCAAATAGGCGAAATATACTTTTTTAATAAATGCAGCAATGTTCCTCTGCCGCTTTTTCACGGTATATTCCCCAAAAATAAAACAAAAAATGTCCGGAGAGTTGACGCAATCCTCGGGCTCTGTGAGCCATCACAGAGTACACAAGCACGGAAAAATACAAACTGTAGTGAAACACTGCGGAATAAGAGCTTTGGATTACGAAGAACTGAGCAAACAAAAGGTAATAATGAACTTGCAAGAAACTGAAAATTTGACAGGCACGTTCATGTCGCATACACGTTGTTTGAAGCGAAGCGAACGAGGCGAGGCGAACAGGGAAAGGAACATGCGCCAGCGAAAGTATGTGGATTTAGCCCCCCGCATCCCAATTGTCCTGTTAATGTATAAAATGCATACAAAACACTATAAAAGATCATGAGGGAGTGTTTCTAGTATATCGTTCTAAATCCAGTACCAACCTATCTTGTGGGCCAAGAAAAACCATAAACTGCAGTCGGCTAACAAGAACTTATGTGAACATAACCTTATATGGGTAACAGAAAGAAATCTAATTTTGGAAAAGAAAACGTGACGTGATGGAACATTTTGGCTATTTTTCATGGATTCCGCACACCAACATCTATAGGAGATCAGTTGCAAAACTGGAGGCAGTTTTTGGTAGTGTACCTGTGTAATTTGTCGTTTGTTCCAGACAGTTGCATCACTGGTTGCGGACCATACTCAATTTTATATAAACGATATATTGCAGTAAAAGAGGAGGTTTTTAAAAACAATAGTAACCTTTTTATACCAGATTTGAGCATCCACAGTGTTATGTAGCTATAACAAGAACAGAAACGTTGTAAGCCTGAAAGTTGTTCAATTGGAAGACCTTTATGCCTGTGACTGGTTATTCAGGTTAATCTCTCATGCAGCAAAGTAATTAGAACCCAGTGCCGTAACACTTTATTCATTACGATCTTATTAACCCAGTAAGCAGATTCACAAAGCCCAGTTTACAGCAACTGTATCTGGCCATAGTTTATATTCTGACTGCAACATAAAGTAGGGTTTAGTCAAATAAGTGATGAAATGTTGGCATAATGCAGAAAGAGAACAGGTGTGTCCAGCATCTAGCATTCCCTATCCCCCATCGCACAGCAATGTCCCTTTCTCTGCTTGCATCACCCCTATCCAGGCTATCTCATCCTCTTCCTACCACTCTCCTCATTCGGAATTTCTTCCACATCCTTTCCGGACCCGCGCAATAAGCTGCTTTCTCCCTTCTATGTTGGCATTACTTGCTACCATGGCCAGTTGTTGAGGATTACTCGTGACGCACTTCAAAGCTCTGTGCATGGTGCGAAGGCCTATTGAGCGCAGGTATGCGATTTTTTGGGGGGGGGGGGGGAGGGGACATCTGCTGGGTCCTGACGGGGTGGGGAATAGCCAGCAGAGCTTGAGGGTGTCTCCTGCTCAGAAGCCCTGCTTTGTGCATGCCCCTTTCAAGAGCTTAATTATGACCTGGCAAGAGGGAGGGATTCAGGCCCTGTACTGCCATGCCAGCATCACCCCAAAGTCTGCCCCCACTAGGTAATGCCTAGTCTATGCTAGTGGTAGGGACCAAGTCTGACTGTAGCTAGGTACTTCTGTTACCAA
>CM066033.1:39872027-39973899 GCA_033557465.1 Ichthyophis bannanicus
CACTTTGCATATGATTGATGTTAGTCAAAGGACTGGTGTTTGGTATACATTATTACATGTTTTTTGTAACGTCTGGTACGACTAGAAACTTAACCCTGACATCATGATTAGTCCTCACAGTCTATGACCGTTATGGATACGAGTCTGGTTTACATGTGCTGCCACCTCAGTGCATACATCTATGTTGTTGATTATGACCTCATAGTTCATGTGGGTAGCATATGCAATAAGGGGGTGGATGGTGGGCAGGTTTTGTCCACCACATAAACCTGTGATGATGTTTAATTGCTAGATAAAGATACACCGACAAAAAACATGTCTGGTTCTGGATAACCCTAATAGAACACACAAGTCATGTGCGTGTCAGTTTGACACACGCACTCTGTGATGGAGTTGGTCACCCAGGGCTCAATATCTGACATGAGTAGGTGTATATTAATATCTGATAGATGATGTTGAGGTTTCCAGCAGGGGAAACACGTGTGCATATGTTAGTCCAGACAAATAGCCTATGACACAGCAGACTTGCAACAATATGTCGTGTTTACAGTAGCCTCTGAAACTGTAGTTGAGGGAACGATTGTGACAACTTGTCTGGCCAATCTCATTTCACATCACATTGTGTAAAATGTTACAGTTACAGCAAGGGGACTACGTGGGTGCATACACAGCGGTATGGGAACCAGCTACAGCGGACGGTTATGTGCCTATGCATATGTTTTGGGGGCAAACTAATGACGGGCACAGTGTGCATGTTGGACGACCGCACCTTCAGAGGGATGTGTACAGGATGGGGACTGGGAAGACTATGGCTATGACAGGCATTGGCGCGCAACAATACACAGTTTATTTTGCCTGACAAAATAAACATCATATGGTTGCCATACATAAAAAGGAAGTCTACAGGAGATATGCTTTTCATTCTTACCTACCACCATGGCATACATGGTGTGTATGTGTGCCACACGCAAATGGCTGTGTGTTTTCCCTTGGTTATTGATGAGACATACCCTGTGATTATGGGAGCATTGGATTGCTATTGTGGTGTCACCATTGTGGGTTTGCAGATGTGGACAGTAACTGCATCACCATATGCATGTAGCACACCACACACACACACAATATTTAAGGGTGACTATGGTCGTTTGTGATATTTGATATGTGTTTACGGGCTGGATAAGCCATGTTTAGCTTGTATGTCATCATATGTATATTCTGATAGAGCTGCATAGTTTGCAGCTGTATATTGTTGTCACACTGTCTTGTTGGTTTCTTTCTCATGTCGACACACAGCTGTCAGGACTGTGTCACATGGACCCCTACATTTACATGCAACATTTCTTTCTGCAGGTGATGCAGGATATGGTTGTCGCCCCTGGCTGCTGACTCCTGTTCGTCAGCCACGGACACGTGCAGAGCAGAGGTACAATGAGGCCCATGCCTCCAGCCGCTCTGTCATAGAGCGCACCTTTGGCGTTTTGAAGAGTCGCTTCAGGTGTCTGGATAGGACAGGCGGGGCCTTACAATATGAGCCACGCACTGTTGCCGAGATAATCATAGCCTGTTGCATCCTGCACAACATTGCTCTCAGGCACGATATCCCTGCAGAAATTAATGAGGATCTTGTGAGGAGGATCCAGGATTGTGCCCCCCTGTACGTGCCAGTGGTGAAACACGGGAGGGCTCAGCGTTCAGGCGGAGTTTGATTGCAGAGCTGTTCAAATGTACGTATTAAGTCGCGTACGACACACAGGTGCTATACAATGTGGGTACTGTTTATTGTGTGAGGTGTTAATGTTAACATGGAATCTGGATGACACACTGCAGTACCACTTGACTCTGAGTGCCAACATCACATATGTCCATGGGTGTGCACAAATAATGTGGGATTTGCACAACAGCAGTTGGTGGCAGATGATGTGGGGGTTTGTTGGTATCTGTGTGGTTTGTTTGGAGGGTGCAATTCACAGGTAGTGTATGCTTCTGATATAAACAGCTGTTGTCAGACCAGAAGGTGTTATCTTACATGATATGTGTGCCACACAGTGTCAGCCATATGTTGATATGTTCATGTTGGACGGTCACTCCCTGTTTGTTGACTGTTGTCCATTGTGGAGCGCTACGATTAGACACATTTGTGATGTTTATGTTGGTATTAGGCTCCTGTGACATACCTATGTTTGTGTGCTCTTCATGTGTGTAGCAACATGTCACATAAAGCACAATAAACATAGTTGAGCTAGTATGGGGAGATGATATTAACAGTTTGGGTGGTATGTGGATGTCAAACATGACGTGTGTCAAAATGTATTGTTGATCAGGTATCCATGACATGGATGTGGTTAGGGATGGGGACCTTCTGCATTATGCAGCCAGGGGGTTGTGATAAACACTTTTAACTTGGTGAGTCTACCTTCACTGCAGTGATGGGTATCTACACACATGGTGAGATGTATCAGCCAGATACAGCAAAGGGTGTTTTACAATAGCCAGTTGGATCACAGCATGTGGGTGTTGCTTGTGTTATAGCAGGTATTTAATGGATTGGATGGCATATCTTGCTGATGCTCTTGCAACATCATCCATCATGCGTTAGCTACAGGCTGTGTATGTGTGTAGGTCACGTGAACACAGACCATATGAGCAAATATCTTGCAGACACAAGCAAGGCATGATTATGTTGACTTACATACACAGACATAGGTGCCAGCTATTTATCAGAGGTGCACATGTAGGGTATGCATGTTTCAAAGTTTAGTCTAACTCACATTGGGATGGAATGCTGCCCTTAGGGGTTTGTGAAATGAAGACATGGGGTTGTCCTTTTTAAAACATGCAACACATTATGCATGTTATTTGTGCACATCATCAGAACATAACTGTTAATATTACAGACGGTATGAGATGTACAAACCAGGATATGTTTATGATACGGGAATACATGAGGTGGGAGCGCAGATATCCAATGCTTTTCCCTATTGTAAGTGGATTAACATACAACTTTGGCACAACATTAAACAGGTAGAGGAGTCTTTTGTCACAATATGGTGATAAAAGGTTTATAGTGCACTCTGCGACTGAGACAACAGAATGGTGTGCGCATACCCCTGAATTGCTCTGTGTGTACACGGACAGCGAGGTAAGGGAGGGGTCGGACACACTACACACACCTCAGGATCTCGTTAGACATCTCCGTGATGCCTCTGACATGTATGTGATCTGTACATTGTGATAGGGAGCAGTCATTAATTGAGGGCTCTTGTGGGTGTGTGTGATAGCTGGGGACATGACGGTGCAGTGTGTGATTCATGGCTATAACATGACATTTGTTTGCTTATCTTGTGTCTCCATGTGCAGAGGACATACGTGGTTTGGATGGTGTTGGTCTGGTGCTTTGCCATGTGTCTCTACATCAGCAATTAATCATTTTGTTTTGGTAGGTGGTTGTACATAGACATTGTGTGTGACCGCACTAATTGAAATCATATGTTCCTATTGATCTGTCATATTGCACAGATGATTTGTTTTCCAATATTCTACGTTTAGCATCAGTAAACCATCTCTTGCTGGTGTCACTCATATTCCCTTGTGTCTTGGTTAAGCATGTCCTCTACCACACTTTCACTGTGACATGTGAAACAGACCTGCATGTGTGTGTAGGTTGTTGTATTGTGATGTTTGGCTGCTGCACGTTTTCTGTCCCCAAACAATGTACTCTCAGACAACACCATGATATCATTGCATGGTCACTGGGCCGTTATATCTACAGATCTACACCTGTGCACATGCAGGCCATGTGTTACAGATGTCAATTAGACATTTCCATACTGTGGGTGTGTGTATTTGTCGTTTGCCTGTGTGATGTTGCATTGCTCCGACATCATACATTATCATGTGCTGTTAGGGGTGTGTGCCTCTGGGTGTCTGTTGTGACTATGCTACCTCTTACATAGTGGTGTAAACGTTGTCAACATTATGGACATGTGTTGTGTGCATTGAGAAAACATGTTTCTTTTGTTGTCATTAAGCACTGGTCTGTTTTCATTTGTGTTTACAGATATGCACATAATCTGGACCGTCATCAACGTTGGCTTGCCATGGTGAATCTCGAGCTTTTGCTGACATTGTCTACCTTCAGGTGTTCCTGATATTGTTGTGTAGTGGCTCAAGCGATTGATGAGCTACACCTGATGCACACACACGGTATGTGTATTGGTTTCTTTTGGGGTTCATTACATCTGTCTTTCACTGTTGATGATATAATGTTGTTCTGATGGGCATGTAACATTTTCTCTAGACTCACATGAACAGCTGCATATGGTGTGTAGCTGCAACACACCTGTGTGACAGGCGCATGGACATTAACATATCCATGTGACAACCATGTCTGTGTTGAGGCATAATGATGTTGGCCACATGGTTATGTTTCATATTGCTATCATGTCCTGTTTGACTTTGCATTCCTTTCTTCAGCATTTGCACAGCTGTGACGTTATGACATTTGTGTTTCTTTCAAAGGTGTCTGACGATTACATACCTCTCCTCTCCTGACACAGGACAGTGGACATACCGGGCACATCTCTTACACTGCAACTGTTGTCAACAACACCCACCTGTTTGAGGACAGACCACCATGCAACTCTTTGCTATGACATTTTGCCATTGGATGTTTTACCTCTGAGAGTGCAACACATGACTGGGATAGACATTATTGATTTTTGACTACTGCTTTCACCCTGACAGAGGTGTCGATAGCACTGCTGATGCAATTGATTGGCAGGACGTGCTCCTCATTGTGGGGGACACACATGGACTTCGAAGGACTATGGTATATTGATCACAGACCCCTGACTATGCATGTCTTGAGCCTCAAAGACACTTTTAACATGAGTGTTTGGATTTTAGATACAATTCTGACGTTTTACGATGATCCCCCCTTGTGCAGCAGCAACTGACATGGACATTGTAGGTGTTACATTTTGTCACAGTTGGGTGTCTCATGTTTTGTACCATGGCTGTGACATGGCACCGATGATATTCTAATGTTTTTCTTACAACACAAGCATACAGCCCATGTATTTGTCATGTGGCCAACGATGGAGTGCTCCTATTGTCTACGTCAACCTATTTGCCACCTGGACATGATCCCCATTTAAACTCCACAATGTTTTCAAACACAAGACCATCTTGGGATGATGTTTTCAGTGACCCATGGGTGTTTACATGCATGTGTGGCATCACTGTATCATGTTGCCATGTGGCTGGTGCTTGTGCATCTCACTGACTATGTTTCTGTGACACCACATGTGGACCTATGGCTTCTGTGTGGATTTAGGTGATATGTTTGTCCATTATTTCCTTATTTATATGCTGCTTCGTGTGTTTGCGTACTGTGCATACATGACAGTCTGCATGTCTGTACACACCTTGCATTTCCCGTCTTCACGGTCATGACTATGGCTTGTGTTAGCGACACTCACATTGCCACATTATGTTTTGCAGTGTGGCAGTGTGGGTGTCAATACTACTTGTTTACTGGGAAATTCCATGTATCCTGGTATATGTGACGATGCACTGTTTCCCCACACCAACACTGCATGTTGACCTCCTTGATGGTGTAATGTGCATATTTCTGCTGGTTGTTGAGTTGGTATTATGTCTGTGGTCATGTGCATGTGGTATTTGTTAGCAGATGCTTATTGTGATTTACATGATTGTTTGTGTCCATAGTGGTGTAGCTTGTACTCCCATATCGGGCATTGGGATGTGAGTATCATCATTACTTTTCTGTCATGTTTTTGAACATTAAAGTCCTTTGCACCAAATATCTTTTTGGAGTTAGTCTGACCCCTGTTTTGACAGTTGGGTATTTTCTGAGGGACAGATGAGGTGTATTGGGTCTTCAGCATGCATCATCTCATCTGTACATGCACTCATATGTGGGTGACACATTTGCGACATGCAGCAGCAAGGGGGCGCTTGGGGTCTGGTGTCAGGTGCAGAGTATGCACCTGATGCACATTATATCTGGTGTGGATAATTTGTTGTCAACCAAGTTACCTTTCTGTAGGAGGTGGCTTTGTGACATGCTAAAGGTTTTGAGCACTTTCCGAGGTGATGCGGCCAGCCCTGATATTATGATGGCACTGTCTACACTATTTGTGATGTGCAAACCAAATAAAGTTCTGTATTTACCCAATATGTGTTTCGTGTGGTGTTTGCATTTCAGGTCTGTCATCATGCTCAATGTGTGACTTTGTATCAGTCATGACTCCTTGTGAGCCCATGGATCCATCATTTTCCTTTCAATGTCACAGGGTGTAGATGATGTTTTTGTTGTTGCTAGGTGATGGTGGGTTACATGACCTGCCATGGGCCACATGGGGTGCTTCTGTGACTTGTTCACTGTTTGTTTGGTGTGCAAGCCATGTTTCACTTCACTATGTTAGTCCTCCGGTATTTGCACATACATCCCCTTTATGTGTTTGTTTGCTGGACATGTACATGGGTCACCTATGCTCACATCCTTGTACAGTGCCAGCTGTGTTAGTGACAGCCACATGGCACATCACTGTCTATGTACGCTTGACATCCACACACGCCCTTTGGGATCTTTGTGTTAGAGTGTGCTCATTGATTGCTTTTTGTTATTGGCTATGGTCATGTGTTTGACGTGTGCTGTATGCATGTTTTTTCCGCACATGTTTTGTTTTTAACATCTCTAATGGCCTCACTCGGCCATGAGGTACCAACAGGTTCCTCAGCTCTACACACACCCTTTACTGTCTTCACTGTAGAAAAGGGTGCATCCTGTGTGTTGCCTAGCCATGACATTTGTTGTGTAATAACGACCTCACACTTTAGGGTCTTTACATCCTGTTGCATGTGGCCCTTTCTTTTTGATGAGATTCAGGTGTTTGGTGTGCTACACCTTATTGCATGTTGAGCTGTCTCCTGTTCTTCTCCTGATTATTCACCTGATCCAGGGAACATCCTCTGATGGCGTTGTGTTTAATTATATCCCTGTTTTGCATGCTGTATTCAGTGCAGGACATTTCATTGTGTTTGTGCAGGTGTTGTTGTTGCAAGATACAGAGTGCAAATTCTTTCTGTACATGGTGTATCTGCATGTGCATTTACTACAGATTAGTTGTTTTTGTGTTTGTTTGTCATGGCAGCCAGCAGGCGTTTTGTGTACTGGCATGCGTTATTTTGGTTATGTAGACTTTGTTGTGCCTCACATGGGCGGTGTGTGTTACCATTTTAGGCGTCTACATTTGTAGTACTGGTCGTTTGTGTGGTTCCTGTCTGCAGTGTTGTATGTTATTGCTTGTCCTGCATATGTGCTTTCATTAGTGTGATAGTCATATGTGTGTACATCAGTGGCATGCCCACATTGTACCATTAACTGAGTTGTGCGACATCCTTCCATCCATCCTTTCTCTGCCAGCTATGTGCCATCCTACCCTGATGTGCATGCTGCTAAACCACGTCATCGACTAACACACATTCGTGCATTGCATCTCAACCTGCTTGCCTCTCCTGTGTGTGCTCTGCCTAGCACTTGTACTCCACCGTCATCCTGATATTTCACATATTCTTCCATTTCAGACTCCCCTACTACACACATCTGCACATCCTCTGTCTCACACTGTCAGTGTAGCAGGGTACATTACCATCAATCTGTGCATGGATATAGCTGCCCATGATATGTTTTTCACATTTTATGGGTGTCACATGGCCTGCAGCTGCTTTCGGCAGCCCATCAACTTATGTAGGTCCTTCATTTAATTTGATATTGTCTGTCTTCTCTGCTCTGTGCAGTGTTTGTGTTATGTGTGTGTTTAGCACATTCCTCTGTTTGCATTCAGCTTGGGGGATGTTACTGTTATTGGCTCAGCTTTCTGCTTTTACCTATACGTCCTTATGGCATCTTCTGGCACACCTTTGATTGACACAGCTTATGATGTACCTACGATAGTGGCCTGGGAGTGGACAGCCTTTCAACATGGCCTATGGACATAGATTACAGTTCACCTTTGCTGACAGGGTATGTTTGTGATGTTACATCTGCTGCACCATAAAAGGTGCAATAATATATGGCACAAGGGTGTAATTGTCTCACTATGCCAGGAGTGGTTGCTGTACACTTGATCACAGAGTGGGAACATACCTCACCCACCCTTATTAATTAACTGGAGCAGACCATGACCCCTGCAACATCATTGCTGTATTCACCAGTTTTCTACATACATGACATAGGCGTGTGTGTTTTTTCATCAGACCTTGGCTGTCATGGAGCTGTGTTACTCTGTGGATTTCCATCTCCAGAGGTAATGGGGCAGTTTAATGGATGATATTGACTTTGATTCTGTGTTGATATGCGTCACTTGGGACTGTCTGCAGCCCCTCCTTGGTGTGTAACTAATGACTGACCCAGGTCTGCCATTGCTGATCTCGGAGCAAAGGGCTGCAGACAGGCCCAGGCTGAGGATTGCAATATGAGATTAACTCTGACACCCTGTGGATATCAGACACCAGGGGCTGTCTGCAGTCCCTCACTGATAAATCACATATGCACGAACTGTGTCAGCACAACTACTTATGTTTTCCATACGTTACAATGCACAGTGCTAACAGCAGAAAGAGTGCTGTGACCTTTCCCCGCCTCATAGGGCACCCTATGTGGCGCCCCCTCGGCCACTATTTCACCAACATTGTTGGGTGGCGTGGTGGACACTGCATTTGGAGATGTGTCCTGTGGGGTGACTTCAAGGGCACGTTATGTTACAGTGCTCTGAGAGTACATTTGCTGGAAACCACTTATTCCACAGATATGCGATAACACCCTAATGGGGCTATCTTACCCCTTACAGGTGCTGTCTCTGCCAGACATGTTCATTTGCCATTGTGTGGGATTGCACCCCTGATCCCTGCACCATTGTACACTGATTGTGTTTGGGTGCTTGCAAATCAGCACAACACCATTTACCTCTCCCAAATTATTATTCCTCATAAAACATTGCCACACACCCTTCTGACCAGCACCACAGCCCCCTATGCCTCAGCCAGCTGTCTTTAGTGTGCACTGCGGGTGTTCACAGCCTTGCTCCTTACACCATTGGTCAGTGTTCTGACCATCATGCTGTTGCTCGGTTCCTCTGCTTTCCCATCATTGCGCGACTTATGCCTCCCAGTCATCAGAGGCCTCCAATACCATTAGTGCGCCGCTTTACGTACAGCAGCGCACGCACCTCTGGCGGCCATAATTTCTGTGACTCCAATAGAAAACAAACACCGACAACTGCCTTCAGTGTACACGGGGGGGGGGGGGATTGAACCCCTGCTCCCAGCACCAAAGGTCAGTGTTTTAAACCAATGTGCTGTGGCTCCGTTCCTGTGCTTGTGCCTATCGGCGCACCGCTTTGTGCCTATCAGCGCGACGCCTTCTGCCGCCCAAGATGACCGGTGCGCCGCCTTCTGCCGCACAAGAGGACCTGTGCGCCGCCTTAGGCCGCCCAAAAAGAACTGTGCGCTTCCTTATGCCGCTGAAAGAGAACTGTGCACCGCCTTATGCCGTTCAAAATTTATTTGCCTCCTAAAATAATTTTAATCATTACAGTTGCTGTCTCAGCTGGCCTTTGTCGTTGTGCACAATGGGGGATTGAACCCATGGCCCCTGCACTATTGGTCAGTGTCTTCACCGTTGTACTACGGCTCGGGTGTTTTCTATACCCGGCAGCGCGCCACTTTGCCTTTTGGCGCGCTAATGTCGACCCCGCACATTACCGTGACGCGCACACGTCCGGTTGCTTACTCCCGGTTTTTTTCTTTTGGCAGCCTGATCCGCCCACTCCTTATATGGCACAGGTACACTACCGCGGCCCCGCACGATAAGAATGTTTAGTAAACATGCCCTCAATTTTTAAAAAGGGTTCCAGGGGTGATCCGGGAAACTACAGACCGGTGAGCCTGACATCAGTACCGGGAAAAATGGTAGAAACCATCATAAAGAATAAAATTACTCAGCATGTAGATAGTCATGACCTGATGGGAGAAAGCCAACATTTTTATTTATTTATTTATTTGTGAGCTTTTCTATACCGCCCCTTCCAGAGATCAGGGGCGGTTTACAAGGAACTTAAAACAACAATATAGCAAAACAGTGCAATATTGCATTACATTAAACATTAGGTGAACATAAAACTAGATTACATAAGAACATGGCTTTAGACAAGGAAGATCTTGTCTTACTAATCTGTTATGTTTTTTGAAGGAGTGAATAATCAGGGGGACAAAGGTGAGTTGATATTGTGTATCTTGACTTTCAGAAAGCCTTTGACAAGGTCCCTCATCAGAGACTTTTGGCAAAACTAAAGAGTCATGGGATAGGAGGCAGTGTACTATTGTGGATCAGGAACTGGTTAAAAGATAGAAAGCAGAGGGTAGGGCTAAATGGCCAATTTTTCCAATGGAGAAAGTTGAATAGTGGTGTACCCCAGGGATCTGTGCTGGGTCCGCTGCTTTTTGACATATTCATAAATGACCTGGAAAGTGGAATAACGAGTGAGGTTATCAAATTTGCAGATGACACAAAACTATTTAAAGTTGTTAAAACCCAAGAGGATTGTGGAAAATTGCAAGAGGATCTTGATAAATTGGAAGACTGGGCATCAAAATGGCAGATGAAATTTAATGTGGACAAGTGCAAGGTTATGCACCTAGGGAAGAATAACCCAAACTATGGTTACACGATGCAAGGTTCCACATTAGGAACCGCCACCCAGGAAAAAAGATTTAGGCGTCATTGTGGATACCATGTTAAAACCCTCGGCCCAGTGTGCAGCGGCAGCCAAGAGAGCAAATAGAATGCTAGGTATGATAAGGAAAGGAATGGAAAATAAAACAAAAGATATTATAATGCCTCTATATTGTTCCATGGTGAGACCGCACCTTGAATATTGTGTGCAATTCTGGTCGCCGTATCTTAAAAAGGATATAGCGATTTTAGAAAAGGTTCAGAGAAGAGCCACCAAAATGGTAAAGGGGATGGAAGGATACTCCTATGAAGAAAGGCTAAAAAGGTTAGGGCTCTTTAACCTGGAAAAGAGACGGCTGAGGGGAGATATGATAGAAGTCTATAAATTAATGAACGGAGTGGAACGGGTAAACGTAGATCGATTGTTTACCTTATCAGAATATAGAAAGACTAGGGGACATGCAATGAAGCTACAGGGTAAACTACTTAAGACTAATAAAAGAAAATATTTTTTCACTCAACGTGTAATCAAACTCTGGATGTAGTAAAGGCTGTTAGTGTAGCTGGTTTTAAAAAAGGTTTGGACAAGTTCCTGGAGGAAAGGTCCATAAACCATTATTAAGAAGGGACCCAGGATATCAATGCTTGAACCAATACAAGCATTGTGGAACCTGTGTCCCTTGGGGAAACTGCTAGGTACATATGACCTAGATTGGCCACTGTTGGAAACAGAATACTGGGCTTGATGGACCTTGGTCTGACCCAGTATGGCATATCTTATGTTCTTATGCCAGTGACGCAGAGTCTATGGAAATTGAATGTGAGAATATTATTCCCATGCCTCAAGAGGAATCCATGGACTGTAATTTCTGTTCTACAAATAGTATTGAGTCCTTGCTGGAATTGTACATAAGAACATAAGAACATAAGACATGCCATACTGGGTCAGACCGAGGTCCATCAAGCCCAGTATCCTGTTTCCAACAGTGGCCAATCTAGGTCCTACGTACCTAGCAATATCCCCAAAAGACACAGGTTCCATAATGCTTGTACTGGGTCAAGCATTGATATCCTGGGTCCCTTTTTAATAGTGGTTTATGGACCTTTCCTCCAGGAACTTGTCCAAACCTTTTTTGAACCCAGCTATAACTAACAGCCCTTACTACATCCTCCGGTAACAGATTCCAGAGTTTGATTACACGTTGAGTGAAAAAATATTTTCTCTTATTTGTCTTAAATAGTTTACCCTGTAGCTTCATTACATGTCCCCTAGTCTTTCTATATTCTGATAGCGTAAACAATTGATCCACGTTTATCCGTTCCACTCCATTCATTAATTTATAGACCTCTATCATATCTCCCCTCAGCCGTCTCTTTTCCAGGCTAAAGAGCCCTAACCTTTTTAGCCTCTCCTCATAGGAGTAGCCTTCCATCCCCTTCACCAATTTGGTGGCTCTTCTCTGTACTTTTTCTAATAACGCTATGTCCTTTTTAAGATACGGCGACCAGAATTGCACACAATATTCAAGGTGCGGTCGTACCATGGAGCGATACAGAGGCATTATAATATCCTTTGTTTTATTCTCCATCCCTTTCTTTATGATACCTAGCATTCTATTTGCTTTCTTGGCCGCCGCTGCACACTGGGCGGAGGGTTTTAACATGTTATCCACGATGACTCCTAAGTCCTTTTCCTGGGTGGTGGTTTCTAATGTGGAGCCTTGCATCGTGTAACTATAGTGTGGGTTGTTCTTTCCTAGGTGCATAACTTTGCATTTGTCCACATTAAATTTCATCTGCCATTTGGATGCCCAGTCTTCCAATTTATCCAGATCCTCCTGCAGTTTTCCACAATCCTCTTGGGTTTTAACAACTTTAAACAGTTTTGTGTCATCTGCAAATTTGATAACCTCACTAGTTATTCCCTTTTCCAGGTCATTTATGAATATGTCAAAAAGTAGCGGACCCAGTACAGATCCCTGGGGTACTCCACTATTCACTTTTTTCCATTGGGAATATTGGCCATTTAGCCCTACCCTCTGCTTTCTATCTTTTAACCAGTTCCCGATCCACAATAGTACACTGCCTCCTATCCCATGACTTTTTAGCTTTGCCAAAAGTCTCTGATGGGGGACCTTGTCAAAAGCTTTCTGGAAGTCCAGATACACTATATCAACCGACTCACCTTTGTCTACCTGTTTATGCACACCTTCAAAGAAACATATCAGATTAGTAAGACAAGATCTTCCTTGTCTAAAGCCATGTTGACTGTCTCCCATTAGGCCATGACTATCTACATGTTGTGTAATTTTGTTCTTTATGATGGTTTCTACCATTTTCCCTGGTACTGACGTCAGGCTCACCGGTCTGTAATTTCCCGGGTCACCCCTGGAACCTTTTTTAAAAATTGGTGTTACGTTGGCGACCCTCCAATCTTCAGGTATTACAGATGATTTTAATGAAAGTTCACAGATTACCAATAGCAGGTCTGCAATCTCATATTTCAGTTCTTTCAACACTCTGGGATGTATACCATCCGGTCCAGGTGATTTGCTACTATTCAGTTTATCAAATAGTTGTAATATATCTTCCCTATCTTGTAGATAGAAAAGAACTGTGCAACTGATGGTGAACCTTATAACCATTGGTTTGCTGAATTGTTTAAATTGCTTTGAACTAAGAGAAGCCTCAGCTAGGACTTGCATTCAACTGTGAAGCCTATAACAGTTATCTGCTTGAATATTGGTGGAACCCCTTTTGATAAAGAAAAGGACTGTCTTTAATTTCTGCTTGTCTTAGTGAATCATTGCGTTACAGGGGAAATAAAGCCTTGTTACCCTACACTCTTTGCTTGGATCATTTGTGCTCTCAAGGAGTTAGAACTACAAGGACCAAAATGCACTAGGCCCTTAAAATCACATCGCTCCTTAAAAATAATAAATGCGCCAGATGCCCGTACAGCCACTGGCCACTGGGGGCACCTGGTGACAAGTGTCACAGGGGATAGTACCCAGCAGGTACCCCCAAGGGCACAGAACATTGGCAGGTGGTGCTGGGGGGACGCGTGGACAGCTATGCAGTCATCCTTACCCCAGAACTCGCACCATAGGCAGCCGCCTACCCGCACACTGGATGGTCTGAGATGGCACACCACCAGCAGAAGGGCATGTCAGCATGGTGGCAGAGGGGTACTGGTGGTGGAGGGGCGCAGTGGCTGCTGCCCACAGCAGACCGTGGCCTAGCCTGGTGTAGGGGGGTGCCATGCACTGCAACAGACAGGCTCTGTCTGACAAACAGCCATGGTATCTCCAGGGACTACACTGTCTCTGTGGCAATATGGTGGTGCAGTGCACATAGCCAGTGTGTTCAGAAGCAGAAGGTCACGGGTTCAAGTCCCAGTTGTGGTTCCTGGCAACCCAGTCCCCATATTTTAGCCACTACTAAAACGTGCTAATACAGACCAAACCTTTAGTGCAGATAACGTAAACATGCCCAAAACGCCTACATTTTACACTGCAGAGCACAGACTCCATAAACATGCGCATTACCTAGAGCAGAGTCTTCAAAATGCAGTCCTGGAGGGCCACAAATCATTCAGGTTTCATGCTGTCGCCAATATAAGGACATGTCAGCATGGTGGCAGAGGGCTACTGGTGGTGGAGGGGGCAGTGGCTGCTGTCCACAGCAGACCGTGGCCTAGCCCTGTTCAGGTGGGTGCCGTGCACCGCAACAGACAGGCCCTGTCTGACGAACAGTCATGGAATCCCCAGGGAATGCACCATTCCTGTGGCAACATGGTGGTGCAGTGCACACAGCCATTGTGTCCAGAAGCAGAAGGTCACAGGTTCAATTCCCAGCTGTGGTTCCTGACAACCCAGTCCCCATATTTTACCCACTACTAAAACATGCTAATACAGACCGAACCTTTACTGCAGATAACGTAAATATGCCCAAAACGCCTACATTTTATACTGCAGAGCAGAGACACCATAAACATGCGCTTTACCTAGAGCAGAGTCTTCCAAATGCAGTCCTGGAGGGACAAACACCAGTCAGGTGCCATGCTGCTGTTAATAAAGATGCCTGTGCTGCATGTCTATGCGCCGCCCCCATGGTATGCAGATGTATCACATTCATATTCATTAGAAACAGCATGAAAACCTGAACAGTGTTTTGCCCACCAGGACTGGAGTTTGCAACTGCTGCCCTGGAGCAGCGGCCAACAGGGGCAGAAACACCCGCACCCACAGGCTCCAGTATCCAAAGCCTCCTGGAGAGGCAGGATGTTGGGCCCTGCGTGCATCTCCCAGTACTAGCACGTGCATACCTTAGCAATGCCACCCTAAACCCTGGGATACGGTACACAGATATCATAAGGTTGCTATAATTACTGGCAGATAGCAATTCCGAAGTTAAGCACAATCTGCTCATAGAGCTGTATCATACCAACCTCACTTATGTCTGTGGAGTGTGTTTCAGGTCTGGTGTCTGACAGTGTGTACCACCCCGGGGAGTGACCCTAACAGTATTGCGTACCATAGCCATGCCTGCACTGTGCCCAGGACCGGTGAGGTGGCCAGGGCTGTCAAAAGCCGCTACATTCGCACACTGCTGGCATAGGTGTCGGAGTGTGTGTGTGTCTGTCCATCCAGTGTGTGGTGGCTGCTCACACCCTACTCATCTCACAGTGCTTGCACTGTTTCCAGTGTTAGCTTGCCAATGTGCATAATGAGGAACAAGGTACTGTGGGTAATGCCTGGACAGGGCAGCCTGGGCAGGATGCATCTGCACAGGGCATAGGGCAATGGCTGGGACATTGTAGTGCCTGGCCAACACCTGCACGAACAGGGTGGCCCCAGCATGTCCTGCTGGGAGGTCACTCTCACACTTACTGAGCAGTGACCACGGCATGGCTTGGTTCCCCCGATAGTGTTGTATACTCTTTCTCTGGGTGATATGTATGGGTTCACCTTTCTGGGGCCCAATCACTGACCTATCTGCTTGGTGGGTGTGTCTGCCTCTCAGTTTTGGGTGCACACATCTCCTCCTGGAGCATGCACAATGGACTAGCTAGCAGACTGTCTGCAGTTAGTATGTGTATGGCTGAAGTTCCTTGCAGGTTGCAGCAGCCTGAGACTGACTGGGCTCGCTGCTGGAGAATTTCAGATAATAGTTGGGGGCAGGTGAGCTTCACCAGGCCTACTGTCTGTCTGACATTGTTGTATGGTTGTGTACAATCTGCATTGACTGCCCTGTAGGGTGTCTGTTCTGCAGCACGTCTGGGGTTGATGGTTCCCCCCTCCCACTTTCACCATTGCAGGGATATATAATGTGCTTCCCGCTCCCCACCCTGAGACACAGAGGGTGGGTTGGGTGGTGGTACATAACCTGCCTATGGGTCCAAACACCCACCCACTCCCTCCCTCCCTCCCTCCCTCCATGTACATCAGGTGACCATGGCTCCCACACAGGTTATGCACTATTCTGGGTGCATCACATGCCATAAGGGCTAGACGTGACTGAGAAATACAGATGGACAACAGGTGTATCCTAGGTGTGCCTGCAGGAACTACCTATCACACACACTGGCACTGATGGGTACCTACAACATGGCCTATTCCTGCCATGGAAGGTGCTGCGGACCTGATGCTGGCCACCCCACATCACCCTCAGGGTGAGCACACTACCCACACAATGTGATGGTCTGTAGCTACTCTGTGCCACTAACACACCCCGTTGGCACCCCCTAAGAGGCTGAGGTGCTGCAGGGGTGCACTCGGTCACTTGCCCCTACCAGGATAAGGTGCTGTGGAGTGCATCCCCCAGCTTGTGATCATCTGTAGACTGCTGATGTGCATGTGCTGTGCATCATGGGTACATGTGGGTCGACCCTGTCCTGGTAACCACAGCAGGATGTATGTGTGGTGGCATGCAGTCCCTCTGTAGACAGTCAGGGGTTTGTTAGTAGCAACTGAGCTGTAGCCCACTGGTTACCTCACTGCCTGTGGAACCAGAGGTCATGGGTTTGATCCCACAGTGGGGTTATTTGATAGGGCTGTCTGAGGCATTCTATATTTTTTAATGTAAATTAGTGCTGACAGCAAAAACACCCTCACAGTGCTGTAGCCTTAGGGTGCCTCGTAGGGCGCCCTATAAGGTGCCACATAAGGTGCCTTATAGGGTGTTTTATGGGCGCCCTAGAAGATGCCTTATAGGGCGTCCTATAGGGGACATTTTAGGGTGGCTCAGTGGACAGGGCACTCTATAATGTGCCCCTTTGGAGTGTCTAATAGGGTGCCTTAAGAGGCCCCCGGGGTACGGCACTTTGAGGGTGAGTTTGCTGGCAGCACTAATGTGGACCAAATAATACAATGCTGCATACAGCACTGCCTAAATGTAAAGGGTGATGCCTCAGACAGCCTTATAGATTTGGCACATTGGGGGAATCATACCCATGACCCCTGTACCTTTGGTCTGTGTATTAACCATTGTGCTACACCTCTGCTGCTGTACATGCATGGCAGCATGCCTACATAACACTGACGTGCATTAGCCTGACACGACTCCCTCAATGGTGCAATAATGTGTACAGCGATAACACGCAATTGCCATTTTTAGACCATAGGACCCATTATCTTTATTGCATCATGCACATTATGGCTGGCCGGACATTAACACAGTGTACTACACATACCCCCTTGTGTTACAGTTTATGTAGCCATTGCTATGTGAGGAGGCATAGCACACAGGTTACGACAATGTCCTCACAGCTAGTGGTGATGTGTTTGACTGTTCGAGACCCCAGTGTGCCAACACCAAGATAATTGCATCATAATGAAAATGTGTTCAGTCACATCGCTGGAATGTGTGTTGGCAGCCTCGATCTTTATTATGTACTCATTGCGCCATCAGTTTCTGTATACCAGCCATGGCACAAGCACGTTGCTAGTGTGCCGTAATGACAGGCGCTGCACGCGGTGCTGTGTGGAACGATGCTACATGCGTTGAGGCGTGTTGCGGCACACGTGTGTGTGTGAGCATGGCGGTGCAGAAGATGGCTACCCACTCCAGAAAGCCTGCTTTTACCAGCCATGAGCTGAGGCACCTTGCAGGGCTTTTCTGCACTAGGCAGACCAAGCTGTTTCTGGGCTCCTCCTGGCGGCAGGACCTGTCCCGTGTGCATAGGGCCTGGGACCGCATCACTAGGCGCTATAACCGTGTGGCAGAATACCCACGTGAGGTAAGTGTGTGGGGGCAGGTCAATATATGCATATACATATCCATTGTGTATTGTAGGTGTGCATGCTGCTGTGTGTAGGCATTCTGTCCAATTTATGATTATTAGTCACACCCACGTGATATACTGCCTATGTAGCATATCAACGTGGCTTGTCCCATCCACAGGAGGCTAAGGACATAATTACAGAGCTCACGATGCCATCCTGGTGTCATGGCAGATGCTGCTGTTGCTGTGTTAAACGAAACCCTAACCCAAGAAGCCCCTGGATCTGCCTAAAGAGGTTTGGGAGACATCATGCTGACATGGTTGGTTCTGCGTTTGCAGGGTCACACATCTGCCCTACCCCAAGGAGTCCTGCGACGTGATCCAAATGCTCACCCACTCACCCTGGTAACATGGCTGTGAGAGGGGTGGCAGCTTAAAACATCCTCTCTATCCCCCGGAGTCCAGACAGCCCATCACAGTTGTCATCCTGGCATTCCACCTATCCTGTCACTTCTGCCTCCTCTGCTGCACACATCTTCCCATCCTCTGCCACACACTGTCATTATTGCATGGTACATTACCATCGCTCTGTGCATAGCTACAGCTGCCCCCGATGTGTTTGTCCATTCTTCCAGCTGCCACATGGGCTGGAGGCTGATTTGTCAAGTCCATCAACTCTGATTTATGTCCTTCCATTACTTACGCATTGTCTTTCCTTGCTGCCCTGTGCAGTGTTTGGGTTACATGTGTGTTTGGCACATACATCTCTCGCCCTTCAAATTGGGGGACCCTACTGCTGTTGGCCAACGTTTTTGGGTTCACCTATACATCCTTGGGGCATCTTACACCACACCTTCGATTCAGGCAGCTTCTGGGGTGCCTACTATGGTGCCTTGGGAGTTGGCAACCTTTCAGCATGGCCTCTGGAGCACATTACACCCCGCCTTCGCTGATGTGGTTGTTTAGGACGTGCCTTCTGGTGCACCCTCATAAGATGCATTACTTTATGGCACTAGAGTGCAGTTTTTTTTAGATGCCAGCACAGACTGTTGTACTGTTGCAGGCAGGAAAAGGACTTACCTTTGCCAACCTTATTCATTAGGCATACTGGGGACTTGAACTCATGACCCCTGTACCATCAGTCAGTGTATTGACCATTGTGCTACACTGCTGTTGCTGTTTGCATGTCAGCACACCTACCTAGGATTACCACACGTTAACATATGCAGTGCTGCCATCAAAAACAGTGCTGTGACCTTGCAGTGCCTCATAGGGCATCCTATAATGCGCCCTATAGGGTGCCCTATAGGCAACATTATAGGGTGCCTTGGCGGTCCATGCACTTTAACATGTGCCCTCTGGAGTGCCTTATGAGGCGCCTTATGCAGCACCGTATGTACGGCACTTTGAGGGTGTGTTTGCTGGCAGCAAAGATTTACATTTTATTTATTTACTTCTCTTATATACCGCGCTATTAAAATCAAAAAGGGAAATGCCTCAGACAGCACTGGGTGAATGTGAGGGGTAATGCCTTGGACAGCCTTATTCATCAAGACCACTCGGGAATTGTACTCATAACCCCTGTGCCATCAATCAGTGTATTATCCATTGTACTACAGTGTATTATCCATTGTAAATAAATAATACGGCACCCTGTACTGTAAATAACCTAATCACCAAGGAACTCAGTCACAACCTTCAAAGACGAGACCAATTAAATAAGTTAATAACACCAAAGGAATTTATAAAAGCCAAAAAATCAACGAACAAGAAAGCTTTCTCCCATGCCGCCCCCATACTGTGGAACAACACCCCAGCTGAACTAAGATCATTACCCCAAATCATAGAGTTTAGGAAAAAACTCAAAACATACCTTTTCTTAACACATTATGCTTCCGTATCAAACTCACCAACACAACATGAAAAGGGATAGCCGCACCAGCAATGATAATTGACCCTCGACCTGGAATGTGTACTAATACCTTGTAAAATAACCAGAGATTCTATTTAAAACTGTATTTTAGTTCTAAACATGTTCAATGTATATAGTTCTCAACTATCAACCTGTTCTGATAGATTGAACCCATTATTGTTATTACCGAAATTGTTATTACTGTTAACACTGTTATATGTAAAAACAGCATGATGTTTACTGCCGTTCCTTGTAAAACAGTCTTGCTTGTTCATTGTTGTTCTTTGTAAACCGCAGCTGATCTATGGAAGTTGCGGTATATAAAAACCTGCTAATTAAATTAAATTAAATGTACTACACCTCTGTTGCAATGTTTGAGGGTCAGCGCACCTACTTAGGATTAGCACGCGGTGACGTGCGCTTCTCCCTTTTTCGGGCGGTAATGTGCACAGCGTGTATTATCGCACGATAATGCACGCAGCGCACATTATCGCGCGATAATGCCCGCTTGCTACGTTTAGACCGGAACGCCCACTCCTTTTATGGCATCCTGCACACTAACGCCGGGCGCACGTTAAGACTGCTTAGTAAACATACCCCTTAATCACACTTCAGTTGCTTTACAAGAATTATTTATTGATTTAAGAAGCGCTAGGAAGGCAGTCTTGCAAAATTGAGTAGCAATAGATTATTTACTTTTAAAACACAATTATGGATGTGAACATTTTGAAGGCATGTATTGCTCTAATTTAACTGACCATGCTACTTCCATTCAGTCTCATATTCAAGCTTTGCAAAGTCTAGCTAAAGATATCAAACAAGATATTAATGTTAATTGGTGGGATTGGGTATTTGGATGGCTGCCCAGTATGGGTAGCATAAGACAGATCATTGGGGGACTTATTATCTGTATCTGTTTATTGATCATGATATGTTGCTATATTGAATGCATAACCAGTTTCATTGCTATGTTTCATCCACCTAAATTCCCCACTATGTTGCCAATATCTTATATGCATAATCAATAGTCAAAGGACCGAATGTAGTACAAATGAATTAAAATTGACTACTGATTATGCATCAGCAGTGAGTTAGGAGTTAATTCAACCTCAGTTTTGCAGTTTGGTGAGAAACTGCTTGCATAACTACAGAGAGATACTGGAGGACAGGATGGGAGGAATTCTTCACCTAGCAAATGGAGACCAATTAAGGAGAACAATTCACCTAGCAAATGTAAACAAGATAAGGAGAATTCTTCACTTAGCAAATGTAGACCAATTAAGGACAACAAGAGAACAATTCACCAAGCAAATGTAGACCAATTAAGGAGAACAATTCACCTAGCAAATGTAGAAGAATTCATCAATTATAATTGTAAAGTTTTGAGCTTCTAAAACCATGGGGGGGGGGGTATCCTTTGAGTATTCTCAGACGTCTGGCCAGTGTCTTGATTGTGCTTAATGGATAACTGACCCTATACCAGGGGTCTCAAACACGCGGCCCGCGAGAGAAGTTTCTGCGGCCCGCGATGGAGAGGAAACAAAAAAAACCCCCAAAGCCCTGGCTTCTGCTGCTGCCGCCGCCGCCGTGGCAGCGCCAGAATCAGCTGTCCCGCGGCCCCTTACCGTGTGCCCGGCAGAGCCCTCAGCTTCAGCAACATCAGCAGCAGCTTTCAGGGCCGCGAAGAGAGTAGTATTTCCCTCTCACGGCTCTGTTAAGCCTGCCGGGGCTGATGGGAATTCCCATCAGCCCCGGCGGGCTTAACAGAGCCGCGAGAGGGAAATCACTCTTCTCTTTGCAGCTTAAAAAGCCCGCCGCTGATGTTGCTGAAGCTGAGGGCTCTGCCGGGCACATGGTAAGGGGCCGTGGGACAGCTGATTCTGGCGCTGCCACGGCGGCGGCAGTAGCAGAAGCCAGGGCTTTGTTTTGTTTTTAATTTTTAAATTTACTTGGGCGGGGGCGGGGGGCTAGGACTGGAAATGGGCAGATGGGGGTTAGGACTGGAGGTGGTCTGATTGGGGGGGCTAAGACTGAAAATGGGGTTATGGGGGGGCTAAGAATGAAAATGGGGTGATGGGAGGGTTAGGACTGGAAGTGGGCTGTTGGGGGGCTTGGGAAATGTGGTGGCAAGGACTGGAAATGGGCAGATGTGGTTAGGACTGGTGGTGGTCTGATTGGGGGGGCTAAAACTGAAAATGGGGTTATGGGGGGGCTAAGAATGAAAATGGGGTGATGGAAGGGTTAGGACTGGAAGTGGGCTGTTGGGGGGCTTAGGAATGGTAATGGGCTATGGGGGGGGGGGCTAGGACTGTAAATGGGCAGATGGGGTTAGGACTGGAGTTGGTCTTATTGTGTGGGGGCTAAGACTGAAAATGGGGTTATGGGGGGGCTAAGAATGAAAATGGGGTGATGGAAGGATTAGGACTGGAAGTGGGCTGTTGGGGTGCTTAGGACTGGTAATGGGCTATGGGGGGGCTAGAACTGGTAATGGACTGGGGGGGGTTGCTAGGACTGGAAATGGGCTCAGTAGAAGGGGGGGCTTGAACTGCAAATAACTGATGGGGACGGGGTTTTGGAATGGAAGGGGGCTTGGAATGGAAATGGGCTGATGGGGAGGGGGGCTTGGAATGGAAATGGGCTGATGGGGAGGGGGCTTGGAAAGGAAATGGGCTGTGAGGGGAGGGAGCTAGGACTGGAAATGGGCTTAGTTGGGGGGGGAGCAAGGACAGGAAATGGGCTGATGGTGGGGCTAGGATAGGACTGGAATGGGCTGATGATGCGGGGACTAGAAGGGAGCGGATGCTGGGTGGGGCTGAAACTACAAGGGAGCTGATGTTGGGGGAGGATTAGAATGGGATAGGACTGGGAGAGTAAAATGGAGAGGGGAAAAATATTTTGTGTGGGAGGGAAGAAAAATCTACAATTGGCCAGGTATTGGGTGAGTAAGTGTGGATTGAGGATGGAGGGGTAAAATTTGAGTGGATGAAATAGGAATGAGGAAAGAGCAAAAGGAAAAAGATTAGTATGTTAAAGCAGATGTAGAGAGAGAAAGGAAAAAAAACTAGAAGAGAGAAGAAAGGACAAATGGACAGCAGACCATGGAGAGTTAGCAGAAGACACCAAGAAACCAGAAGAAAGTGGCTGGCACAATTGCAACTGAAAAAAAAATGCACAAAAGGTAGAAAAATATCTCTTTATTTTGAATTTATTAACTGGAATATGTCAGCTCTGGGAAATGTGCATCATTAACGTCTGTGCTTTATTTAATACAAGAGGAAATTAATTTATAGTTTTATTTCTACAGTGTTGTTGTACATTCCAAGTTTGGCTTTTGGGGTTCCCAGTTTAATTATTGTCTTCCTGTTTCTAAATTGTGATTCCTTGTTTGGTGATGGTGTATGTTCTGCATGTGTAACTGAGCTGAGGTATTCTGTTTATGTAATTCCTATTTGACATTGCCACTTGTTCTCTTTCCCCAGTAGGTCATGTATTGTTATTCTCTGAAATGTATTGGTTTAATATTTGCAGTGTTGCCTTTTGATAGGTAGGGTATGGTGCTTTGTGAGTCCTGGTAGTGCTGTTACAATACGGTGGGTTTGCTATGGGTTCTAAATGGGTAGTGTTTGTAGTAGTTCCTAATGTGCCTGGCGGTTGGCACTGGATTATAGTAATGTAGAAATCTTTTAGTCTTTCTTTATCCATACACTCATTAAGAGGCATGTTTACTAAAAGTTAGTTTATGGTAACATTATGCAAATATTTATGCAAATGAGGTCCCTTATGCAAATTAGGCCTGCATCTTGTGCGGCCCCTGGGTTACTTTACAAGTCCTCATTTGGCCCTCAAAGCAATTTGAGTTTGAGACCCCTGCCCTATACTATGTGTATGTCACCTGATGGAACTGGTTGTCTTTGCAACAGGATAAAGTGGGTACCTTTCTCAGCCAGAGGAGAGGAACAGAGGGATCTCTTCCATGGAGCGGACGCGTTGCCTGGAAAATCTCCTGAATGAGAAGTCTCTCTTGTCTGGCTGAATCAGGGATCCATTTAGTCGAAGTGTGACATGAGATGAAGTTCAGAACTCTATCGGTGATGTATTATTCTCCTGTAAAGACTTGCTTTCTAGTTATCTTTTCTAACTAATCGTAGGTAAATAAGTGAATGACTTGCCTTTCTAAATAAGCATAAGTAAATAAGTTAAATAAGTGAATTTCAAGTTATCCTTGCTTTGTTTATAAATAAACTCCTTGTCTTTATTATAAGGTGTGCTAGCCTTTCTTGAAGCAAATCACGTGGCCACCATGACCATCACCTTGGTAAAGGTTCACAGGGTCGTCGCCAGGCCGAATGGCAAGGCTTGAAACTGAAAATGCCCCTTTGGCACTGCAAACCGCAGAAACTGGTGATGCGACTTGCATACGGGAATATGCAAATACGCCTCTGTGAGATCTAGAGACGTCCGAAGCTCCCCCTGCCGCACGGCCACAATCACGGACTTCAGAGTTTCCATGCGATAATGAGGAACCCTAAGACAACGATTGAGCCATTTTAGGTCGAGGATTGGCTAAAAGGAACCCTCCTTCTTGGGTACTACAAAATAATTGAAGTATCAACCGCAACCATACTGGTCTAAGGGTACCGGTACAACCGCCCCCAACATAGCAGCCGGGGATCTTCAAGGAGACTGCACGAACGCAGGAAGAACTGGTCTTGGAAACTCGAGGGCTTATCCTTCTCAGACCATCTCCAGAACCCATTGATTGGATGTGACCCGGGCCCAGGCAGAGAAAAACTGCCTTAGCTGGCTCCCCACAGGCAGAATTCCCTCCCTGGCCCCCGTTGTTTCATTGTGGCTTCCTAGGACCCGAGGAGGAGGAAGAAGCCCCAAAAACCCTTCCTGCTCCCAGAAACCCTGCCGAATGGTCCCTCTGAAAAGGCACCGACCTAGCCGCACGAAACCTCTGAAACTCCCACGGCTGACTACACGCAGGAGAGAGAGTATGACTCTGCTTCGGCCTATCCTCAGGGAGCCTGCCTCCCTTAGTGTCACTGAGCTCCTTCACAAATTTATCCAGATCCTCTCCAAAAAGCAACTTTCCCTTAAAGGGAAGCCTGCTGAGGCATGATTTAGAAGAAGCATCTGCCGCCCAATTGCGCAGCGAAAGGTAACGACGAGCCGCTACCACCGAAGCCATATTCTTCACTAAGCTTCTAATGAGATCGTACTGACTATCCGCTAGGTAAGCCGCTCCAGACTCAATCCTGGCCGCTTCCCCCTGCACATTTCTGGAAAGGTCGCCAGCCACTTAAAGTTGCTGCGACCACCGTAGGCAAGCCCTGGCTACCCAGACTCCACACACTGATGCCTGGAGAGCCAGGGCACTGACATCAAAGGCCTGTTTTAGCAATGTATCCAGCTTCCTATCCTGGGTATCCTTAAGGGCTGCGCTTCCCTCAACTGGAATATTCATCTCTTTTTGTCACCGCAGACACCGCTGCATCCACTTTAGCAGCAGCTCTTTCTCCAAATCTGGCAAGGGGTACAAGTGTGCCATAGACCATACGCCCCTTAAGCCGGACTCTGGCTGATTCCATTCCTCCTGAATCATCTGCCGAACTACCCGGTGCACTGGAAAAACCTTCTGAGATTTCCTGCCCGCCTGACTCAGCGGGTCTGCCAACACCTCCTCGTCTGCTGGAATGCCCACCACGATATTGAGCACTTTCAGGGACTCGCCAATGAACGCCGGGAGTTCTTCCCGACGGAAAACTCGAACAATCCGGGCCTGTTCCTCTTCTGGAATCTCTCCTTCTTTGAGTTCCTCCTCATTGTCCCCCAATGCTCTGTCGGAGACCTCGCCCTCTGGAGTCTTGGACTGAGGGGGATCCGTGAATATCTTCACTCGCAGGTTTAGCTCGCTTAGGCAGAACGACCGCCTCCTCATGCTCCTTGACTCCCTCCTGCCTTGCCGGCACATGTCCCTGCGCGATTGACAGCCCACTCGCTTCCTGATGGTGCAAACAAAACGCCTTATGCAGCATTAAGACAAATTCAGGGGAAAACACCCTCCCCAGCCTCCTCCTTCTAGTATTCTCGAGGAAGTAGAGGATGTGGGTTGTGACTGCGGAGGGGCCGACAGCTCTAAAGCTAAAGGCAGAGGAGAGGACGGCGCATGCCCTTCTTTCAGAGGATCCCCTGACCCCAGGCAGTCGGAAGCCAGCAAATCCTGGGACATATCCATTTGCATTTCCTGCTCAACTGAGGCGGCCTCTGCTGCGCAGCCTCTACAGACACCGGCTTCAGGCACCGTTCCCCGCCGGGTACCGCAGACCAAACACTGCGGTCTTTCCAGCATGGTAATCGGTAACAAGACCACTAACCTTCCAAGTATCAGTTATCAATCTATACAGCTCTACCTAGATACCTAAAAAAAAAGATATGTATATATATATATATATGTTTATGTTTATGTTTATTAAATTTGATATACCGCTCAGTATATATACACACCCAGCAAAGGAGATATATACAGTATATGCAAACCTGTAAAAACTACCCCTTTATTTTTTATTTTTTTTTTCAAAAAAACAAGTCACTGGGGCCCAGGAACAGCTCCCCCGAGCCAACTGCTTCCACTGAACTGCCCCCGAGAAGGCGCGCAAAAAGAAAGTGTACCTGCTCTTCAGCTGTTGTCTTTTCACTCCTGGGCAGTAGTAGGCCACATCTAGCCACGTGGTCAGCAGCCGTGTGGCAGCCAACACACCACGTGGCTCCCCGCCACGCACCTTGCCTGCCCGAACTCACTCTTCGCTCTGGAGCTCCTTCTTTCCGTCAGCTATTTCCCGTCCCCGCGCTCAGCCGCCTTCAGGGCTTCGGCGTGGGGTGGACAGAAAGGCAGGTTCCTTCTGTGTGCTGGCCGGTATTTCCTCTGGCAGAGCGCAGGGCAGAGAAGACGCCTCTGCTTTCTCCCTCTTTCCGGCTCTCTAGCCCCCGATGTGGGCTGCCGAACGCCTCCTCCTGTCCCCTGGCACCCGAGGGAGGGGGAGGGAATCTCGCTCTTCGAGGGAGAAAGAAAAAAACTAAAACAAAGCAAATTAAAGTAAAATACTTTACAGGAAGAAAGAAAGAAAAACCAATAACAGAACCAAGGATCCCAAACCTAAACCCCTCTAGTTCCTAAGTGTCTCTCTAGTAAGCCCTGTTCCCTGGCTTACTGACTCCCTCCAGCTGCTTGGAGACTGAACTTACTGGAGCTGGTGGGTGGTGCCAATGGTATTTATATCAGAGGGTCATCAAATTGATGATGGGCTCAGTCTCCAAGCTGCTGGAAGGGGAGCACAACTCAGAGGAAAAGGACTGGACTGGAGGGACGCTAAGGAACCATATATGGCCTTTATCTGTGGCAGGGATGTTATCTACATCTGCAATGTCTGCACTATTGCTACCACCATTGTTAGTCCTATTGTGTAAGCTTTGGGAGTGCAACTTTTATCCTGGGTGATGTGTGGCCAGTATGTATTTTTCTTTTTCGTTCCTACCATACTCCAATTGTAGTGTCACCTTGCTGAGATTTAGTATGGATGTTATACAACCACATCGATTCAATGTCATACTCAAGATTCTGTTAGACTGTAAATAGTTCCTAGTCTTACATGATACTGTGTATTACCTATTTATGTAAATATGTTAATATCTTGTTCACATGTTCAATGGAAAATGTTCCTTGTAATATGTTGTTTTTTATAAACCATGCTGATCATAAATAGTGCAATATAAAACCAAATAAATAAAAATAAATAAATACAACGGGTTCACCATGTGAAGGTGTGCAGCAAGACTTGAGGAAGAAACTTTATTCCTTCATGATGAGAGAAATCTATTGACTTATAGGAAAGAGATTAAGATATTTTTATTACTCGTAGATTTATTTATTTAGACAGATTTGTATACCACCTTATCCTTCAATCAAAGTGGTCACATGACAATTGTGGTTACATTTAACATGAGGGTACTTAACAATCACAGTGGTCACATCACAACTGGAGGGTTACACTTAACATGAGGGTACTTGAAGACATTATACAATGAACTCGTGTGTCTAGTTGGGATAAGTGAGTATCAGGTTGGAAGAGGTAGTTGCATTACTGTTCGGGTGGAGACTGTTGTCTGTTTACTCATAGGTTTCTGTAAAGAACAGGATTTTAAGGGCCTTGCGAAAGTCTATGAGGTCATTCAAGGCCCTCAGGCTCGTTGGGAGAGAGTTCCAAAGTGTGGACGCCAATAATAAAGGAGCTCTTCTTGAGGTTGCTTGTTTTGTCTTGTGATATCCTGCAGGTGTGCCAATCATGTTGTCATTAATAGCTCGTCTTGGTCTATTGGTGATATCCCTTGTTATGATATCTTGGAGTGCATCTTCCGAGAGATGGTGAATGATTTTAAAGATGATCAGGACTGTTTTGAATTTTACTCTGGCCGTCATTGGGAGCCAGTGCAGTTGCTGTAGGACGGGGTGATGTGCTCAGTTCTTGGAGTGTCTGTAATGATGCGTGCTGTAGTGTTTTGCAGCATTTGGTGTGGGTGTAAGGTCTGCTGGGGGAGGCCTTGATACAGCGAGTTTCCGTAGTCAGGTATTGGTGTGATGAGTGCTTGACACACTGTGCGGAAGTGGTCCTGGCGGAGTATTGGCTTGAGCTTTCTGATGATTCTTAAACGTTGATAAGCCTTGTTTGCGGTTTTGGTGATGTGGGAGTTCATGTTCAGGGATCTGTCCATTGTGATGCCCAGGTATTTAACTTCATCTTTGACTGCTATTAGTTTGTCAAGAATGCTGATAGTTTGTGGTGGAATGAAGGTGGGATTCCTGGTGACGAACAATGCCTCAGTTTTATCGTAGTTGACTGTGAGGTTATTGGTTGAGAGCCAGGCTTTCATGTCTTCAAGGCATCTGGTTATTGTTGTGGTGTCAAGCACTAGTAGGTTGACTGGAGCATACACCATAATGTCGTCAGCATAGAGGTGATAATGAAGGTTGTGGCGTTTGATGATGGTGCATATGGATTGCAGGTAGATATTAAAGAGCATTGATGACAGGACTGAACCTTGTGGTATTCCCTGTGTGACAGGGAACTGCATTGATTTCTTTTGGGCGCATTTGATTTGTTGTGTTCGATCTTCCAAGTAGGAACTAAACCACTTCATAGTCCTATCTGTTGCAGGCGTTGCAGTAATCCGGCGTGGGACACAGTGTCAAAGGCTGCTGATATGTCCATGAACACTAACAGGAATCCGTTCTTTATGTTATCTGTGCCTCTTAGGAGATTGTCAAAGAGGGAAGTGAGTAGTGTTTCTACACCGTGCTGAGGTTTAAAGCCATGTTGTTGGATGTCCAGTGGGGCATTCATGTCAATGTGGTCCTGAAGTTGCCTTTACACTGTCTTTTAAATGATTTTCGCAGGGAATGGTAGGCTGGAGATGGGACGGTATGATTTTGGTTCAGAGGGGCTTAGGGTGTTGCTTTTAAGTATTGGTCGTATCATGGCTTGCTTCAGGGATTGTGGCATGTATCATTGTTGGAGTGATTCCTTAACGATTTTGGGAATGTGATGGAAGAGCTGGCTTCTTGTGGCTTTAAGCAAGATACTGGGCATGGGTCTGATGGGTCCATTCATTATGTCCTCTATTTGATGTGTTGACAGTATGCTGAAGTTCCTCCCAGGTTTGATGCGGCTCTTTCCTTTCATGGTCATCTGTCTGCGGTGTGTGGGAGCATGTCTGGGTGGTGTGTTTTGCTTGCATGTAATCCGCAAATTCCTGTGGGTCAAGATGTTGGGTACAGTGCTGTGTGGTGTCCTTAGTGAGCTTTTGGACAATGCTAAAGAGTTCTCTCGGTCTGTTGACAGATTTCATGATTAGGTTGGTATGGTGTGTCATGAGGCTGGAGCTAGAGAAGAAGCAGCCTTGAAAAAAACTCCTGATTTTCATGGAACTCAGAAAAGGCAGAGAGCGCAGTTCCAGTGCAGCTCAGCCAGAGGGCGCATGAACAGTTACACAGTACCTGAAGCAGCGTGCTCAAGCACTGAGCACCTTAATGATAAGTGCTTTCACCTGTCCTCAAACTCACAACGTGCAAACCAGAAATCCCTTTATAAGGGAAATCAGATGAGCAGAGACAGGGTAACAGAGAGAACAACAGGAAGAGTACCAGGAAGAGTACCAGCGAGGGTACCAGGAAGGGTAGCAGGAGAAGGAAGGAGAAGAACGGACACAGACGGAGGCAAGACTCAGTCCTGGGGAAGTGCCAAGGGCAAGGTCAGAAGGACCGGCAGCACAAGCACTGAGAGAAGCCTGGAACAGGAAAGTTTCCAGCTGCAGCCAACTCAAGGAGGCAGAAGCCAAGAGAGGTATACTCCATGGGATAAAGCCCAGAGAAGCAGCTTGCCTGTTGAAAGAAGTGCTCCAACTCCAAGTAAGTCTCCTATCCTAAACCAGAGGGGCACAAGGAAAGGAGATTCCTTTGGCATTGATCCTCTTACCCTGAAAGATAGAGAGTGGAAATCCACGTCTGGCTTTCCTAGCAGCCCTGATTGTGGAGCAGTGCACAAGACAGCTTGTCAGCATGAAAAGCTACGTCGTAAGCTGAATCCTGGGTGTGGCACTCCACAGAAGCTAAGGTATGAAAAGCCTTTCATTCTAAAGGAAACTTTAAATGAGGAAAGTCCTATGCAAGTAGATAAACCTCAGTATAATAGAAGAAGTAAAGGTTGGTATGGTGCTGCTGTTTATGCTCATTTATCAGATTGTTATATTGCAGTTGCTTCGCTCTGTATTGAGTCAGGGAGTTATGCGTCTTGTTCCGCCTCCATTTTCTCCCCAGTCTTCGAAGATTGTGCTTTGCATCCCTGATATCGCTTGAGTACCAGGGGGCGTTGGACCTTCTGCTTGTTTGTGTTTCTGTTCTGGTATGAGCACAGTTCTATAACATCCACGTCTGGCTGGCAGAAACATCTAGATTGAAAATGGGCATGTTATAAACCTGATTCCGAAACAGTGGGTATAGACACGGCCGCAGTTCCAGAATCAGGGAGATGCATGAACAGCCCGCCTCGGGAAATGCAGGCCCTCGCTGTTATAAAGGGACACAGGTATACACAGAAACAGCCTGGATGTCCCCGTGCTCACCCTATTTTGAAAAGATGCTTCCCGTCTCTATGTGGCATGCCTCCGCTGACAAAACGTACATCTCCGAAGATGTACAGTGTTCTGCTCATGCAAACATAACAATGAAACAGATGCGTTCTTGCAATCCAGACCATATATACTAGTTTGTTGCATGCCCAGAACACTACAAGTTATCTAAGCGCACCAAAACTATTGTAAAAGCCAGTGGAAAATGAGATGTTAGTTTATTCTTACAGTGGTCATCGCTGAAAACAGTATTTGCAATGCTAAGACTGGGCCAAAAAATCCTGAAATGGGTCTGTACAGCTACATATCCAAACATATCCCTGTCATTCTTAGGAAACCATCAGAATGAGAACATGCAACAGTGCAAACATCAGAAATACATGCCCAAAAACACCATCCTCTGCCCTGATGAATGTGCACAGTGTCAGACCTCTGCTGGTGAGTTTGGATATGTATTAGTGCTGTTTGCACTGCAGCTTGCCCCCATTCCGAGGGCCCCCCACCATTGACAGGGACATGTCCTGCTATGTTGATGCAGGGCAGCTTTTCTGAATTTACTGCCCATTCACACTGGCACCTGATGATGCTGCGGTCAGCCCTACAGTCCAGGTACTGCCAGTCATCTACCAGTCATCCCTGTCCCCCCAGAGTTGCGGATCAGCACACCAGGGCCTCCTCTGTAGCCCACACACACACACACACACACACTCCTGTTTGCAGTCACCAATGACATACTGTCCCCCGCAGCCCCCTCTGGTGGCGGCGTAGTGTTTCCACCGGAGGCTGGGGAGCGCATAAGATTTGGGGTATCAGGGTTGGCCAGTTGCGAGGGTCATAAGGTAGCGGTCCTTCGTGCCAACCTCGTTGCCAACTTCCCAATAAAGTGACTTCACAGCCAAGTGTAGGGAAAAAGGAAAAAGGCTTTTATTTCTCCTTTGCGCAATATGGTTCAAAATATACGGTTCAGAAAGTAACAGGGCTGTAACAATCCTTACATCAGGTTCCACATATATAAAACGGTCAAAGTAACAACTGTTAATCTCCACAGTAACTCAAAACATAAGGTAACCTGTATTCACTTCATACATTCTTTAACTCCAAACAGATTATAGTTTTCCTACTGTACAATAAACGCATTCCATGGGTTCTTCCGCCTCCTCACCCCCAGATTCCACTGGCAGCCATTCCATGTCCGAGAGCTCTGAATCGGAAGCTCCAATGGGGCTGAGTTCTGGCTTTTTGAAAGCGTGCCAAACCGTGTTCCAATGCTTGTTTGTCAGCTTGGGGCGTCGGTTCTTGGCTATAGGATAGAACCCTGGCTGTTCATCTGCTATGGTTTTAAAAGCTCTCTTGTCCCAACCTTTAGCATTAACAGTTTCTTCCTGGGGAAATCATCTGTTATTTTCTGCTTAAAAGTGTCATTATTATACTGATAAAATCCTCTCTTCTGCTTTTCTCCTATGCTGGGTTTAGGCACACAATCACAGGCAATAACTGTTTTACCTTTGAGCTTTCTGTAGTCTCTTCCAGGAAAGGCTTGAGGCCTAGCCTGATTATCTTCTAATTCTTGCTGGCTCCAGTAATCCCCCCGGGTCTCTCTTTCTCTAGAGTGTGGATAAACATCTTTGGGGCAGGGCTGCAGCTGATGCCCTCGGCCTTTGCTTCCACTCCCGTGGCAGTTAGCTAGTGGCCGCGCCCTCTCAGCTTTTCCCTGTTCACCAGGCCTCTGAGTTTTCCACCCTTCTCTCTGGTTACTTTTATAGAAATCTTTAAGAGTACCTTTCTCTTCTTGAGTATCCTTTTCAGCTGGATATCTTTCTCTCAGATCGTGGCTTAGCCCCTCTCCCTGGATAGGGCTTTCTCTCCAGCTGGATGGGAGAGCACCTTCTTCCTTGACTGCTCTCTGCAGTGCTGCTCCTTGGAGTTGTCTCTGGCCTGCTCTCCGGCCTACTCCTCGGCCTACTACTTGGTCTGCTCTCCAAGTTGCTTCTTGGCCTTCTCCTTGGCCTGCTCTTTGATCTTCCCTTTGAACTACTCTGTCCCTGCTTAAATCGGGACTGACTGATTCTAAGTCCTGCCCATAGAGGCGTGGTTCCTCTGCATCCAAGCTGGCTCTCCTGCTCCCTCTATGTGGGCTTTCGGGATATTGCAACTGAAACTTGTTTTTTTCTAAATTTAAAACTTTTTTCCTTTCTGCCAGAGGGTCCGCTGCATCACAATACCTCTGCCATAACCATGCCCTGCACCTATAAACAACTGCTGGTAATTCATAATGGCATTGGGTCTCAGGACAACACATGTGATCTGCATTTCTCAGCCAAATATGATTCTGCTCCATACTAACTCACATACTGTCCCACACCTACATTACCATTTCTCTGAACATAGGAATTGTTAGGGAAGCCTGGAATAGCCCCATTGAGCACAAACAGCAAATGTCAGCACAGACAGAATAAGGACTATGGCAGTGCTTTAAATTTCTGTAGGTTTCTTTTTTGTTACTTAACCTTACAAACATCCCTCACCTGTGCATTCTCTCACAAACAAGAAAATTCACTCTGAGAGTATTAATTACACAATACGCAAAAACTCCCAGGCTAAAGCAATAGAAATAGTACCAATTAAACTAACCTACTTCAGTAGGTCAAAAGAGGTCACAACTACTAGCTTGCTCCCCTTCTGTTTAACATTTTCCTGGCCCCCCTCGCTCTGCTCGTCCAGCAACATGGTATCTCGGCGTATTATTACGCTGATGATATCATCCTTCTTTTCCACACTAGTTCACTCACTCCCGATATTGGTCCCCTCAATGTCTGTCTCTCTGCTGTTTCCTCCTGGTTCTCAGAAAACTTCCTTCACGTCAATTTGTCAAAAACATCAGCTATTTGGTTTACTGCTGGTGCTCCTGTCCCCCCCACCCCCCTCATCCCTTCTCTCTCTGCTGACCCCATTCCCCTTGTTTCTTCACTACGTTATCTTGGTGTCACCTTGGATTCCGCCCTAACCTTCAAAGACCACATTTCCTCCGTTGTTCAACGTTCCTTCTGTACACTGAGGCAACGCCGCGCTGTTCGCTCTTTTCTCTCCCTCTCTTCTCTGACCACACTGCTTCTCTCTCTTGTCGTTTCTCGTTTAGATTACTGCAATGCATCTTTAGCCGGGCTTCCTCTTACTCAACTTCGCAGGCTTCAACTGGTTCACCACACAGCTGCTCGTCTCCTGACTCACACCTCCCGATTCGCTCACATCACCCCCCTTCTTATTCGTTTACACTGGTTGCCCATTCCTTTTCGAATCCAATACCAGATCCTTACTTTTGTGCACAAATCCCTCCACACCGGTGTCCTACGCTATCTCTCAGACTTAGTTCATTTTCACTGCCCCTCGAGATCCCTTAAGTCTGTCCACGCTAACCGGTTATTCCTCCCGCCCCCTTCCCAGGCCCACCTTGAATCTATACGTTCCGCTGCCTTTTTCTTCATTGGTCCCCGTCTATGGAACTCTTTGCCGTCTGCACTTCGTCTGGAACTTTCTTTTTTTTTTTTTTTTTTTTATTTAATCTTTATCAGTTTACATATGATAAAAGCAAAATATACAATATCAAAAAAAGAAAATTGAATGAAAAACCAAATACAGGCATTCCCACAATACTATACAAATCACATAATTCAATCATGATGTCATTAAGAACACATCTAGGAGGCACTCATAAAAGAAATCAACAATAGGCCCACTAGCCACCCAGTAATCCTCAGTAAAACCCTAAGGTAAAGCAAGGAAACATTAAGAAGATACCAAAGAATTCCCCTTCAAAAAATCTAACAAATGCTCAACTTCTCCAAATATATACCGCTTCCCTTGATGCAGGACATGGCAATTACATGGGAACTTCAGGAAAAACTTAGCCCCCAGAGCCACCACCTTTGGACGGACCTCCAAAAAAGCTTTCCGTCTCAATTGGGTGGCTCTGGAGACATCGGGGAACAATTGAATAAAATGGCCACAAAATTTCTCATATTTTTTCTTAAAATAAGCCCTAAAAGTTTTTTGCTTGTCCAAATCAGAGACTAAAGAAACCAAAAGAGTCGCTCTAGTAGGTATCTCATCCTGAGATGACTCTAAAAAGGCAGATAAATCCATCAAAGGAGAGGGTCTCCTACTACCCTGTATTTCCTCAACCTTATCAGTACCTCTATTTGGATCCCTCACCGGTAAATAATATATACTCGAGATCCCTATAGAGTCAACATCAGACAAAAGCAATACATCTTTCAAATACTTTTTTAACAAAATAACTGGGTCTAAGTAATGAGTACAGGGAAAATTTAAGAAACGCAGATTCTTAGCACGCAAGGAGTTTTCCAAACTTTCATCCTGACGACGTAGTAAAGTAACATCTTTCACTAAAGTTCCCAAAACCCCTTGGGTGGAGGAATCCTGCGTTTCACATACTACTACTCTATTTTCCAGGTTAACCAATTTAGCCTCCTGATCTGACAATTTATTAACCGTTTCTTTAGAAAAAATAGAGAGTTTTTTCAATGAATTATCAAAAATCAACTTCATGCGAGACAACATAGTCCAGACATCCTTAAGGGAAACATCATCCGGGGGAACCGGCATCTCAACGGGCTCAGGAAAAACCACGACCGCTGAAAGTGGAGGAGGCAAGTCAGGAAGTGGAGAGTCCAATCGTAAAAACGATGATGACAATACAGGTTTCTCCACCTCAAGCTGAACTTGCCCAGATAGAGAGGGGATTTCAAAGACAGTACCTTTGGGTGGAACCATTGAGGATAAAATAATCTCTTGCGGGGACATCAAAGAAGAAGGTGTACTCACGGAAGAAACATCAACCGGATCATTGGCCACTTCAAGGGCAGCAGATATTATCCCTCCGGATCGTATATGAGCATCCATCGGGCCTGTGACTTTCACGGCTTTCGACTGGATTGGAGGGGGCCTCTTCTTCCGTTTCCCCATCAGCGGTTACTCGTACCGCCTCGTGCGCCGAAGGGGCGCCAAAGGGGCGTGTCCTGCCCCTTTGGTCATGCCCCTTCGGGCACACACCACGGGCACGCGTCCGCTAACGCGTCCCGCGTAGGGGGGCAGGCTGATATAGCCCCGATAGAACCAGCGTCCCCAATCAGAGAGGCTGCAGCAGGTCACCGGGCAGGCAAGTAGACCGCACAGAAAGTCAGACAGGAAATGAATGAGCGCCTCGGTATCCCGCGTAGGGGGCAGGCTGATATAGCCCCGATAGAACCAGCGTCCCCAATCAGAGAGGCTGCAGCAGGTCACCGGGCATACAAGTAGACCGCACAGAAAGTCAGACAGGAAATGAATGAGCGCCTCCGTCTGGAACTTTCTTATCCTTCTTTCGAAGCTAAGCTAAAGACCCATCTTTTCAACATAGCCTTCGATCTCCCCCCCTCCTCCTTCCGATAATTAATGATACTTCTCCTTTTCCTGCTGTCTCTTATTGTTTCCTCTCCTGACGCTGTCCCTTTCCTATCATTAAATGGCGTTCCTTTCTGTCTCCTTTTCTCCGCAGCCTCCTGTTGTTTTAATGTAAACCGCCCATGCCTGCTGGTCCAGGCGGTCTATCAAGTTTTTATATAAAGATAAATAACCCTCCATAGCCCATGTTCCCTGTAAAATAGTTATCTCCAAGTTATAATGCCCTGTTCAATGTAATTTCAGTTTGTTCAATGTAAACTGCACTGATGCAGAATAGCGCGATATATAAGAGAATGTAAATAAAATAAATAAATAAATAAAGATAAAGAATATGTCACACCGCAATGGCAGCAACAATTTAGGGGAAAAAAAGCTTCAGAATTTTATCACTTCCCACTATTCGGCAACAAAGAGCCGTAGGGCAGATCAAAAGCTCAGCATCACAGTCATTAAAATACTCCCCTTTCTTTTATTGTAATTTTTATATTTTAATAATTCAATAAATGGAAAGATGCCAGGAATTACCAGACAACCGTATCCAACAGTTAAACCCTTAACTTAATAACAGATTTCACACCTACAACATGCTTATATCCCACAATTTATACAAGGGTTGCTCAGAAAGTAATGCCCCACATGTTTTTTCTCAGTCCAGAATGAAGATAGAGGTGTGAAACTGAAAGGGTAGTAACTTGGAACTTCAAAGGACACGTGTGTAATTTTACAGTCGTCCGTCAAATAGCGAGGCAGTAGTGATTCTTCAAATGGTGTCTGTGAGTGACACATGGTACAAACAGCGAGCTGAATTCTTGGTGGAGGAGAATGAAAGTGTGAGAAACATTCACAAACGGTTGTGTGCTGTGTATGGAAGTTCTGCGATAGATAGGAGCACCGTTGGACGATGGGTGAAGAGAGTAAAGTCTTCAGGAAGTGGTAAAACGGAACTGGAAGATCGGCCGTGGTCTGTGCTTCCTGCCTCAGCCACCAGTCCAGACAAGTTGCAGCATGCTCATGACATTATTCGTGCGGATCGGCGCATCACGAGTCGGGAATTGTCCGTACAGCTTTCCGTCAGTAGAGGTAGTGCAATGGCAATTATTGACTCTTTGGGATATTCAAGGTGTGTGCAAGATGGGTTCTGCGAAGTCTCACAACCGAACACAAACGCCAAAGGAAAGACATCTGCTCTGATTTGTTGGAGCATTTTGAAGCTGAGGGGGAGGCCTTTTTGTCCCGGATCGTCACAGGTGATGAAACCTGGGCTCACCACTATGAACCAGAGACTAAAAGGTAGTCCATTCCATACACAGCACACAACCGTTGGTGAATGTTTCTCACACTTTCTTTCTGCTCCACCAAGAATTCAATTATAGCTCGTTGTTTGTACCGCGTGTCACTCACAGACGCCATTTGAAGGATCACTACCGCCTCGCTATTTGTCGGATGACTGTAAAATTACACACATGTGTCCTTTGAAGTTCCAAGTTACTACCCTTTCAAATTCACACCTCTATCTTCATTCTGGACTGAGAAAAAACATGTGGGGCATTACTTCCTGAGCAGTCCTCGTAACTCACACTTATAACACTCAACCCGAAACACCAATAAAGGGGGATGGGGCAGAAAAAGCACTTCCAGGGCACCTCACAGTTCACTTAATATGCACTGTTATTCTACATTGGATACTACGAGTAATCCAATTACACAGCAGTGCTAGCTCAATCTTAAAGGAAAGAACACCTTGAGATTGGGGCTTAACTCTGCAAACAGAAAAATAAATCAAATGCTATTTATTTATTTATGTAAAGTTTTTATATACCGCCTTTCTACAATTCAAGGCAGTTTACATAGAACTCAACATAACAGTGTAGTTGTAATTGTTTTACATAGAACAATAATTTGTAGTAGAAAACTTATCTATAGGTAACTGTGAGCTTACTAGCCCTCTCCTCACCAGCAACCTACTCTGGGCTCTTGAAGCTACAGAAAACTACATTCAAAACAATGGGAAGGTTATCAAAAGACAGCAATAAAATACAACACAATTCTATAGAAATACACCAAAGCTTTGTGGAGAGAAACAAACAGAACCAAAGTTCTCCTTGTTTACTCTAACTACTAGCCATGGTTCGCTTTATTTATAAGGCTCTTTTAAATGATACAGCATAATTTCACTTTATTATTATACGTCAGATATGACGTATTTATCATATCGTAGGTCAACTTTAATCAGTGTGGGTCAGTATGAGGAGACATCCATGGGGTCCAGGACATAATTGTTTACTGCTACATAGGTCAATATGAGGAGACATACAGGATTCCAAGACATAACTGTTTACTGCTGACTACTTGATATCTACTAACCCTGAGTACTTTAGCTAATAACCCTGAGACTGCTATCTAGTATCCCTGAGACAGAGAGGCTAGAGTACAACCTGCCCTTTTCTTTATTTACAGGACATGTAACCTTCACTTAGTAAGCATTTATATGAAGTTTTATTTCTAAGCAAAGTTCTGAACATAATTAACTCTTTCTCAGGTTTAGTCAGTCTAATAGTATACACTACCCTGTACAAACGAACATGCTTTCAGTAACAAGTAACGGTATATTACCAGAAAGGCATCTATGTACATTTTGAAAGAATAAGAGGGGAGGGTAAGGGGGTAAAAAAGAGGGGGGCATGAGTGCATAAGGAGGAGAATTTATAGAAGTGGATTAAGTGGGAGAGTTTAGCAAGTTATATTGGATCTCGGTTGTCATGGGGGATGGAGCCAGAATATTCTTGGAAAAGGAATGTTATTCGTTTTTTCGTAACTCTGTGTGGTCGGAGCAACCTCGTAGATCAGGGGGCAAGGCATTCAATTCTGAGGGGGCAAAGAGGGAGAAAACCCGATTACAAGTAGCTTGTTTGCTCCGTAATTTTGTGAAGAGATGTGAAGTAGGTTAGCAGAGTTTGTCCTACGAGATCTGGAGCTAGTAGGCTTGGAGAGGAGGGTGCAGAGGCAGGGGGCCAATTCAAGTTGATGATTTTGTGGGTTAGGGTGAGAGATTTAAATTTTATCCTATACAGGATGGGGAGCCAGTGTAGGTATCTGAGTATAGGGGTGATGTGGGATCTTCTGGAAGTCTTGAAGATTAGATGCGCAATTGTGTTTTGGGCCAATTGGAGTGGATAGGTGCTCTGTTTTGGAAGGCTGCGATATATAAAGTTGCAGTAATCAAGGGTAGGTGTAGTTAGGGCTTGGCAAACAGTCCAGATGGAATCTGGGATTAAAAGCGGGCGGAGGTTTCTAAGGGTTCTAATTTTGGAGTATATGGAGCGGGTTGTTCTATTTATTTGTTCCTGGAAGGTGAGGTTCTGATCAGTTATAATGCCGAGATTTTTTACTTCTGTTTTAACAGAAATAGGGTAATTCTTGAGGACAATTAATTTAGGGGGAGTATAAGATGGATCAGTGAATAGATGGATGACTTCTGTCTTGGTTAGGTTAATGACCAGATTATGTTGCTGGAGCCAGTTTCTGATTTCCTTGAAGCAATTGGTGATATTAGCGAAGTTTGGTTTTATTGTGTTAAATGGCGTGAAAACATGATATAGTCTGCATAGAGTTGATATTGGATTTTGTATTCTTGGAAGAGTTTACATATGGGTTGGAAAAAGATGTTGAAGAGGAGGGCGGAGAGACTAAAACTCTGGGGAACACCTTAAGATTGAATGAATGGCAGGGAGAATTTATTACCAATTCTTACTTGTTGAATTCTGTGATCCAGGTATGAATGGAACCAGTTGAGAGTGGTACCTCTGAGGCCTATGTCATGGAATCTGTCAAGAAGGTGGTTATGAGAAAGGGAGTTAAATGCAGAGGATATATCTAAAAGATTAGGAGACACCCTTGTTTCGGAGTTTGGATGTATGGGATTACTGTATCTAGGAGGGAGGTTAGAAGGGTTTTGACACCATAGTTCTTTTTAAAACTGTGCTGGAAAAGATCAAGAGAGGCATGATCGTCAATGAAATTCCGAAGCTGTGTTTGGACAATCTTTTCAGTTATCTTTGCCAAGAGGGAGATACTTGATATCGGTCTATATGATGTGGGGATAGTGGGGTCAAGTTTGGTTCCTTTTAGTATAGGTCGAATAGAGGTCATATTCAAGGGAGTTGGCAGGATTCCAGTGCAGAGGGAGGATTGTATTATGTCCACGTATATATGGGCCAAGAGATTCCTTGGTGCTTTTTACCCATGAAACTGGACAGGGGTCTAATACTGAGGTAGAGGCATTGAGTTTTTTTGTTGCAGTAGTAATGTTATCTAGGGATGGCAGATCAAACGTTTCCCATGTTACAACAGGGGTGATATTGTGGGATGATTGGTCAGTGTGTTGAGTTGTTATAGGTTGTATTGAGGGGAATTTTGAGCAGAGGTGATCAGCAATGGTCTGTGGGGATATTTTATCTTCGACCGCATAGTTGTTTGGGTGATTTAGTTATTGAAAATAACACTCGGGGTTTATTTAAGGAGCACATGATGACGTTCTCATTGCATTCTCTTTTACGTTTTAGAGTTTCAGCCCGGTAGACCTGGAGTTTTTTGAAGTAAGAGGTGTAGGTAGAGGGTTCTCTAGAACAATTGTGCTCCAAATGTCTACGGTCTTTTCTAAGGTCATGTAATGATTTGGAAAACCAGGGGGCTCATTTGCGGTGGGTGTTATAGGATGGCTGTGGGGGAGCTTGGGCTGCAGAGACAAGAATTTTACTCCAGCCTTCAATTTGGGAGGATAGGTTTGGATGATTATTACCGAGAAGGTCCAAGTGTGGAGCGATTCTTTGAGGACGTGGTTAATATCAAATGGCTTGAATTTGCAGGGCATCTGGGTTTGTGTAGAAGGTTGTGTTAGGGTCTGGATGGGATAGTGATTAGGATCAGGGAATGATCAGACCAGGGAACTGGGAGAATGGAGTGTGTGGGTTGACTGTGGAGTGTGATGGACTGAGGCATGACGATAAGGTCAAGGGTATTACCTTTGCAATGGGTTGGAGTATTTAGGATCCGAGTGAAATGTAGTGCATCCATAGGGTCTAGAAAGGATGAGGCCTTTTACTGAGCAAATGAGTGGATGAGTGGAAGTTTGGGTGTTAAAAGCTGATACTAGGATTGTAGAGAGGTCTTGAGCCTATGATTGTGGTGCTCGGTATACTAGGCACAGCGAGATTGCATTGTTAGAGATTCTGAGGGTATCCATACCAGTGGAAGAGGCAGTTTCAATGGTGATTAAGTTTAGATCTTTTTTAGAAATTATACAAACATCTCCACATCTGTTAAAGGTACGGTTGCAGGTATGTATAGAATGGGTAGGGGAACATAGTTGATTCATGAGTACTGAGTCTGTGCCCTGGAACAATGTTTCATTGAGACAAAGGATATCTATCTAAGTTGTAATCAGATATTAGGTCGGTAAGTAGGGGATCTTATTCTTGGCTGAACGGGCATTGATTAAGGCACAATAGAGGGAGGGGGAGGTTAGGTTTCAGTGTAGGAGTGTGTGTTACAGTAGAAATGGTGTTAATTCTTGTTAATTCTGGGAATGTAGCATGTGATATAAAGCTGAAGGGTTGTTTGAGCACCAGATGGAGTAGTGCTAGTGGTGTGTACACATATGTCCTTGACCCCGCTTTTTTAAAGAGGTCGGTGGAGCTGTTGATAGGGCTAGAGTCGGTGGGCAGGAGAAGCTAGATTTTCCCGCTGCAGGGCTTTTCTTAGCTCAGGTAAGCAGCACGATTTGGAGGTAGTGTGTTCTTCGGTGACAGTAGCGTTTGCTTGGATGGGAGTCCGGTGAGTCTTTGCAGGGTTGGGGGCTGAAAGTTGAGGCAATCAGATAGATATCAGGTTGTCTGTTCCGTCTGCATTATGAAAAAAGCCACTGGATGCTTGATGATGTCAGAATAAATCATAGTGAGTGAATAGTATCACCAGGAGAAGGTGGAGTGTATCAAGCCTAAGTGCCCCACCTAAGGGCCACGCCAAAAGGTCCTCTGGCAAGGCCCTCAGTCATGAGCCAGCCAGGCGCGGGCACGCCTGGGTGAGCAGCTGAATTTAAAAGCTGAAGCTGTGCCCTGATTGGGTCGGGGGGAGCGGGAGGGGCAAGCAGCTCCCGCTTCTACCCCCAATGCCTGATCGAGTTCAGCTGGATGGCTGGAGGAAGAGATCTTTACCCCGTTGAGCAGCTGAATTTAAATGCTAAAGCTCTGCCCCGAGGAAGAGGTAATAAAGTAAAGTTCAGAAAGACATAACAAAAGCACTGCTGATCTACTTATCTTAATGCTGTCTCTGGAAAACCTCACAACGCTCTCAGGAAACGCCGGTCAAAGAATCTGCTCTGCTAAGACCCTCTCTCAACAAATTTTGCTGTTAAAGCAGCTACAAAAGATTTGCTGCCAGTGGCGACACAACTTCTTACTTGCTTTACAACTGCATCTTGTCCCTCTCAGACAGCAGACACAGCAGTTCAGACAGCAGTTCAAAACAGAATTTCACATCCATTCATCTATATGGGACACGTTGAAGATCAGAGCAGAAAATCATCTACGTCCTGGCGTTATTCCATGTTGCCGTTAGTAATGTGTGGGCGTCCGCGGAAAGAACTCGGGATGTACATGGGCCTTTCCTGAATGCGCTTTATACATCTCGCAGCTTACCACGCCCCCATTCCGACCCCTCCTGCATACAGTCAGAAAGACCCTTTTTAATGTTGTCTATGTGCAGGGCCACGTGGTTTCAGAATACAGTTCTAGACCTTTTCATGAGAAAAACGTCTATCCCACACATCCAAAGGGCTTATTTGTGTTCTAGAATGACCTCTTAAGTGAATTATTTTAAATCTAGTTGGTTATAAAAGGAAATTTGTTTTTTCTGCCTCTCCATACCTTTTGTATTCTTTACCAATATTCCATGTTATCAATGTCCCTGTTTAATGTACATTACGAAATTTAAGTTATAATGTAAACAGCTTTGACTGAAATGGTAACGCGAGATAAAAAAAACCCCGTTAAATAAATAAATGAATTATTTTTTTCAAATTGTAAACCATTTTGAATGACATGTCACAAAAATGCTATAAACATTTTGATAAATAAAAAATAAAATAATAAATAAATAAATAAAAATGTTATTTTAAAAAAAGTACCTGTTAATATACATGTAAACAGCACTGATTCTAAAGAGCGCGGTATAAAAAAAAATCTAATACTAGTAACGGAATCAGGCCTTGGTCTAGCTAGCTGCTGACATCCAGGGCTCTTCCTGCAGCAAACTCTTTCAGTCTTCCCTTCTCACAAGACAGATCTCCAACTTCCATCTTTCTGCTGACCCTCAAGAGCCCAAACTAAACACAAAATTAACCACAACAGTGAGGGTCCCCCTAGGGGTCCAAGGGCACCACCACTGGCTCGGGGGCATATGAATGAAGGGCACTGATCTAGGAAGTGAAGTAAATGAAATGATTGGTCTGTCTGGTAATCAATATGTTTCAAACCTAGCAATTCTCTAGTACTAATAGTCTGGGGCTTAAGACATCTCCAATCCTGTCTCATCGAATCATAATGCGATAGATTTCCCCTTACTCATACCAGGCAAAATCAAATTTCTGATCTATGGTAGTTGAATAAAATGTATCAAAACTTGTTCCTGATGGCAGAAATTGTCATTGTGTTTATGCTTGAGGAATAGAGTTGCCCACCTCAGTATTAAAATGATCCTGGTACTGCTAGAATGGATTTCTGATGATGATCAGGACAGCAGCACCCTTCTTTTCTTCGCTTTGCACTGGTGGCAATGTCTATGAAAATGGCACAACTCTGAGCTCACTTGCATCGATAGGACAGGCTCTGGGGTAACTTTACTAAACATATTTAACTATCTTTTCTCACCACAGGCTTCTCCACTGTCAAACCTGACCTTTTAATCCAATTTGAGCAAGAAGGATTCACGACCAAGCCCCAGGGATCTGAGGAAAGAGGAAACCTGCCCAACACTGGCAGAAATGAGGAGCTATATGAAGCAGGTAGTGAAGTTGGATTAAAGCTAGTGATGAATTGATGCAAACATTTATTACAGGAAAGACGCCTCGTCTGGGCCAGGCAAACTGAGTGAGGTGTTATAGTCACTGTCCCTGGCTTCTAAGCTTTGTTGTGAGAATAATGTGCTTGTTATGTTTCCTTACTATCTCTTGTCTAACTTAATTTTAGATCTTTCTTTTTATGTCTTTCCCTCCTTCTCTCTCACCATTTTGCCATGTCTCTCTGTCCCATCCCTTCATTTTCTTTCAACACCTACTGTCTCTCATTCTTTATCGGTTTTTATATTCTTCCTTGTATCTCTTACTATTTCTGACCTCTCGGTGCTGTTTCAAGATGCTGAAGCTTCCTGCCACCCAACAGTTTGTGGGTTTTGTTTTCTGTGAACCAGACAGTGCTGGTAGCTGGAGAGAGGCAACAGGGTGGTCGTACTGGAAGAGGCTGGAGGAAAGATCGAGAGACGCCCCCTATTGGGATCGGCAGGAAGAACGAGGAAGGGTGACATTAGTAGGATGGATGGAGGTTGGGAGGAACAGCAGACTGACCCTCCTCCCGCCTCCACTGGAAGTAAGAAAAGGGAGGGAGGCAGCTAGACTTTCAATGGAAGCAGCAGGAGGGAGGAAGGCCCCCATTTATAGCAGCAGCAGCAGGGCTGCACCATCCATGAGGCGGCCGCCTAGGAAGGCAGACTTCTGTGGGCGGCAGGTCATGTGTTTTGGCACACATGGCATTGCGCTCCCTCCCCTCCTGTGCTGAGCTGTATCGCAGCCCCTCTGCCGCTGATTGAGACGGCTGGAGTGTCTCGGCAGTAGTGGTAGGCTATGTGCTTCTGTGTACATGGCCTGATGCTTCTGACCCCCACAAAGTTGTTCTGGAAGGGAGACAGAGGAAGCAGGCCATGTGTGCCAAAACACAGCCTGCTGCTGCTGCCACCGAGCAGTCTCCTGGTTGCCAGAATCAGCAGAAGCGGAGGAGGGGGGGGGGGGCAGTGGCACGGCTGAGCACGGGGGAGGGGGCAGCACGGCCAGGTGTAGTGTGGCACGGCCGGGACTTCTGCCTAGGACAGGAGAAATCTCAGACCGGCCCTGAGCAGCAATTTTAAGGGAAGTGGGACTCTTGGGCATATTCTGAAGCAGTTTTCATTATCAAGGAATTGTGGGATCCTGTTCCAATTTATCCTGCTAGACCACTCCAGACAAGTTGGTTAAGTCCCTCTGCCAACAGATGTTGGAGACATGAAAGTGCCAGAAGCTTCAACGAACAGGCTCTGGCATATAGAGAGGCTCCCCTAGGTGTCACCCTCAGTATTTCTCTGTCTCCAGCAGATGATGGATGTCTGTTTCTTTACTCCTGGCAGCCTGCCATTCTAAGGGGCTAAGGATCTCTGCCAGTGGAACTCGGAGCTTAATAGGGTGGAGGTCTTCGGGGTGCACATGAGGTGTGGCCCTGAAGTTTCCCACTGACTGCTCAGTCTAGGACAATCCGGGAGCTCCTGGTCAGGAGAACCTGTTGAGCTTATCCTGAGAGGGGGAAGAAGACTTCGTCTCAACGGTTCAGCACAGGGCAATAAGGAGATCCTGTAACAGAGGGCAGCATCCCTTATTTGTCATTTTCTAGCTATAAGTTTATATATCCCGAAACTGGAAAGAGCCTGTCACCAGAATTACAGCCTCACTTGCCTTACCCTGCTTCCCTCTTCTACAACTGAGGCCTGAGCTGAACGAGAGTCGCAGTGATTGTTTTCTGTCTCCCCCTTTTTCCGTGTCTCCATTAGCGATTTCCATCCTTAGGCTGCCTCACTGCTTGAGGAGGGCTGCCAATAGTGCCGTGCACTGCTTCCCACCATTTTTTGTCTCTCTGAGTGGCTGCAGCCGCGCTAAGCACGCTGTGGCGGACATTTCGAGTCAGCTATGTTTTCCCTGGCACGCCCATCTCCGGTACACTGGTCACCGTGGCTTTGCTGCAATGTCATCCTCAGTAAACAGGTGTCTCGCCTACGGTAAGAAGCTCTGCATCCTCTCAGACTTGCTATGTGCCAAGTGTCTGGCTTATCTGGGGGAGTCTTCCCTCAAAGAACAAAACATTTTGTTCCTTCTCGTCCCTCCAGTCCAGTCCTTCACCTCTGGGTAGTGCACCTCCTCTCGCAACATGGAGACTGGGCATGTCAGAATTGTGACACTACTGTAGATATCCTTCTGGCACCTCCCACCAGCTCCCAGTGTGCTCATTCTCCATGCTGCTGGAGGTAGTGAGCCTAGGTGCTGGGCTCACTAGAGGAGCAGATAAGGAGCTTTAGGCAGGTTAGATAGGGATTTTAGCTTTAATTTCTCCCTATAATTTTTTTTCCTTTGGTCTGTACCTTTAAAGTTTATTTAACAAAAAAACCAAAGACATTGTACCTCAGGCCGGAGGGCCAGAGGTTCAAGTCCCACCTGGGGACAGCAATCTCAGGCCGGAGGGACTGGGGTTTGTAGTCCCATAGGCACTCCTTGTGGCCTTGGGCAAGCCACTTAACCCTCTGTTGCCTCAGGTACACATAGATTGTGATCCCTTTGGGGACAAGGGAATGTACCAAGTACCTGTCTGTAGTGATTATGTAATGTAAACCACTTTGATTGAAGGATAAGGTGGTATAGAAAGCTGGATAAATAGAATAAATAAATAAAGACAGAAAGGGGATCGGAGAATAATCGGAAGGGTCTCCTTTCTCCCTCCCGTTTGTTTCTGTCTCCTTTGCCTGCTCTCCCCTCCTTGTTTGCACGGAGGGGAGCTGTTCAGCAGGCTTTTTCATCTTCTTACCAGCACAGTTTCTGCACTGCTGGTTTCCTCTGAGAAACCGTCGTTGGGGCTTTCTGTCTGCTGCTGCTGCCGGCTGTCAGTATCTCACAGCTGTGCTGCTTGCAGGATTCCCTTTGCTTTATTCGAGGTGCAGGGAAGGATCCAGCGGTCCCGGAGGCAGAGGTGAGTGCTCTGATCACTATTGTTAGTGTCGTGGGATGTTTTGATGCCTGCTAATACATGGAAAACATGTTTTGGCAGTTAGCAGTGCTGAGGAGCTTCGCGGGCCGTTTTTCCTGCGGTTTTTAATCACAGTACTGATTTAGCTTTTTGGTTAGTTTTGGTTAAAGTTTGTTTAATTTTGCAGGAGGTTCTTTAATTTTCACTGTTTTGAGCTCTTAAAGGGCTCGGTTCCATAGTGCTAATGCCTATGCATCTTCAGTGCCTCGTGTGTGGTTCCCGTCGGGGCTCGCTCTCGGATGCCCGGGGGGGTGTTGTGGCTGCGCATCTGAAGTGCTAACTATGGAGCAAGAAAGGCAGGATAAGTCTAAAGAAGGGACTCCTTTGATGGCGCAGGGTCCTACATCATCTGCGGAAGTGGAGTCTCTACTACCGTCTCCATCCGCTCCTCTTATTACAAACCTGGCTTTGCCCGGTACTTCCACTATTCCGATGGTGGTTGGAGCAGTTCTTGGGGGAGATTTCCCTGGATTTTGTGCCGCTGCAACAGGGGGCGGTTGCGGATGCTTCACTAGTTGGGGCCGCAGGAGGCCAAGCGGCCATAGAAAGTTTGGAAGTGTTGACGGTAGACTGGTTAAGAGGGCTCGGTCGGTGGAGGATCACCCTCTTGGGTCGGACTGGCCGTAAGGAGACGACTTCGATATGGAGCCGGAAGCCGGAATGGAGGAACTAGAGGAAGGTGAGATTCAAGAACCTGAAGATCAGGCGAGGATTATCCGGGTCTTTCGGAGAGAGGAGCTGACAGCGCTCATTACGGAGTCACTTCAGGCTCTCAACCTTTCCTCTGTGGTACCTGTGGTAGCTATCCTCAGCTGCCAGGGCCTTAAGAAAAGGTGTGCTTTCCAGAGCTCTCCCAAAAGGTGATTTTTGCTGAGTTTGCTGCATAACTGTGAGTCTATTTGTCTTCAAATAACTGTGAATCTGTTTGTCTCCACATATTTATCTATCTATCTATCTGTCCTTAGTGGTGGGTTCCCTTACCCACTCCATTGCTGTAGAGTTTTAAACTTTCTCTTAGCCTACCTGAGGGACTACCCCTCCCCCTGTTGAGTTAGTGTTGTGGACCTCCATTTCCTGTGCCGCACATGTCTATTTGTCCTTAGTGGTAGGTTCCCGTGCCCACAGTTCAGGAACAGCCTACTGGCCAGTGACACTTAGGTTCCCGCCCACCCTACCCCTCGCCCCACCCACCCCAGGGGCTACATTACCTATATAGCGGTCACAGACATGCCATCTGTCGTCTTCATCTTTTCTTCTTATTCTTCCTCTTCTGGGGCTGCATAAACAACATGTCGTGTATTCAGTGCAATAACTGCGGTACTTTCATTCAAAGACGAATCATTTGGAGCCTCAGAGCTTGTCCTATATGTCTAAAGTCAGCTGCCATGCATGAAGAACTGACTCTACTAAGGAAAGACCTAGCTGCCATGCATAAAGAAGTGTCTCTACTGAGGGAGGAACTGGCTGCAATGAAGCGCACCTCTTCTAGGATACAAACTGAACAAAGTCCACCACCGCTCCCACAAAGAATCAAACGCCCCAGGAACAAATGGATCACAGTGGGTTCTGGTAGATTGCGACCTGTAACGCAGAGACATCCTATGCATCAAGAGATATCCCTGCATAATGCCTTCACTGCCTTGGCTAATGAAGATGCCCAATCCAAAGAAACTGAAGGGCCCTTAAATGAGTTAGACAATGCCCAATCCCCTGCTAACAATTCACCAACCCCCAGTGAAAATAATATAGAATCAAACTAACCGAAAATTTCACTGCAATAATACCATTCAAATACTTTTTCTTTTTGTCGGAGCTAAGCCGTGGGAGGGATATGATGTTTAACTTATCCCCCAACCAGACTGTTAGCTACTTTTTATCTTTTTTGGTCCTGTATTGTGCAGACCTTGCCTTATAGGTAAAAATTCTTCTTATTACTTAACTGAAGTGTCGTAAGAATTCCAAACCGTTCCGTTGCTCAAACAATTTCCAAGAGCATGACGCGCGCGTTTCGAGCCATCAGGCTCTGTATCAAATGCTGTCAGTCAATTCTTATTCAGGCAACGAAGTATCCAAAGACGCCGTCAATGCGGCGAAGGTACAAAATCTGTTCAATGAGTGCGGAAGAATGTGTTTCACGTATTTAAACAGGAGCCGTCCAATGAGAACAGGGGAACACCCCATTAATTAGGGGACTCCCTGCTCTGATTGGGCTAGTGTGAAAAAACTCACCAATCCCCTGCTAAAGCACCAAATATGAAGAAAACCTCACCAAACAGAAAACTACTACTACTTGGAGATTCCATCATCAGAGGCACCAACTTGGGAACACAGTTCAAAGGAGAGAAGATAGTCATGTGCCTACCAGGCTCTTCAGCCAGCAGGAATACAAACCAAGTTGTTGAATTACTTAGCGCAAAAAGTGAACACTCCAAACTTGATGTTATTATCCACTTAGGCACAAATGACCTGGGTAGGAACATTGCCTCCACAGACCAAAAGGACTTCCAGTCTCTGGGAGAGAAACTGAAGCGCGTTGTTAACACTGATGCATTCTTGGTAAGGGGACAAAAAGGCTGCAACGCATTAACAGCTTTAATACATGGCTCCAGACCTGGTGCAAACAAGAAGGATTCCGATTTATTGGTAACTGGGACAGCATATGGACCAACAAGAGACTATACTGTGCTGATGGACTACATCTCTCTGTCACAGGGAAAAGAGTCCTAAGTGAAAAATTCAGGCAGTATGTGGATATGCATTTAAACTAGGAAGAGGGGATGACGGATGTGGAAAGTCAACATCTGCATGCCACCCCCAGCAAAAGCAGAACACCATCAGAAACAGCCACACTTTTAAACCACACATCAAAAACATGTGGGAAGAAGTAGGCAGAACGAAATCAATGCAAAATACACACAAGCCAGGAAAATGCTGGAAAGCAATGAGCACAAATGCGCGAAGCTTAGCCAACAAAATTCCAGACCTGGAAGCCCTAATGGTGGAAACGAATTTGGACATTGTGGCCATTACAGAAACATGGTTTAATGAATCGCACGATTGGGATATAGCCATAGCTGGCTATAATCTATTCAGAAGAGACAATGGAAAAGGAGGAGGAGTAGCCTTGTATGTCAAAAGCAATATTAAAGCTACTGAAATGCAGGGGACATGGGGAAAAGAAGAAGCGCTCTGGATTGCGTTGAAAAAAGGAGATGGCACTGTCATCCATATTGCTGTAGTCTACAGACCTCCGACTCAAAAATTGAAGAGAGAGATAACGAATTGATTAAAAATATTGCCAAGATAACAACAAAGGGGGAAGCGATCATATTGGGTGACTTTAATCTACCTGATGTGGATTGGCTTACTCCTTCTGCACATCTGGAAAGAAGCAAAACAATTGTGGATGCTCTCCAAGATGCATTACTTAGACAAATGGTGATGGAACCAACCAGGGAAAGCTCAACACTGGATCTAGTACTCACCAACGGTGACAGTGTGTCGAATGTCTGCGTGAGTGCCCCTGTGAGCAACAGCGACCATCACACGGTGTGGTTTGAGATAAAAGCCATGGTACAGGCCAATCATAACAAGCCCAAAGTCCTAAACTTCAAATACACCGACTTCAATAAAATGGCAGAGTACTTAAAGGAGGAGATGACGGGGTGGAAGGAGATAAAGGAAGTGGAATTGCAAGGGCTAAACTAAAGAAGGCAATAAAAGGGGCAACAGATAAATATGTAAGAAAAGTAAATAAAAACAAGAGGAGAAGGAAACCTATTTGGTTTTCCAAAGAGGTGGCTGCTCAAATAAAGGCAAAAAACATAACTTTAGCAAAATTCAAAAGCTTGCAAACAGAAGAACACAGAAATGAATACAGGATCCATCTCAAAGAGTCTAAAAGAGTAATAAGGATAGCAAAATCAAAGGCAGAGGAAAGGATGGCTAAAGATGTTAAGAGTAGCAACAAAACTTTCTTCAGGTATATTCGGTAAGGGAAGAAGATCAGAGTTGGAATTGCAGGACTCAAAAGTGCTGGGAAAGGACTCGTGGAAAGTGACACTGAAAAAGTGAAATTGCTAAACAAATACTTCTGCTCTGTTTTTTACTAAAGAAGATCCTGGAGATGGACCAGCTGTGACTCCCAAATATAAAAATGGGAATGAAGTAGATACCACACCATTCACAGACGACGAGGTGTTAGAACAACTTGCTAAACTGAAAGTGGACAAAGTCATGGGATACATCCCAGGATACTGAAAGAGCTCAGAGAGGTTCATGCAGGACCGTTAAAGGATGTCTTCAACTGATCCTTGGAAACAGAAGAGGTTCCTTAGGACTGGAGAATGGCTGAAGTCGTACCTCTACACAAAAGTGGTGACAGGGAAGAAGTGTCAAACTACAGGCCCGTGAGCCTTACCTCGGTGGCGGGAAAAATAATGGAGGCGCTCCTGAAAGAGCGAATAGTGAACTTTCTCAAAACCAACAGGATGCAAGATCCGAGGCAACATGGTTTTACCGAAGGACGTCTTGCCAAACAAATCTGATTGAGTTCTTTGACTGGGTGACCAAGGAACTAGATCAGGGGCATGCAATGGATGTCATCTACCTGGATTTCAGCAAAGCCTTTGATTCTGTTCCTCATAAGAGGCTTGTCAACAAACTCAGTAGCTTGGGGATGGGTCCCAAGATGGTAAACTGGATTAGAAATTGGTTGACTGACAGACGACAGAAGGTGATTGTACATGGAGCTCATTCAGATGAGAGGAAGGTGATTAGCGGGGTGCCCCAGGGTTCGGTCCTGGGCCCGGCACTGTTCAATGTATTTGTGAGTGATATTGCTGAAGGACTGAATGGAAAAGTCTGTCTTTTTGCAGACGACACAAAAATTTGCAACAGAGTGGACTCCCCCGAGGGAGTGGTTAACATGAGGAAAGATCTACAAAAGATGGAAGACTGGTCTAATGCTTGGCAACTATGATTTAATGCGAAAAAGTGCAGAGTCATGCACTTGGGTAGCAGAAATCCAAGGGAAATGTACGCAATAGGGGGCGAGAGGTTGGTATGCACTGTTCAGGAGAAAGACCTTGGTGTGATTATCTCTGATGATCTCAAGGTGGCAAAACAGTGCGACAAGGCAGTGGCAAAAGCCAGGAGGATGTTGGGCTGCATACAAAGAGGGATTACCAGCAGAAAGGAAGAGGTACTTATGCCACTTTATAAGTCACTGGTGAGGCCTCACTTGGAATACTGTGTTCAGTTTTGGAGACCGTATCTTGCAAAAGATGTAAAAAGACTGGAAACTGTTCAGAGGAAAGCGACCAAAATGATTTGGAGCCTGCGTCAGAAGCCTTATGAGAAAAGACGTGAAGACCTAAATATGTACACTTTGGAGGAGAGGAGGGACAGGGTAGATATGATTCAGACCTTTAAATACTTAAAGAGAAATGATGAACAAACAAACCTCTTCCAAAAACGGGGAAGCTGTAAAACTAGAGGGCATAACATGAAGCTGCAAGGTGGTAAATTGAAAGGCAATGTCAGGAAATATTTTTTCACTGAAAGGGTAGTGGATGCTTGGAATGCCCTCCCGATTGGAAGTGGTGGGGGCAAACACGGTGACGGAATTCAAAAAGGCATGGGACAAACACAGTGGATCCCTTTACAGCAATAGGATAAAAACAAGATAAACGATACCATTTAACTTCTGAAACATATAACGTCTCAACAAATAGGGGTGTCCTACATGGCGTGGTGGGTTTACCCCTAAACAAAGACATGGGGAGGGGTGGCCTGCACAGAGCAACAGGTGCACCTACTCTTGCCATCTTGCTGGGCAGACTAGATGGACCATGCTGGTCTTTATCTGCCGTTATTTACTATGTTACTATGTACCAGCGAAGGAGGAGGGGTTGGAGGATCCTCTCATTCAAGCTGTACGGAAGTCACAGGCTGTTTTTCCAGTTCACCGTTTGGTTAAGCAGATGATTCAGGATGAATGAGATTTGCCGGAGGTAGGATTGTGAGGTATGAGGTCTATGAATCGTCTCTATCCCTTGGCTAATTAGGAACGTGAGGTGTTTCGTTCTCCGCGTATAGATGCAGCAGTTTCAGTGGTCACGAAGAAGACTACCATTCCGGTTGAAGCCAGTGCGGCTTTGAAGGACACACAGGATCGGAAGGTGCATGCCTTATTGAAGCAAGCTTTTGAGGTTAATGCTCTGTCTCTACAAGCATCTATTTGTAGGGCTTGGGTAGCGAGAGCATGTCTTCGCTGGTCGCAGCATTTGCAACAGCCAGCACAACAAACTCAGGAGCAGTTAGCGGATGTGACAAGGCTAAAGTTAGGTTCAGCTTATTTAGCCAGTGTCAACTATGGTCTTATTAGAGGTTTGGCGAATAGCATGGCTTCCTTGGTAGCAGCACGCCGCTATCTCTGGCTAAGAAATTTGGCAGCGGACAGTTCCTCCAAGTCACGTCTTAGCAAACTTCCTTTTAAGGGGAAGTTCTTGTTTGGAGAGGATCTTGACAAGCTGATCAAAGATTTGGGGGCATCAAAAGGGGGTCGCTTGCCGGAAGATAAGCCGAAGCAGGGCTGGACTCCGTTACCTTCGCGGGGTCAACCTCAGGATTTCAGGCGTTTTCGTATCTCCTGTTTGGGAGGCTTTCAAAGAGGAAGGTTTTCCTCTCGAGGTCAAAGTTTTAGAGGATTCCGGGGAACGGGCAGAGGGTTTGCTAATCCCCTTCCTCGGGATTTAGGAAACCCAGCTACACTAACAGCCGGGTTTAAAAAAGGTTTGGACAAGTTCCTGGAGGAAAGGTCCATAAACCATTATTAAGAAGGGACCTAGGATATCAATGCTTGACCCAGTACAAGCATTGTGGAACCTGTGTCTTTTAGGGAAACTGCTAAGTACGTATGACCTAGATTGGCCACTGTTGGAAACAGGATACTGGGCTTGATGGACCTTGGTCTGACCCAGTATGGCATATCTTATGTTCTTATGTAACTTAGGGGCATGTTTACTAAAATTCGCAAAAGTGCGCGCCGCAAAATAGCGCACGGAAAAGCGGCACTCAAACGCTCTTAAACGCGTTTAAACGCCCCGCACACGTGCGTGTCACCCCCGCAAAGGTGCGCGGCACACTAACGGGCCCCGTACAAGTACGGGCCCGCAAATGTCCGATAGATGCGTGGAACGGCTAACGGAGGGCGGAGGAAGGCTCCGGAGGGGCGGAGGGACAGGGTCAATGGGTGGAGAGTGGGAGGGGAGAAGCTCCCCGCACAGTATCGGGCCCGAATTTGCATGTAAAAATAGCGCGAGTGAAACACTCGCGGTGGAGGGCATTTAAAGCGAAGAGAAACCATTTCCGTCAGCAATGTACAGGAAAACCGGGGAAACCCGCAAAACGTGAGCAGTGTGATACATGTGCACAGCACAAAAGTGCAAATAAAAATAGAAAATGACCACAACAAAAATATTAAAAATAGTAAGTCAGCTGGGGAACAGTTATAGTGATGGGGAAATATAGAAAACACACCCAGCAAAGCTCCAGAAAAAAGAAATGAATATTGGAAGGGTCTACGGAGCGGAGACTCTTCCCAAAAACATTTCCTTTCTTTGGAGCTTTCCTGGGAGTGTTTGCTATGGTTGCCCATTAATATCACTGTTGCCCAGCGTGGTGATATTTTGTCCCCCATTTCCCGTGGTCATTTCCGGGGTTTATGTGCACGTTTGTCACCAGACAGGGTGCATGTGGCCACAGTAGAAATGCGTAGAGCAGGGTTTGTGACTCCATCCTGCCAGGTTTAGTACCTCCAGGGGCTGCACTGTCACTGTGGCCATAGTGTGGTGCAGTGGACAGAGCCAGTACCTCTAGGACCAGAGGGTCAGGGGTTCAAATCCCAGCTGGGGCACTTGGCAGCCCAGTCACTATATTTTACCCACCACTAAACCAAGATAGCGCAGACACCCCTGTATTTCAGGGAACATAAGCATGGGGAAAGCACCCATATTTTACCCAACACCCCACACACACCACAACAATGGGCATTACCTACAGCCAAGTCCCCCAAATGCAGTCCCGTACTGCCACATTGCAATCAGGTCATCTGCTTTTACTGAGAGAAGCTCATGCCAGCATGTTGGCGGACGAGTACATGTGGTGCAGGGGGCAGTGGCTGCTAGCCACAGAAGACAGAGGCCCAGCCATGTGCAGGCTGGCACAGTCCACTGCAACAGACAGGCCCTACCGGATCCACAGTCATGGACATTCCAGGGAATCTAGCCAATCTGTGGCTACATCGTGGTGCAGTGCACACAGACAGTGCATGCAAGAACAGAAGGTCACAGGTTCAAAGCCCAGCTGGGGCTACAGCCAATCCTGGCCACATATTTTTCCCACAACTAAACAGTGATAGTACGGACACAACTTTCGTGGCGAGGACATATGCAATGGTAATACGTCTATCTTTTACCCCACTGAGCACTGACACCATGAACAGGGGCAGTACCTAGAGCAGAATCTCCCAAATGGAGTCCTGCTGGGCCACACACCAGTCAGGTTCCATGCTGCCACCCATACAAATGCCTGTGCTGTATATCTATGCACCACCCCCATGGCATGTAGATGTAGCTCATGCATATTCATGATGGACAGCAGGAACACCCGAACAGTGTGATGCAAACCTGGACTGGAGTTGGGAATCTCTGCCGTAAAGCAGCAGCCAACAGGGGCAGACACACCCACACCCACACCCACAGGCCCCATTGGCCAATGCCTCCTGGAGAGGCAGGACATTGGGCCCTGCGTGCATCTCCCAATACTAGCACCTGCACACCTTAGCAATGCCACCCTACACCTGGGTATGCGGTGGACAGCTCTCAAACGTTTGCTATGTGTACTGGCAGGTAGACTGTCCTACTTAAAGCACATTTGGCTCTCTGATCTCCAACATACACAGCCGTCTGATGTCTGCGGTGCATGCTTCAGGTCTGGTCTCTGACAGTGTTTACCACCCTGGGGGGTGACCATCAACAGTACTGCGTAGCATAGCCATGCCTGTACCGTGCCCAGGACTGGTGTGGTGGGCAAGGCTGATAAACCCTTCTATAGTGGCACAATGCTGGCATACGTGTGGGAGTGTGTGTCTGTCTATACAGTGTGTGTTGGCTGCAAACACCTTCCACAGCCCACACTGCCAGCACTGTTGCCAGTATTGGCCTGCCAATGTGCATAATGAGGAGCAAGGTACCATGGGTATAGGCCGGACAGGGTGACCTGGCCAGGATGCATCTGCACAGGGCATAGGGCACTGGCTGGGACAACTTAGTGCCCGGCCACCACCTACACAGACAGGGTGACCTCAGTATGTCCTGCTGGGAGATCACGCTCACCCTGACTGTGCAGTGACCACAGCATGGCTAGGCACCCCCATAGTGCTATCTAGTATTTCTTTCATGTGATAGATATGGGTTGCCATTTGGGGCCCAGTCACTGATTTATCTGCTTGCTGTGTATGCATCTCCAGTGGGGACATGCACTATGGACTAACCAGCAGACTGTTTGTAGCTGGTATGTGTCTTGCTGGATTGGCTTGCAGGGTGCAGTGGCTGTTGGCTTGCTGCAGGGGAATATCTGGTGGTGGGGTGCAGCTTACCATATCCTGGTCTTATGTCTGTCTGCTATTGTGTTATGGCTGTGTATAGAGCTGCCCTGTGGGGGGTATGTTCCTCAGCAGGACTGGGGTTGATGTTGCCCTCTACTGCCACCTTTGCAGGGAGGTAGAGTGTGAATCTCCTGATGGGGGACCATGTTTGCCACCTGTGGCAGACAGGGATATCTATGGTGTTTGTGCAGAAACTAGCTATCTTACACATTCACACTGCTTTGGAACCCCTGCTTGGCCTCCATCAGCCATGGAAGGTGTTGTGGACCTGGTCCTGGGCGCCTCATTGCACGTTCAGGGTGAGCACAGTACCCGCACGATGTAACGGTGTGTAGCTACTCTGTGCCAGTAAAACACCTGGTCAGTGCCCCCTACCAGGCCGAGGTGCTGTGTGGGTGCACCCGGTCACTTCCTCCAACAGGGCCGAGGTGCTCTGGGGGTGCATTCCCCATCTTGTGTCCATCTGTGGACAGCTAATTTGCATGTGCAGTGCATCATGGGTATGGGTGGCCTAACCCTATCCTGTTTACACCGGCAGACTGTCTGTGAGGTGACGTGCAGGCTATCTGCAGCCAGCCAGGGGCTTCCTTACAGCTATAGAGCTGTAGCCCAATGGTTACGTTACTGCCTGTGCAGCTAGAGGTCATGGGTTCAAACCCACAGTGGGATTCTGTGATAGGGGTGACCAAAGCATCTTTTTAATTTACTGTACATATGTTGCAGCCACCAATAACACCCTCAGCATACTGTATCCATAAGGTGCCTCTGAGGGTGCTTTATGGGGCGCCCTATAGGGCACTTTATGGTTGCCATCCATATAGGGTGCACTATACATTATCCTGTGTCGCAACATACATGCTGCCCTATAGGGGACATTCTAGGGTGCCTTGGCGGACAGTGAGCTGTAACATGTGCCGTATGGGCCGCCTTATGTTAACACGCTTTGCGTGTGCGTCTGCTAGTTGTGAGTACTAAAATAAACTTAACGTGCCCCCTACAGCACTCATCCCCATAATATATAATGCCTCAGCCAGCCTTGTTTACTGGGCGCTGTACGGAATTGAACCCCTGCTCCCTGCACCATTGGTCAGTGTCCAAACCATTGTGCTGTGGCTCTGCTCCTGTGCATGAGCATCAGCGCGCCACTTCTGCCGCCCACTATTTGAATGCCTCCGCACACATCAGCACGCAGCCTGATGCCTATCAGCGCGCCGCCTTCTGACGCCCAACATGTACAGTGCGCCGCCTTCTGACACCAAAAATGTACAGTGCGCCGCCTTCTGACGCCCAAAATGTACAGTGCGCCGCCTTCTGACGCCCAAAATTATTTTGCCTCCTCAACAACTTTTACCCATTAAAGTTGATGCCTCAGCTGGCCGTTTTTGTGGAGCACAATGGGGGATTGAACCCATGGCCCCTGCACCATTGGTCAGTGTCTTAACCCTTGCGCTGTGGCTCTGTTCCTGTGTGTGGACATCAGCGCGCCGCCTTATGCCGCCCATACGTAAAAGTGCGCCGCCCAAAATAACTGCGCTGCCAGAAATGACAGTGCGCCGCACAAAATTAATATGCCTCCTAATGCACGTTTATCCATTAGGTTCATGCCTCAGCCAGCCTGTTTCCTTGCACACAATGGGGAGTTGAACCTGTGGCCCCTACACCATTGGTCAGTGTCTACACCATTGTGCTACAGCTCTGTTCCTGTGTATGGACATTTGCGCACCGCCTTATGCCGTCCACAACTGACAGCGCACCGCCTAATGCCGCCCAATCCGCGCAAACTGTATGGCGCGCCGCCTAATGCCGCCCAACATTAACAGCACAACGCCTAATGCCGCACAAAATTAATTGCTGCCGCCCAAAGTAACAGCGCAACGCCTAAAGCCGCCCAAAATTAGTATGCCTCCTAAAGCACTTTTCAACATTAAAATACATGCCTCAGCCAGCCTTTTTTAGTTGCGCACACTGGGGGATTGAACCCATGGCCCCTGCACTATTGGTTTGTGTCTTCACCGTTGTGCTACGGCTCTGTTCCTCCATGTGCCCAGCGGCGCCCCACTTAGCCTTCCCATGCGCTAATGTGGGCCCCGCAAATTAGCGCGGCACGCACACGTACGGTCGGGTTTTTTTCTTTTTTCTGCCTGAACCACCCACTCCTTATATGGCACACGCACACTACCGCGGCCCCGCACGTTAGGAATGTTTAGTAAACATACCCCTTAGAGTTGCAGGCCTTGTCCTGTCAGGAACCGTTTCTGACTTTCTCTAGGGAAAAAGTGGTGCTGTGTCCCGTTCCGTCCTGTTTGCCAAAGGTAGTTTTGCCATTTCATGTGAATCAATCTGTCTTCTTGCCAGTATTGGATATTTCGGTTGAGAACGCATCTGACCATAGCTTTCGTTTGTTAGACATAAAGAGAGTTCTTCGGTGATACTTGAAGGTCTTGGAGTTCTTCCGCAAGTCTGAGCGTTTGTTTGTTCTCTTTGGAGGTCTGCGTAAAGGTGAAGCGGCAGCCAAAGCTTCAATTTCCAGATGGGTCCGTGAAGCAATAGCATCAGCTTATATCTTGCAAGGTCGTCAGGTGCCAATGGGGCTGCGGGCTCATTCTACTAAAGCGCAAGTGACTTCGTGGGCGGAACATAGCTTGGTTCCTCCGGTTGAGATTTGTAGAGCAGCCTCTTGGTCTTCCTTGAATACTTTTAGTAAACATTATCGCCTAGATGTTCAAGCAGCTGGAGATGCCTGTTTTGGGTCCGCGGTTTTGTGGTCCGGGTGGACAGGTCCCTCCCAGTAATTTACTGCTCTGTTACATTCCAGAGGTGAGGGACTGGACTGGAGGGACGATAAGGAAAGAGAAATTAGACTTACCTGCTAATTGTTATTCCTTGAGGAACTTCAGTCCAGTCCCGATTCCCAAGACATAATGTAGTGGAAAAACACAACTTTATTAAATCGTAGACCTATTACCAACCCGACACAGGCCATGTCTCGCAAACCTTCGTCAGGGGTTGATCAGGTAAGGTACTAAAACATAAAACATAAACACTAAGTAAAAACATAATAGTGATAAAACATTGTGTCAGAACAGACGACTAAATCTTGATCAATAAACCACATTTATGTACATCAATAACATAAACATCATAAATAGTTAAAAGATACATATAAAAATCCATCTACCACCAAAAATAAGGATAAAAGGTGCTATTGACAGGACTAAATAAAAAATTAAAACCAAGCAACTAATAAAAAAAAATAAATAAAAAGTAGGTGACTAAAAATACAGAGTGACACCAAATAGATAGATCAATAAATAAATAAATAAATAATAATTATAAACGTTAAGAAAGTAAGGGGTGTGACAAGCAAACATGTCAAATAGTAAATACCTCAATAAAGCAGAGAAAACACCGCAAGCAATGGTCTTTTATAGAAGTTTGTACTCGTATGGCTAAAATAAATAATGCACAATTAGATGGATAAAACCTATAATAAATATCCACATAAAACATTAAAATCATACAAAACAACTATACAAAACAACTTAATGTATAAATAAAGAAAGCAGCAGGAGCGAAAAAGAGGAATAGACACCTCATACTTGGAGGCTCAAATAAATCCTGAGAATCTGGATATACCAGCAGTATGGCTTACCTAATATTAAAAGCTTATCTCACTCAACGGCTCATAAAACTATCTATTGTATAAATTAAACAGTAGACTGTCTCAGATAAAAAGTATGTGCATGACGCCCCATTTCTAAAAACAAATATCTTATCATAAGGGAATAAAGGCACATCGAAGGCACCGAAGAAACATAAACAGTGAATCAAATTCATAAATACTCTAAAACCATAAGTTAAAAATTAAAACTACCTGTTTAAAAATTCGGTTGTCTAACCCTAAGCAACCTAGGCCAGAGGGCTGCCGAGAAGGACAAATAAAAACTGAACTCATAAAAACAGCACCGTGTATGCCTAACCAGTGAACCATCAGCGTATTACAGAAGCCTTTCACTTATAGACTTGAATGACATACTAGTGATATTCAGTCGTGTAAAGCATACCTTCGTGGCTATCAAAAGAATCCAAATATCCCGGACCGACACCTTGTGTACTTCGCCAAAAAATCAAGATAATAGACTACCAGCTCTGTAATACGCTGATGGTTCATTGGCTAGGCATACACAGTGCTGGTTTTTAGAGTTCAGTTTTTATTTGTCCTTCATACCCCCATATGTTTTGAAAGCAGAGATGTTTGGACATTTTACTTATTATACCTTTTTATGAAGCCCGATTGTTTTTTGTTTTTTACTTCGTATGTAGTAGTGCCATAACTCCGCCACTGGTTCCGCCCCTCCTGAGCCCGACTGGCTGTGACTCTACCCCTGGGTCCGCCCCCATTGTTTCCCACCGTGGAGATCTAGCAAATATGCGCATGAGCTGGCATTCTATAATCTTGATTTCTTTTGGCGAAGTACACACGGTGTCGGTCCGGGATATTTTGATTTTCTTGATAGCCTCCTGTGCTACGAAGGTATGCTTTACACGATTGAATATCACTAGTATGTCATTCAAGTCTATAAGTGAAAGGCTTCTGTAATACACTGATGGTTCACTGGTTAGGCATACATGGTGCTGTTTTTTGGAGTTCAGTTTTTATTTGTCCTTCTCGGCAGCCCTCTGCCCTACGTTGCTTAGGGTTAGACAACCGAATTTTTAAATAGGTAGTTTTAATTTTTAACTTATGGTTTTAGAGTATTTATTTTATTTATTTATTTATTTATTTTTATTACAATTTCTTATATACCGCACTATTGTCAGCGCGGTTTACATACAACAAAATGACCATAACAAACCGTTTGGCTTATGAATTTGATTCACTGTGTATGTTTCTTCGGTGCCTTCGATGTGCCTTTATTCCCTTATAATAAGATATTTGTTTTTAGAAATGGGGCGTCATGCACATACTTTTTATCCGAGACAGTCTACTGTTTAATTTATACAATAGATAGTTTTGTGAGCCGTTGAGTGAGATAAGCTTTTAATATTAGGTAAGCCATACTGCTGGTATATCCAGATTCTCAGGATTTATTTAAGCCTCCAAGTATGAGGTGTCTATTCCTCTTTTTCGCTCCTGCTGCTTTCTTTATTTATACATTAACTTGTTTTGTATAGTTGTTTTGTATGATTTTAATGTTTTATGTGGATATTTATTATAGGTTTTATCCATCTAATTGTGCATTATTTATTTTAGCCATACAAGTACAACCTTCTATAAAAGACCATTGCTTGCGGTGTTTTCTCTGCTTTATTGAGGTATTTACAATTTGACATGTTTGCTTGTCACACCCCTTACTTTCTTAATGTTTATAATTATTATTTATTTATTTATTTATCTATTTGGTGTCACTCTATTTTTAGTCACCTACTTTTTATTTATTTATTTTTTATTAGTTGCTTAAGACTTGGTTTTAATTATTTATTTAGTCCTGTTAATAGCACCTTTTAGCCTTCTTTTTGGTGGTAGATGGATTTTTATATGTATCTTTTAACTATTTATGATGTTTATGTTATTGATGTACATATATGTGGTTTATTGATCAAGATTTAGTCGTCTGTTCTGACACAATGTTTTATCACTATTATGTTTTTACTTAGTGTTTATGTTTTATGTTTTAGTACCTTACCTGATCAACCCCTGATGAAGGTTTGCGAAACACGGCCTGTGTCGGGTTAGTAATAGGTCTATGATTTAATAAAGTTGTGTTTTTCCACTACATCACGTCTTTGGACTGTGTCTTTGATACATACGTGATTTCTTGCCTTGCCTGTGGTTCAGTCCCGATTCCCGCCCAGGGTTTGTCAGCCTCCGCAGAGTCTTTGTGTTTGTGTGGGGTGACAGCAGCCAGGCAGTAGAAAATCAGCAAATTTTTTCTGTACTCAGACAATGTATACTCTGTATTCTTTCTTCTCTCTCCTTTCTGTCCTATTTCCTTCAAGCGGGAGAGGGAGAGTTATCCTCTTATTTAAGGGGGATTTAGTTCATTTAAAGAGTTAAGTTGTTGTATTTAATATTATTGCTACTTATTTGTTGCTCCTTTGAGTCTGCTTTGTCATTAGATCACCGGGAGCTGGTGGGAGGTGCCAGCAGGATATGTACAGTGGTGTCACAATTCTGACATGCCCAGTCTCCATGCTGCGAGAGGAGGTGCACTACCCAGAGGTGAGGGACTGGACTGGAGTTCCTCAAGGAACAATTAGCAGGTAAGTCTAATTTCTCTTTACTGCTACATGAGGAAGAGCCTGCAGGGTCCCTCAATATACGTCAGGATGCATCAGCTCCCTCCTCAGCTGCCAGGGCCTTATCTCCCTCAGAGGATGCCCCTCTTCCTCCTCTTTTACTCCTGCAGCAGCCACAGCAGCCCAGTGCAGGCAACATGGATCAAGATTTGGCCCAATTTATGTCCCTCTTCAGGCAAGCTTGAGGCCTTTGGGTATCCACATCAGCTTCCCTCAAAGTGAGCACTTCTTCCTCCAGGCCAGTGGCAGTGGCAGCACACAGGGCACAAAAGTGCACTCTGACTGAGTACACCTCAGAAGAGTCCACGCGGCCTGTAAAAGAGATCTCCTGAGCTTCACTGGATGGTGCAATGGAACAGGATCATCTCTCCATAGAGGATAGCCCTCTATCTTCAGATCGGGAAGACGGGGAGTGGTCTCCTTCCGATGACCAAGCAAAAGATCAGGAGGCAGCTCAGGATGTCAATTTATTCCGTAAGTAGGAACTTCTAGCATTGATTACTCAGGCGGTGGATGCATTGTGCCTCTCGGAATCTCAAGGACAGGAAATGAAGCAAACTGCTTCTCAGGCGCTTACCAGAGGATAGACCAAAGACAGCTAACCACTGTTCGGGTCGGAGTTCATCCCCTTTTTCCTCCTCCCAGGTGAGTTTCGGAGATTCTTGGCGTTACCGACCAGGTTGGTATTCAGGGCCTCCATCCTCCAGGACTGCCCCTAGGTCGCAGCCTTTTTGGGCGGTGTATTGGACAAAGGACTCCTTCTCTGCCCCCTCAAAGTTTGCCGGCCCTAGCCGTTCCTCCCACTGACGCTCCTCTGGCCCACTCCGGGATGCCTCCAGTGGAGGGCCATCTGGCCCTATTTGCCCACAAGTGGGAAAAGATCACCACCGATCAATGGGTCCTCAGTATTGTCTACTGCAGCAATGTTCTAGAATGCGCCTATCCTATACACGATACATTCATAGTTTCCCCTTGTGGCTCCGGAACAAAACAGGAAGCCATACAGTTCATTCTCAGTTGCCTGTTGGACCTTGGGACATTGATCAGTGCCTCTACCAGAGACCGCTACCGGACACTACTCCATCTACTTTGCTGTTCCAAAGAAGGATGGCTCCTTTCAACCCATTCTGGACCTGGATCAATAGCGCTTTCTGCATTTTACAGTGCTAGGATGCCACTTTCAGTTCAGCGCGTTGCTGTTTGGTCTCACAACAGCTCCATGTACCTTCTTCAAGGTCATGGTTGTAGTAGCAGCACCTCTGCAGAAGCAGGGTATCCAAATACATCCGTACCTAGATGACTAGCTCATCGGGGCAAAGTCTTATCTGGAGGCTCTAGCAGCTGTCTCCCAAGTCGTGACTTTCCTGGCGCATCTAGACTAGGAAGTGAATCACGCCAAGAGCTGTCTCAGTCCTTCCCAGTCCCTGGAGTTCCTGGGGGCCCACTTTGACACCCGCCTTGGGCGGGTCTTCCTCTCACCAGCTGCAGAGACTCTTAGGCCAACTCCATATGTTCTGCCTTCAGGCTCGGCCCTGGGGTGGGACTATCTTCAAGTTTTGGGGGCCATGGCAGCGATAATCTATGTCGTCCCTTGGGCATGAGCCCACATGCGACCCCTGCAATGGGCCCTTCCAACTCGCTGGTCTCTAGCAACGCAGGACTACAATCGGCTCGAGGTGCGAGCAGTCCACCTTGCTCTGCAGACCTTTCTCCCGCTACTCTGCCATCACTCTGTCTGTGTCCTCTGCGACAATGCCACCACAGTGGCCTATCTGAACCAACAGGGTGACACAAAAGCCCTGGGAGTCGCCAGGGAGATGTTGCTACTCCTCCTTTGCGCCAAGCGGCACTTGCAATCTCTCTCAGCCCAATGCATTGCCGGGGTAGGCAATGTTCAAGCTGACTTTCTCAGTTGGCATACTCTGGACCCTGGCAAGTAGGAACTCCATCTGATGGCCTTCCAGTGTATTGAGTCTCTGGGACCAACTCAGGTTCGACCTCATGCCCACTGCTGCGAACGCCAAAGTCTCCGACTTCTTCAGTCGCTGCAGAGAATTCGGCTATCAGGGGATAGACACCCTGGCCGAGCATTGGCCAGTGGTCTCGTTGCTATACTTGTTTCCACCATGGCCACTGATCAGGAGGTATCTCCATCGCATCAAGTCTCACCCCGTTCTGGTGGTCCTGGTCGCACCCAGCTGATCCTTGCACCCGTGGTATGCGGACCTTGTTGGCTGCAAGTGACCTCACCCCTGCTGCTGGGCTCTCACCACAGTCTCCTGAGGCAGGGCCCAGTCCTAATGGACAACCCGGCTCCTTAATCGCTTACGGCTTGGCTCTTAAGAAGTAGCGTCTAGTCCATAAAGGCTATTCGCTTAAGGTGGTTCAAATTCTGCTTAAAGCCCGCTACCCATCCACATCGTTGGCTTACACTCACATATGGTGCTTGTTTGAGTCATGGTGCGCTCATCAACAGTGTTCTCCATGGTGAGTGCAGATTCCAGAAATCCTAACGTTTCTACAGGACGGCTTGATAATGGTCTTGCTCTCAGCTCTCTCTGAGTACAAGTAGCAGTCCTCAGTGGCCCTATTGTGGGGCATTCGCTTGTGTCTCACACAGACATCTGTCATTTCCTGTGTGGGGTCTGCACACTAAGGCCTCCGCCCCGTCCACTTGTTCCCCCTTGGGACCTTTCTCTCATGCTCCGGAGTCTTATGAAGACTCCCTTTGAGCCTCCCCAGCATGCTGTTCTCAGAGAATTTTCCTTAAAGATGGTCTTAGTTACTAGCAAATCAGCCAGGTGTGTGTTGGAACTACAGGCGCTCTCCTGTCAAGAGCCCTTTTTCTTATTCACTTCTGAAGGGGTGTCACTTCGTGTCGTGCCCTCCTTCTTACCCTAGGTGCTTTCACCCTTTCATGTGAATCAGACCATTTCCTTACCCTCCTTTCCGAAGGAACAAGGCTCTGAATCTCCGGACAATTTTCAAGCAGTCAGTGTCCGGAGAGTTCTATGTCGCTAACTTAAGATCACAGCTTCCTTTCGGAAGTCAGATCACCTGTTTGTATTATTTGCTGGGCCACGTAAAGGCCTGGCAGTGTCCAAGGCTACGATTGTGCACTGGATCAAGCACACCATCGAATCCGCTTACAGCCTGCATAACAAGTCCATCCTCGTGGGGCTTCATGCGCATTCCACGCAGGTTCAGGCAGTGCCTTGGGCGGAACGCTTGCACGTTTTGCCCATTGACATTTGTCATGCGGCCATCTGGTCCTCTCTATCCACTTTCACGCGCCACTACCACCTCGACCGGCGGTAGTGGCGCGGCTTGGGCCGAGGTGCATTTCGTGGCCATTGTGGTAGAAGCAGCCGTTCCTTCCCACCCAGCAGGGATGTAGCTTGGGTACTTCCCACTTGTCTGGACTGGTCTAGCAGGATGAATTGGAAGAAGAAATTTCCTTTCCGGGAATCCTGCTAGACCAGTCCAGGACCCACCCCTCACTGCATTCTCCAGCAACAGCCTTGGGTCATCATTCATTTAATACAGCTTTCTGGAAGGACAGGCTGTGATCTCAGTTTCAGGCTCAGAAGTCAGTTTAGCCTGCCTACGCCCTTTGTACATAGTTGCATTTGTTGGTGCTCACCGTTCTAGGTCCCCTGGGGCGTTTTAATGCGTTTTGGTTGACACGGGGCTTCCTCAGCTTTTACATAAGTATACTGAGGGTGACACCTAGGGAAGCCTCTCTCTATGCCAGAGCCTGTTTGTTGAGGCTTCTGACACTTTCTCTGTCTCCAACATCTGCTGACAGAGGGACTTAACCCACTTGTCTGGACTGGTCTAGCAGGATTCCAGGAAAGGAAATTAACAGCAAGTGAAATTTCTCCTTCGTGTTCCCTGCCTTGGTTCCATATCATTGCTACAGAAGGTTCATAAAGCTTTCCACCAGGATACTTTAATTTTCAGAACTCGCAGGATTCCAATCATCCCACTTTTATCGAAGTGTTGCTCTTCTGAAGTCTTACCTTTCCCTATCAATTAAGTTACTTTTCCATTTTTCTAATAGGCAGAAGAGGCTACTGTACGGATCCCACAGAAGAGAGCCTGAAAATAGAAGAGGTTCATCTCAGGAACCAGCTGGAGGGAGGAGAGGAGAATACTGACACCAAGATGGGTGAGCCAAGAATTCCTTTATGATACAATCCTTGCTATATGCAGTGGAATATTTCTAAACTTAAGCATAGAGGGTGAATATTAGGGCATATCAACAGAGAGGTTCCAGTAAAGACAAAAGTAACTTAAATGTCCTTAAGTATAGAGCAGGCATGTCCAACTTCGAACAGGTCGTGATTTACTTTTTCCAGCCAAAAGTGCTGGTGATCTACCACTATGAAAATTAAGTTTCAAATTAGTTTCAAATTAAATTTTAACCCAATAAAGTTGGAGGATTCCTCCCCCCCCCCTTTTTAATGGACCTTCTGATATTTACTTGGATGTGATCAGCTGTTAAGCAAATTAAGCAAAACAAAACAGAGAGACAAAGATCCAGTAAGAACTGCGAGGGGAAATGGAAAGTACATTTTTTCTTAAAGTTTTATTGAGTAATAACTTTCTATATCTTTTATTGAGTAATTTGTGTTAAATTTAGGTTGAGTATTGATCCAGGCTGATCTTGCACAATCTTTAATATTTCACTCTTACTCATTAGTGAGACGTCTGAGCCTGCATTTCATCCACCAGCTTTTTGAAGTTGAATGAATATTGCGTGAGGGCCAGTCTTAGGGAATCCTGGAGATGTTCATCTGTCATGTTGGAAGTTGTGTATACTCTGTCATTTTCAGATGGGAAAATGCAGATTCACACAAATAAGTTGAACCGAAACAGGAGTGTACAGTTTCACTGCATCTTCTCAAGTTGGGAAATTTGTCTCTAGGCACTGGCTTCCAAAACGATTCTTGCTCAGAACAGGTCTTGAGAAAAATGTCATTTTTAAGGGTTAATATTTTGTTTTCAAGAGATGGCTTGTTCAATGAGTAATTTTTATTCATAGCAGCTGCAGTTTCTTTAATGTCCACATCTACTTTGAATGGGTATGACAAGTACTCCACAACTGTTCCAATTTTTTGGAAGCCACAGAATCTATTTTCGAATTCCTGGATAACAGAACAGATTTCTGTCACATACTTCATTGAAAAACAAAATTTGGATATTATCCCAGATGGTCCTGTGTATTAGGAAAATGATCAAAAGTGTTGTTTGCAAGGTCAGTCATCATTAGCTCAAATTTGCTCTTGGAGGGTGAAACTGTACTCATCATCTTGCCAATGCATTTGTTTTTACCTTGTAATTCAAGGTTCATATCACTTAGGTTGCCTGTAAAGTCAGCAAGAAAAGCCAGATCACATAACCACTCCTTATCTTCCAACTCCGCTTGGTCATCTCCCCTCTCCTTCAAAGAACTTCTTATTTCATTCAGCAAATCACAAAATCTTTGCAGAAATTTGTGCCTACTTAGGCACCTTACATCTGTGTGCAAAATGATTTCCACTGCCCCTTCATCAAGAGTAAGATTGAAAAGCCGTCTTTGAAGTGATCTTCCACGAACTGAATTTACAATTTTGAAAGTGATGTCCATGACAGTCCTTGTATTGAGTCTCTTGCTTGCCAAAACTTGCTGGTGAATGATGCATTGGTAAGAAAGGAAATCTGGGAAGTCGTCATGCTGTCTACAGAGGGCTATGAAACCGTTAACCTCACCTGTCATTGCTCTTGCTCCATCAGTAGTGATGAAATCAAGTCTATGCAATGGAAGATTACACTTTGTCACAAAAGAATGGAAAGAACTGAATATTTCCTGACCGGTAGTTCTCCCTTTTAAAGAATCATTCCAAGTAGTTCTTCTTTAACACTGAAGTCTTCAAAAACCATTCGGATAAAGACTGGTAACTGGGCTATGTCTCTTATGTCTGTAGATTCATCCAGTTGGAGTGAGAAAGCAACACAATTTGAAACATCCTCAACAATTGTTCAGTTGTGTCTCCACACATCTTTTCTATTCGTCGCACGACAGCATTTCTTGACAATTGTACATCTTGAATAGCAGCTATGATCTCTTTCTTACTTTTAAATCCTTCAAAAAGATTGTAAGCTGCTTCAAGAAAACAATCTTTTACAAATTCCCCTTCTGTGAAAGGTTTGCATTTCTTTGCATTTCTTGAAGGATTCTATGCTTGCATTGACCGAATGTGACCTTGGCTGAGTAGCCAATTTTGATTTAAGTTCTTACGAATTTCACTTTTGGGTAGAAAATCAGCATCAAACCTATTGCTATGCAGAGCCTTATAATGATGTTCCAGATTACCCTTTTTGGGCAAGGATACTGTGGCGTTACAAATTAGACAACAACACTTGTCTTTCACCATGATGAAGAAGTAGTCCATTTCCATTCATCATGAAAGTGGTAGGTTTTGCTCTTCTTTGGAACATTCATCTTCGTTATACTGGGGTGGCTGCTAAGTTAGTATAAACACTGGCTGAATCTGGTCCAAAACTGTCACTTCGACTTCTGCATGTCCCCTAGTCTTTCTATATTCTGATAACGTAAACAATTGATCTACGTTTACCCGTTCCACTCCGTTCATTAATTTATAGACTTCTATCATATCTCCCCTCAGCCGTCTCTTTTCCAGGTTAAAGAGCCCTAAACCTTTTAGCCTTTCTTCATAGGAGTATCCTTCCATCCCCTTTACCATTTTGGAGGCTCTTCTCTGATCCTTTTCTAATAACGCTATATCCTTTTTAAGATACGGCGACCAGAATTGCACACAATATTCAAGGTGCGGTCTCACCATGGAACGGTATAGAGGCATTATAATATCTTTTGTTTTATTTTCCATTCCTTTCCTTATGATACCTAGCATTCTATTTGCTCTCTTGGCTGCCGCTGCACACTGGGCCGAGGGTTTTAACATGTTATCCACAATGACACCTAAATCTTTTTCCTGGGTGGTGGTTCCTAATGTGGAACCTTGCATTGTGTAACCATAGTTTGGGTTGTTCTTCCCTAGGTGCATAACTTTGCACTTCTCCACATTAAATTTCATCTGCCGTTTTGATGCCCAGTCTTCCAATTTTGTCAAGATCCTCTTGCAATTTTCCACAATCCTCTTGGGTTTTAACAACTTTAAATAGTTTTGTGTCATCTGCAAATTTGATAACCTCACTCGTTATTCCACTTTCCAGGTCATTTATGAATATGTCAAAAAGCAGCGGAGCCAGCACAGATCCCTGGGGTACACCACTAATCACCTTTCTCCATTGGGAAAATTGGCCATTTAGCCCAACCCTCTGCTTTCTATCTTTTAACCAGTTCCTGAACCACTGTAGTACACTGCCTCCTATCCCATGACTCTTTAGTTTTGCCAAAAGTCTCTGATGAGGGACCTTGTCAAAGGCTTTCTGAAAGTCCAGATACACTATATCAACCGACTCACCTTTGTCCACCTGTTTATTCACACTTTCAAAAAAATATAACAGATTAGTAAGACAAGATCTTCCTTGTCTAAAGCCATGTTGGCTGTCTCCCATTAGGCCATGACTATCTACTCGTACATGCTGAGTAATTTTATTCTTTATGATGGTTTCTACCATTTTTCCCGGTACTGATGTGAGGCTCACTGGTCTGTAGTTTCCTGGATCACCCCTGGAACCCTTTTTAAAAATTGGTGTTACATTGGCTATCCTCCAATCTTCAGGTATTAGAGATGATTTTAATGATAGTTCACAGATTACTAATAGCAGGTCTGCAGTCTCATATTTTAGTTCTTTCAACACCCTTGGATGTATACCATCCGGCCCAGATGATTTGCTACTCTTCAGTTTATCTAATAGTTGTAATACATCTTCCCGATGTATCGATATTTCCTTCAATTCTTCCGCACCTTTAAATACCACTTCAGTCATGGTAACAACGGGCTTATTATGAGGCTGAAATTACTGAAGCGGCAAACTCTTCTCGTCAGCTCTTTCAGATCATGCATAAACTTTCATTCACTAGTTCTCCACGCACCATGGCCACTCAGTCCCCAGACCCCCATTCGTTGGTTACTTTCTTTTCCCAGAAAGTTCTTGACCTTCGTGCTTCCTTTCCTACTCCCCCTCCACCCCTGCCCTCTCCACCTGCTTCCCCTTACAACCCAGTTACCACTGATCATGCGCTGTTGTCGTCTTCCGCTATGCCCAATTGGGCTCTTGCCCATACATGGTCCTCTTTTCATCTGATCCTCCCTGCTGACCTTCTTTCGACGCTATCCACTTCCCGTAAGACCACATGCTCCCTTGACCCTATTCCTTCTCGTTGGCTGTCTGAACCCTCCCTACAGCTGGTCCCTATTATCACTACTATCATTAATACGAGTTTCTCCTCTGGTCTGTTCCCCTCTCCTTGGAAATCGGCTGTTGTCCATCCACTCTTAAAACAACCTTCCCTTGATCCTTCTGTTCTTGCCAACTGGCGCCCTGTTTCAAACCTCCCCTACCTGGCCAAACTTCTGGAACGATTTGCATTCCGTCAGTTGTCTTCCCATGTTGAGTCCACAAACACACTTCACCCTCGGCAGGCCGGTTTTCGTCAGGATCACAGCACTGAGACTGTCCTTCTTGCCGTTCTAAATGAAATACATGTTGCACATGACCATGGTGATCTCACTCTCTTGGTTTCTCTTGATTTATCCGCGGCTTTTGATTTAATCGATCACGCTCTTCTTCTCACTTGTCTTGCTGAGGTGGGGTTACGTGGTGCGGTTCTTCTTTGGTTTCGTTCTTTCCTCACTGCCCGCTCCTTTTCTGTTACTTTAAATGGTAAGTCTTCCAGTTCTCTTCCTCTTACTTGTGGTGTCCCCCAAGGCTCTGTTTTGTCCCCTCTGCTGTTTAATATCTTCCTGGCCCCTCTGCTTCTGGTACTACAGCAATACCCTGTGTCCTTTTATGTCTATGCAGATGACATTATTTTGCTCTTTCACACCTCTCCACTTCTCCTAGATCTTTCTCCCTTCAACGCTTGCCTTTCTCACGTGGCCTCCTGGCTTTCACAACACTTCCTCCGTCTTAACCCATCTAAGTCCACTGCTATGTGGGTTTTGCTTTCTGGGTCATGTCCGTCAGTTGCACCCATGATTGATTCTATCCCCGTCCCTCTGGTGTCTTCTTTTCGGTACCTCGGGTGATCCTTGACTCTTCTCTCTCTTTCCACGATCATATTTCTTCCCTTACAAGGCGCTCTTTCGCCATTCTTCGTCGTCTTCGGGCTGTTCGTTCAATTCTTCCCCTTGGGTCCCTGGTCACTCTCGCCCTTGCTCTCATTATTAGCCGTCTTGACTATTGTAATATCTTTCTGGCCAATCTCCCCAAGTACCAACTTCAACGTTTACAGCTCATTCAAAATACTGCCGCCCGCCGCTTTGATCACATCACTCCCATTCTCATTCGACTCCACTGGTTGCCCCTCCGTGTTAGGTTTCATTACAAACTTCTGATCCTTACTCACCGTGCACTCTATACCAATAACCCTTTATACCTGGCTGATTTAATCTCTCTTCACACGCCCTACCGTCAGCTTCGCTCCCTTCACGCTAACCGTCTGGTCTTGCCGTCTCCATCTCATGCCCATCTTGAGAAGACCCGTCAGGCTGCTTTCTTCTTTCTTGGACCTTGGTTATGGAATGCCCTGCCTTCATCCCTCCGTTTAGAATCCTCCTACTCACAGTTTAAATCCTCTCTCAAAACTCCTCTGTTTCAAAAAGTGTTTGATCTCCCCCCTTGATTTATCCCTCTGATTTTCCCTCCCTGATACCCCCCCTGGTTATTGTCCTGTCCTAGCTTAGTTGGTCTTGCCCCCCCCTCTGTTTGTCTTTGTTAGTTGTGCTGTCTGCATTCTCTGTCTTTATTTTGGTGTTAATTACACAGGTACACTACCAAAAAACTGCCTCCAGTTTTGCAACTGATTCCTATAGATTTTGGGGTGCTGAATCCAGGAAAAATAGCCAAAATGTTCCATCACGTCACGTTTTCTTGCAAAATTAGATTTCTTACCCATATAAGGAATGTTCACATAATTTCTTTTTAGCCGACTGCAGTTTATTTTCTTGGCCCAAAATAGAGGTTGTAATGGTTAACTAACTAGAAACACTCCCTCATGATATTTTAGAGTGTTTTGTATTCATTTTATACATTAACAGGACAACTGGGAGGCGGGGGGCTAAATCCAGTACTCGCGCTGGCGCATGTTCTTTCCTGTTCGCCTCACCTCGTTCGCTCGCTCGCTCAAACACGGTGGTTGCGACATGAACGTTCCTGTCAAATTTCAGTTTCTTGCAAGTTCATTATTACCTTTTGTTTGCTCAGTCGTAATACAGCTTTATTCCGAAGTGGTTCACTACAGTTGTAGTTTGCAGTGCTGTGTATTTGTGATGGCTCACAGAGCCAGAGGTTGCGTCAACTCTCCGGACAGTTTTTGTTTTATTTGTGGGGAATATACCGTGAAAAAGCGGCAGAAGAACATTTCTGCATTTATTAAAAAAGTATATTTTGCCTATTTCGGTTTGAAGTTAGGCGATCAAGACAAACCGTGGGCTCCTCACAAAGTGTGCAAGACATGTGAGGAAGATCTACGCTTATGGATGAAAGGTAAAAAACAAGCATTTCGTTTCGGAATACCTATGATGTGGCGTGAACAAAGAGACCACAGCAGTGACTGCTATTTTTGCTCTTGCATTGTGAAGGGATACAACTTAAAAAATAAGAACGTAATAAGTTACCCCAACCTTCCCTCAGCAATTAGGCCTATGCCTCATAGCAACGAAGTACCTGTGCCTGAACCACCAAAATCTTTGGATCATATTTGTGTGGACGGTTCTGATCATGATGAGACTCATCAGATGGCTTTTTCCCGATGAGTCCAGTACTTCCGAGTTTGAAACTGAACCAGATCCGAAACCTGAACTTTTCTCTCAAGCTGAATTGAATGATTTAGTCCGGGATTTAGGACTCCCAAAAGATGCTGCCCAACTGCTAGGTTCTCGGCTTAAACAGAAAAATCTATTGTCACCAGGAACAACTTTTTATTGGTACCGCATCCGCAAGACACAATTTTTGAAGTATTAGAGGAAGATTTGGTATTTTGCAACGATATATACGGAGCGATGGAAAAGTTTAAACTCAAGTATGATCCTGCTGAATGGCAGCTGTTCATTGATTCATCAAAAGACAGCATAAAAGGTGTTCTTCTTCATAATGGCAACACATTCGCTTCAGTTCCTATTGCTCACTCTGTTATTCTCCAAGAAAAATACGAGAATTTGGCCCTGATTCTTCAGAAGATTCGTTATGATGAGCATAAGTGGATGATTTGTGGAGACTTTAAAATTCTATCCATGCTATTAGGGCAGCAATCCGGTTTTCACCAAATATCCCTGCTTCCTTTGCTTGTGGGATAGCCGGGCCCGCGACCTACACTGGGGGAAAAAAGACTGGCCAATTCGGGAGTATTTGAGACCCGGTGAGAAAAATGTTCTTCATGAGAGCTTGGTACCTCGTGATAAAATTCTATTACCACCTCTCCACATTAAGTTGGGTCTCATTAAGCAATTCATCAAGTCCCTTCCAAAAGATGGTGAGTGCTTTCGGTACCTTTGCTCAAAGTTCCCCCGACTTTCTGAAGCAAAGCTAAAGGAAGGAGTGTTTGTTGGCCCTGATATAAAGAAACTCATTTCAGATGGAGCATTCGCTGAAACGATGTCTGAGAAGGAAAAAGAAGCCTGGGATTCCTTCAAGGATGTTGTTCTCAAATTCTTGGGGAACAGGCGGGATGAGAACTATAAGGATATTGTTGCCAGGATGCTCAATGCCTTCAAAGAACAAGGCTGTAACATGAGCCTGAAAGTCCATTTCTTGCACTCCCATGTGAACTACTTTCCCGAAAACTTGGGGGCGTACAGTGAAGAACAAGGTGAAAGGTTTCACCAGGACATCAAGGACGCAGAGAGAAGGTACCAAGGAAGATGGAACACCACTATGATGGCTGATTTCTGCTGGTTGCTGCTGCGGGAAACCCCAGATGAAAAATACGCCAAGCAGCGCACCAAGAGAAGCATTCAGGGGAAGAAGAAACAGGCCCACCAGGAAATTGATTGACCCAAGAATGACTTTAAAATCTAAACTGTGTTGACAAATATCGTGTTTTTACTAAACTTTGAAATAAAAATTTGCTAGTTATTACCACAGTGTCGGATCTCATTTATTAGAATTTTATTTTCACACCATCGGGTGTTTGTCTTCATGTATTGCAATGGTGCGGTTTGCGTTTTCTATTCTTACATACATACCTGTACAACATTTTTTGCACATTTCTTTGCTTTGCTTTGTGTCTAACCTCGCTCTTATATGCTCAGTGTTTGTGCACATGTATGTGGCTGTTTTAAGTGCAGACAATTTTGCTACCATCACAGTGTGTTTTGTTGACATTACTCTATTCTTATGTGCTGCCTTGTTACAATTTTCTTTATTCTTATTTGAATAACTACTAAACAATTAGTATAAAGAATTCATCCAAGAAACTTTTATCTCAATCGCACTCAATCTGAAACGTTCACCTCAAACTGCTAACCCAGTGTAGCAAAAAATCTGTACGTGATGGAGCAAATTGGTTACCAGATTTGGATTCAGCGCACCAAAAAACGTAAAAATCAATCGAAACATTAGAGGCAGTTTTAAAAAAAAAATTTTTTAGTGTACCCGTGTTATTGGTTTGTGTTTGAATATTGTCAATTGGTGGCTGTTTCTATTGCCTACTATTGTTTGAATTTTATTGTTTTTAACTTATGTTAATACTGCTTATTGTTTTAACTCGTGCCCATGTTTAATTGTTATTTATTATTGTTTGTACAGTTTTGTGCTATTCTTTTCTCTCTTTCCTATTATTTTTGGCGTTCTTTTTCCGTAGTTTGCAGTGCTGCCTTTTATTTTATTTGTACACCGCTTTAATGTTTTTGACGTAAGCGGTCTATCAAGTGTGGAATAAAGTTAAAGTTAAAGTTACATCTTCCTCAGTAAAGACCGAAGCAAAGAATTCTTTCAGTCTCTCCACTATCGCCTTGTCGTCTCTTAGTGCCCCTTTAACTCCTCTATCCTCTAATGCCAACTGACTCTCTCACAGGCTTTTTGCTATGAATGTACTTGAAAAAATCTTTATTTCACGTTTTTGCTTCCGCAGCAAGCTTCTTCTCAAATTCTCCCTTTGCCTGCTTTATCAATGCCTTGCATTTGACCTGCCAGTGCTTGTGCTTTTTCCAGGTTTCATCGTTTGGCTCTTTTTTCCATTTCCTGAAAGATGCTTTTTTGGCAACAACAGCCTCTCTGACCTCACCTTTAAACCATGCTGGCAGTTTTTTGGACTTCCTTCCACTTTTTTTTTTTTTTTATTGAAAGGCTGCCAAAGAATACATAGAAACAAGAACCACAAACATCATCCAAAAGAGTGCAACAGCAAAAGCAGAGCTTCAAAACAAAGTGGTAATCTACAATACGCCTTCATTTTTGTTGTTTTAGAATAAGTACAAGACAACCACCCTCCCCCTTCCCCTACCCACTCCCCCCCCACTGCTCCCCCCTTCAGCTTGATGGCTCATAAGTCGGTACTCCGAGGGGAAAAAAAAAGAAAAAGGGGGAACAACAACCCCCCCAACCTCCCATTTCCCCCCCCCAAACCTCCAAAACCTCCCTAACCCAAAACCCCTCTCCCCCCCCACCCCCCAATCCCCCCATCTATGGCTTGCTAATCCTTAGGCAAGGGAAGGCGGTGAGCAAGAAGCACACAGAGGGGGTAAGCTCCCTTTAAAGTTTATGTGTTCCCCCCCGCTCGTCCATAGCAATCACGCACCATAACGAGACACAAAGGGAGCCCACACCAACTCAAAGCGCGCCAAACGCATCTTGCTAATAGCTACCCCCCGCTCCATTGTGTACATATCCCACATTCTTTCCAACCAAACCTGGAAGGAAGGGGCCAAGGCACGCTTCCATGCTGCTGCAAGGGATAATCGGGCCGCATTCAGGCCGTGGCGGAGTAGAGCGAGCTGCATAGCCCGTGCACCCGGCACCGAGGCCCCAAAAAGAAAAATCCCCGGATCCCAAGGAATGCTCACTCCCAGAAGCAGCTGCAGTCGGAATTGTACACCCCTCCAAAAGGCGCGAATGCGGGGACAAGCCCACCAAATGTGCCCCAGAGTACCCCGCTGCCCACAGTTACGCCAACATAGGTCCACAGCCCCAGGATAAAGACGAGAGATCCGTGCCGGAGTCATGCACCACCGATACATTATTTTATAATTAGTTTCACGGGCGTTAATCGCTACCGAACTCTTCCACAAGCGCGTTTCCACCCTTTCCCACTGTTGCTCATCATAAGAGAGATTCAAATCAGAGTTCCAATGCTCCCTGTGCCTTGTAGAACACGGTTGGGACCCCTGCAAGTGGGCATATAGGGTCACCACGAGTCCTTTAGTAGTTGTGCATCCCTCACAGTAACGTTCCAGATCCGTCAGGTCCCGAGCAACCTGGGGCCGAACCAGCCTAGATCGAACCCAATGTGTCACCTGCGTATATTGATAGAGATGCCCATCCGGAATATCAAATTCGCCTTGTAATGCACGGAAGGGTTGTAACCGACCTTCATCAAAGAGTTGCCCGACCCGGCTAAGGCCATGATGACCCCACTGCCGGAAGACTGAGTCACTCAACCCCGGCGGTAAAGAAGCATTATCTACTATAGGGGCCAAAGGAGACAAGTCTATACCTCGGGACCGAAAGTGTTGATCCCAGCAACGGAAGGTATGAAGAACATAGGGATTACTGATGCATTTACCTCGCCGGAGCTTTGGGCCCAGCCACAGCCAATCTCCTAACCCCGCTCCCCCTGCCAAACTCATTTCCAGCTGTACCCATCGTTTGGTGCTATCAGCAATCATCCACTCCACCCCCGCCCGACATTGCGTCGCCGCATAGTACCAATGCAAATTGGGCATGCCCATACCTCCAGAACGTGTACGGGCATAGAGAACATGCCGCGCTAAGCGCGGACGACAATAATGCCAAATAAACTTCATAAGCAGCTGCTGCCAAGTCGCCAAAGTGGCCCGCGCAATAGGAAGCGGTAGAACCTGAAAAAGATAAAGAAAGCGGGGGACGACCACCATCTTGACTACCGCTATACGCCCAAACCAAGAAAGGAGCAAGCCATTCCAAATATCGAAGTCCCGCCGATCCTGACGGAGCAGAGGATCATAGTTAGCTTTAAAGAGGTCCGCCTGTTCCACGGTCAAGTGAACCCCTAAGTAGCGTAAGGCACCTGATACCCACCGAAGAGGATAGGCCGCCTGGAGCTCCGCACTAACCGCCCCGGGGACCCCGACATTCAAGATCTCCGATTTAGTGTAATTAATTTTAAAGCCGGATATCCGAGAAAAGCTTGCAAACAGCTGCATCGCGGCTGGAAGGGAAGTAGACGGATCTACCAGGGACAATATGATATCATCCGCAAAGAGCGCAATCCGATATTCCGCGGGGCCAATGCGGACCCCCTGCAAGCCTGGGTGGTCACGAAAGCTCTGCGCCAAGGGTTCCATCGCAAGTGCGAAAAGCAGAGGCGAAAGAGGGCAACCCTGACGTGTGCCCCTCTCCAGGGAGAAGTGTCTCGAGTGTCCCCCATTTATTTATTTATTTATTTATTTATTATTTTATTTATTTATTTCAACTTCTTATATACCGCACTCTTTGACATCAGCGCGGTTTACAAATAACAGAAAGGAACCAGAACAACAGGCTGTTTGGTATTACATATAACAGGAGTATCAACTTGGATAACATGGGAGAACTATTTACATGGAGTATATAATCTATTAGCTAGATAGCATGCTCGAACTATTTACATAAAATTAGCAGTGATGCTTGGAACAAGAGGGATATTGTGGATTATACTAGGGTGAGGCTGTTATGTTACGGTTCATGTAGGGTAGTATTTGATGAAAAGGTGCAGTTTAAGGGCCTTTCTGAACTGGGTTAGGTCGGTTATGGCGCGGAGATCAGGTGGGAGAGCATTCCAGTATTTTGGTGCGCTAAACATGAAAGCTCTGTTTGATGTTGATAGGCTGCACGTTGTTATAGCCTTTGGGGTTGTTAGTGAGTTTAATGCTGCATGTCTCCTATTTCTAGTTGATGGGACGGATTGGATGAGTTTGGTAAGTGATGTGGACGATAAACCATTTAAGGCCTTAAATGTGAGAAGGAGGGTTTTGAATGTAAGTCTTCCGTGTATAGGGAGCCAATGGAGCTCTTTGAGGATAGGTGTGATGTGTTCACTTCTGGCCGCTCCTAGAAGAACCCTGGCAGCGGTGTTCATTGCGAGTTGCAAGGAGCTTATTGTGGATTGTGGGAGTCCTTGTAGAATGGAATTGGTGAAGTCGAAGTGCGGCAGTATCAGTGCTTGGTAGATGGTTCTGAAGTCTTCGTGGTCTAGTAGGGGACGCAGGTGTCTAAGAGTGCGTATTTTGAAGTATACAGATTTTACGATATTGTTTATGTGTGATTTCATGTCGAGCCTATGGTCTAGTGTGACTCCGAGGTATTTTATTGTATCCTTGGTGCCTAGGTCAGCTCCCTTGACACTTATATGTGGTGGTGGGGTGAAGTTGGGGTCTCTTGTGATAAAGAGAACCTCAGTTTTCTTATGCTGAATGCAGAGGTTCTGTGACAGGAGCCATTGTGATACTGCATCGAAGCAGTTTGTTATAGGCAGTAAGTCCATTTGCATTGTGGAAAATGGCATGTAGAGTAGGATATCGTTGGCGTATATCATACATTTCACATTGAAGGACCTGATGATATCGCAGATAGGCTGCATATAGACGTTGAACAAGAGGGATGAGAGTGAGGACCCTTGCGGAACGCCTTGTCTTTGATGGAAGAGTTTTGATTCTCCTGTTGCGGATTTGACGTATTGCATTCTGGTGTCGAGGTATGATTTACACCATTCAAGTGCTGAGTTGCAGATGCCTTTTCCTTCCAGTCGACCGAGGAGAATCTCGTGATTTACCGAGTCAAACGCTGCTGCTATATCCAAGAAGATTAGCACGACGCCTTGTCGGATGTTGTCTATGGTATTGAGAATATCATTGAAGAGGGTGGTAAGCAGTGTCTCGACGCCGTGGAATTCTCTGAAACCGTGTTGAGAATAGTCTAGAGGGGCTGCGGAGTCGATGTGGTCTTGGATTTGGCGCTGTGCCTCTTTCTCAAAGATCTTTGCTAAGAGGGGGATACTGGCTATTGGCCTGTAGGAGTCTGGCCATTAATCCGAACGCACGCCTGGGGATGTTGATAGAGACTATGAACCCAGCGGATATAATTAGGGCCAAAGCCCATTGTCAACAAAACACACCATAGGTATCCCCAATCGACCCGATCAAAAGCTTTTTCTGCGTCAATCCCCACTAGCAGAGCTGGTTGCGGCTCCCGTCGGGCCACGTGAATGACCTACAACATACGCCTTATGTTATCTGCGGCCTGGCGACCCGGCACAAATCCAACCTGATCTGGATGCACCAAGACCGGAAGGACCCGGTTCAAGCGTGCAGCCAGCACAGAGGCAAATATTTTAACGTCAACATTTAACAGGGAAATGGGGCGATACGACGCCGCGTCGTGCAGGGGTTTACCTGGCTTGGGTATCATTACTATCAGTGCCTTGCGTTGGGACGAGGGGAGAGAAACCCCCCCCAAGACCTCATTGAACAAGATGGTCAAGGTGGCGCTAATTGTACCCGAAACTTCTTATAATATTCCGCTGGGAAGCCATCACTACCCGGCGCACTGCCAGTTTTCAGCCGCCGGATTGCATTTTCCACTTCATCCACCGTAAATTCGGAATCTAACTGAGTTCGGTCAGGGGCAGGAAGACGCGGCAGGGCAATCCTCTGTAAGTAGTCCTGTACACGATTCCGGTCAAAGGGCTCTGCCTTATAGAGCTGCTCCAAATAGTCAGCAAAAAGATCGCGTATCTCCCGAGAAATAACCCTTTTCCGTCCCCCAGAATCGCACAGTTCGCGGACCACTCTCGTGGACTGCTGTTGCCGAAGACGCAAGGCCAAGAAGCGGCCAGTTTTATTCCCATGCTCATAAAAAGTTTGCTGTAGTTTCCGGCGCTTATTATCTAATTCCCTCTGCAAACACGCATCTAAATTGGCTCGAACGGTCCGCCATTGCCGCAAAACCTGCCGCGAGCCAGTTCAGGCGTGCTCCAAACCTAGGCGAGTAGATTCCTTCACCAACTGATCGTGGTCGCGGGTCCACATTTTCCACGTGCGGGCCGTCTCAGCCATGAGTTGACCACGAGCCGTAGCCTTAAAAGCATCCCACACCGTGGGAAGGGAAACGTCCCCAGAGTTATTAAGCTCAAAGAATTCAGTGATGAAGCGGACATGGTCCTGCACTGCCCCCTGCCGCCGCAGGAACCTCGCATCTAAGCGCCAAAGGCGTTGGTGCTCTCTGTACAAGCCGGCCGGGAGGGCAAGCCAGCACGGGGCATGATCTGACCAAGTCAGTGCTCCATGTCCAGCCTTCACTCTCCCATCCATCAGGCGCTGATCCAGTAAAAAATAATCAATGCGCGTGTGTACCTGATGGACCGGTGAGTAGTAAGTATAACCCCTCTCCCCCTCATGGGTATTCCTCCAAACATCCCGCAATCCTAAATCTAGCATAAGGCGTTGAAGGGCTCTAGCCGGCCCCCCCATTCCCCCCCCAGCGCGACCTGTGGAATCCAAATGGGGCACCAGATGCGTGTTACAATCCCCACCAAAAACAATGGGACCCTTTGCGAAGTCCGCCAATAAAGCTTTCAATCGCGTAAAAAATGACCCCTGACCTGCATTGAGTGCGTAAACATTAGCTAAAGTTAGCAAGTGCCCTTCTAAGTGAACATTCAAAAAAAGCCACCTCCCCAGGGCATCTCTTTTTACCTCCTCTATCCGCAATGACAGGCTCTGATGAAATAGGAAGGCCACTCCCCGCTTCTTCCGGCCCTGCACATCTGAGGCCACCCGCACCTCAGTGTACGGGGACCGCTTTAACCAGCCCTGCTTACAATTCTGAAGATGGGTCTCCTGTAAATAAACAATGTCCCCTTGCAAAGCGCGCAACTCCGAAAACAGCAGCGATCGCTTCCTTGGGGAGTTAAGACCCTTAACATTCAAAGAAATAAAGCGCACCATTACTATTCACAATCTAAACCTTCTTACCCTCCAGTTACCCGAGGGGTCCCAGTGACAGCGCCCCCCCAGCAAACCCAAAGGGCTAACTAGCCGGGCCCACCCATTCCATACACCAGAAACAAGTGCCATAGTCCCCCCCCCCCAAACCCAAACATACCCACCAGCTCCAAGTTGAAAAACCCTCCCCCAAACCCAAACCCCCCCCTTCCCGTCAATACTACCTGCCTGTCAAAATTAATACAGGACACGTTAAATTGACCACAACCCCTATTCCCCCCAAATCCCCACATAGCAACATTACAAACACAACATATAATAGCATTTCCCCACTTCTCCCCCACCCACCCTGGGTCATCAAACCCATCATGCCTCCTCATCAGAACAGTATCATCATCAAAACATTTGCAAGTCACCCGCCACCCCCTATGTATAGTAGAGTGGAGGCCCAGGCTGGCCCATGCCAATGGCCAATAACTCAGTGGAAAATATTACAAAGAAGAAAAAATCAAAAAACAGCCAGGCCCCAAGGGCCGGTCATTCAACCACAGATCTGAAGGTCGTGAGACCCACAAAAGGAGGCTCCCTTAAAAGAAATAAAGGCTCTCCTATTCCACAAAAAATCAAGCGGTCTTGCCCACTTGAGTCCACTTGGTGCTGAGGCTTAGGGGGCGGCGGGTGAGGCTGAGCATTATCATCAACTAGTCCCGCCTGGCGAAGAGCTCGCCAAGCTTCAGTATGGTCTTTTGCTGAAACCTTTTTACTGCCCAAAAGAAAGTTCATCCTAAATAGAAAAGACCAAGAGTAGCGAATCCCCTTGCTGTTCAGGACCGTTATAACTGGTTTCATCTCCCTCCGGCGCGCCAAGGTAAACGTCGAAAGGTCTTGATAGATTGACACTGTTGCATCCTGGAAGCGGACCGTCTTCTTCTCCCGGCCTCGACGAATGAGAAGCTCAGCGTCAGAATATCGCAAGAATCTCGCAATAACATCACGAGGTTGGTTATTGGGAGGTTTTCCCAAGGCACGATGAACTCGTTCAATTTCCATCCCAGGTGCATGCGCAGCCAGGTCCTCCGCCGGGAGCAGCTCCGCTATCAACAGTTTAAGCACGGTTGGTAAATCTTCCCCGCCCCCCACCGCTTCTGGAATTCTGCGAAAACGCACATTGTTGCGGCGGGAGCGGTTTTCAATGTCATTGATTTTATAAGTCAACTCCATTGCTTGCGCATGTTGCCGATCGAGCGCACATTGTAAGTCCATCAAAGTCCCATCATGGTCAACCACTTTGGTCTCCACGTCCTCTACTCGGGCTCCCAGCTCTTTAACGTCAGTCCGTAGTTCTGCGACATCTTTCATCAGCTCCTCACGCAAAGAGCGGAATTCGCTGGCTAACTCCGCAAAGCCTCTGTGGAGTTCTTGTTTGATTTGAGCAGAGGTGAGCTGTTTGTGGGGATCCAGTTCATCTTCACTTACAGTCTCATCATCAGAGCCTGATGGGGGGGATTGTTCACGTGGACTGCTTGGGGCCCCAGACTTACTCTGCAGTCGCTGGGAGGAACGCATCCCCTCTCGGGCTTCAAGGTTTTTAGTTTTAGCAGCCATCCCACAGGGCCACCAGTGCCACACAGTGTTAGGAGAAAGATACAGTCAATGTCAGCAAGGGCAGAGACACTAGGAAGACAGCGGTGCACAGAGCTTCGCAAGCCCGCAAGGCAGTTACTGTTTCACAGTGTGAGGAGAGAGATACAAGCAATGTCCGCAAAAACCGAAGCACTGGAGAGACAGCGGGGCAAAGAGAGGAAGGCTGCCTTAGGCCCTCCCGAAGAGGCGAGCTGCCAAATACAGTGTTCAAATTGCTCTGCTGAGCTATGTGCTGATAGAATGCAAAATGCCCAGGACTTCAAGGTGTTGTACACCAATGGGAGATCAAAAGTCAGAATAAGCACAGAAGCACTCCAGGAGAACACATGGGATCCACGCTGAGAAGCAAGAACCTCGGCGGGGCACGAGGCTGCCAGCAGATTGCCACTGTGGTTGGCGCCACTGATAATCCAGAGGATATGAGAAGAAAAGAGTAGCCTTCGTACTTACCCCCCTCGGGGGGATTGGTCTGGCAGGATAATGTGGTGAGCACTAGCGGTTGCCGCGAGGATTCCAGGCCTTCTTCTCGGCCCAGCAGAGGAGGCTCCAAGTCCGCGGTCAGGCGCTCCAACCCTGGGGATAATGCTCCACCCAGCAGCGGGCTGCCGCACGTGCTCCGACCCGGCACAGGGGTCCAATATTACAGCCCAGAGGGATTCCGCTCAGGTGCCGTCCGATCTGCCCAAGTCGCAGAGGTCAGCTGTGGTATTATTCAGGCCCGAAGCAAGCGTCGATAAGAGGCACACAGCAGGCCGCACTCCAGGGACGGGCTCCGCAGGTTCCCAGCCGCCAAAGATCTTACCGGGCGATTTGTCCGGGTTCCGAGGGACACCACTTGCCAGTGCCGACCCAGGGCAGGTAACGTCGGGGAAAGTTGCTTTAATTAGCGCATGTTAGCTAAAGTTTTAGGGAATTTGGGACGGAGCTCAGTTAAAGTGCGGCCATCACGCAGCGGGCTCACGAGCGCCCCCTCCTTCCACTTTTTTTAAGCGTGGAATACAGCTGGTCTGGGCTTCCAAGATAGTATTATTCAACAACACCCAAGCTTGATATAAGTCTTTAACCTTTGCAACTGCTCCTTTTAGTTTTTTCTTAACTGTTTTCCTCATTTTATCATAGTCTCCCTTTCGAAAGTTAAAAGGTAGTACTGTGGATTTCCTTACTATCCCTCCTCCACTAATTAAATCAAAGGCGATCATGCAATGATCACTGTTGCCAAGTGGCCCCAACACCCTTATCTCTTGCACTAGATCTGGTGTTCCACTAAGGACTAGGTCTAATATGGCTTCCCCTCTGGTCGGTTCATGAACCAGCTGCTCCAAGAAGCAGTCATTTATGTCATCTAGGAACTTTATCTCCCTAGCATGTCCTGCCGTGACACTGACCCAGTCAATACCGGGTTAATTGAAATCACCTATTATTATTACTGCGCTGTAACTTTTGTTAGCTTCCTTGATTTCCTTGAGCATTTCATCATCCATTTGTTCATTCTGGCCAGGCAGTCGATAGTACACCCCCACTGCCATCGCCTTCCCCTTTTTACATGGAATTTTAATCCATAGAGATTCTACAGCAAATTTAGTTTCCTGCAAAACTTTAATCCTTTCTGACTCAATGCCCTCTCTAACATAGAGTGCAACCCCTCAACCAATTTGATCAGCTCTGTCATTACGATATAGTTTGTACCCAGGTATCACAGTGTCCCACTGGTTGTCCTCCTTCCACCATGTCTCTGATATTCCAATCATATCTAACCTCTCATTTAGTGCTATATATTCTAACTCTCCCATCTTATTTTTTAGACTTCTAGCATTTGCATACAAGCATTTTAGAGACTGTATTTTATTCATATTAATTTGGCTATTGGTAGACATGGGTAATTTGGGATCTTTAAGCTCTGTCTGCTCCATACTCGAGGGCATTTGGGTTACTTTACTCTTTTTTGGAACCTCTCAAGGATACATTCTTCCGAACCATCCGCTCTTGGGCGACTGTTGGCTTTCCCCTATTATCTAGTTTAAAAGCTGCTCTATCTCCTTTTTAAAGGTTAATGCCAGCAGTCTGGTTCCATCCCGGTTAAGGTGAAGCCCATCCCTTCGGAAGAGCTCCTCCTTTCCCCAAAATGTTCCCCAGTTCCTAACAAATCCAAACTCCTCATCTCTGCACCATTGTCTTATCCACGCATTGAGACTCTGGAGCTCTGCCTGCCTTTTGGGTCCTGCACGTGGAACGGGAAGCATTTCGGAGAATGCTACCCTGGAAGTTCTGGATTTCAACTTCCTACCTAAAAGCCTAAATTTAGCCTCCAGAACCTACCTACCACATTTTCCTATGTCATTGGTACCGACATGTACCAAGACAGCAGACTCCTCCCCAGCACTATCTAAGTCCTTATCAAGGTGGCGCGTGAGGTCCACTACCTTCGCACCAGGCAGGCATGTTACCAGGCGATCCTCACGTCCACCAGCCACCCAGCTATCTACATGCCTAATGATAGAATCACCAACTATAACGGCTGTCCTAACCCTTCCCTCATGGGCACATGGCCCTGGAGAAACTTCCTTGGTGCGATAGGGTTTTACATCACCTGGAGGACAGGTCCTAGTTACAGGATCACTTCCTGCCACACCAGTGTGTTGCTCTCCTGTCATGTGACCTCTCTCCTCCATGGCAACAGGGATGCTGCCAGACGGTCTCGTCTATGTACCTCTCTGTCTTTCTTATGTTTTCCAAGTCTGCTACTCTAGCCTCTAGAGAACGGACTCGTTTCCTGAGAGCAAAGAGCTCCTTGCACCTAGTGCACACGTAAGACCTCTCACCAACTGGGAGAAAATCATACATGTTTACACTCAATGCAAAAGACTGGAAAGCCCCCATCTCGCTGCTGGACTGCTGTCTGCATCTTAGTTTAAAGTTTTTGTTTAGATCTTTAAGTTCTTTACTTACTAAGGGTTGCTATGGATATTTATTCCAATAAAACTGTACCTAATACGTTTAATATACCTTGTTTACCTGAAGCTTAATTAATCTGAGGTCCTTAGTGTATGAGTGATTTAGATAACGAGCTTCCCTGAGAGCACCTCCTGTCTTTTAAGATGTGTAAGTACCTATAAAGCTACGATTATCCCAGGGGTGGGTGGGTGTGGGGAGGGAGGGAGGGAAATAACACTTATTAAAAGAGGGCTGCTACACAGTATCCTGTCCTGTGCTGCTGAGGTAAGCTATATTCTTATTTGATTTAAATTATAGCTCTTTGCTGCTGCTAGGCTCTAACTTATTATGAAATTTAAACTCCAAGCTCTCTGCTGGGTTCCAAATTTAACCAGAAAGCTCTCTTCTGTGTTTTAAATTTAAACTAAAAGTACTTTGCTTATACTAGGCCCTGAGTGACTATTAAATTAAAACTACAAGCTCTCTGCTGGGTATGAAATGTAACCAGAAAGTTCTCTTTTGTGTTTTAAATTTAAACTTAAACTGCTGCTACTAGTCCCTGACTAATTTAACAAAAAATAGTGGGTTCACAGATTAAATAGCTTTAATAGAAAGAATTCCTTTCAGAAAATTCCCAGAAGTATATACTCACAATTGCAGATCTCTCTCCAGAAGTAACAGTCCCCTTTCTAGTCCTTCAAACCAGATTAATATGAATAAAATATGACATCTAAAATGCTTGTATGTAAATGCTAGAAGTCTTAAAAAAAAGATGGGAGAGTTAGAATATATAACACTAAAGGAGTAATTAGAGCTTACCTGCTAATTAGCGTTCCTGAAGGAACTCCAGTCCAGTCCCTTTCCTCTGGGTTGTGCTCCCCTTTCAGCAGTTTGGAGACCGAGTGAACGTGTACTCTGCACCTCCCCTCACCTACAACAGGCAGGGCTTTTGGGTATAACAGAAATCCGCACACAATAGCAATGAGAAGGTTAATTGGTAAATCAGTAAATAATACACAATACACTTGTATTATAAAAATAACCAAAGCTTTGGGAGAGCAAGCTAGGCTTCTGCCTATGTTTACTCTGACATCTTAGCTTTAGGCCATTTTATTTATAGGTAAATATTCCATTACACAGCATAATTCCACTTTATTATTCTACGTCTCGCATCACGTATATTCATAATATACATATTCTATTCTACGTCTAGTATCACGTATATTCACAACATACTTTTCTATAGGCATGCACGTCATAGACAATCATGAAAAGACATACATATATTCTCAGACATGACTATGTAGGCCTTAATTCTAATTAATTCTAACAATGACAGTTTGATATCTCTGTCCAAAGACTGAGAGACTGAGAGGCTGGGTAAACAATTTGCCTTTTACTTATCTTTCTAATAACAAGACTAATGTTTATGTTTATCTGGAACCTTCACCCAGTTACTTCTACAGAGTCTTTCAAGGATGGTATTAAGTAAGGAACTACAAATGATATTAACTCTTTCTTAGGGTATATAGTAATATAATGTTATACACAGGGCCTGACTGTGTATCCAGCCTGGTACAATCAAGCTTTCTTTCACCGAGTACGTCATCCTTTTGATGACACTGGAGTATATATACCATTGGCACCTCCCACCACCTCCAGTATCCTATTGACAAAGCAAACGTAACGGAGAGACAATGAAACAGAGTAAAACTAAAAACTCCACTAACTATAAGTAACCGGAAAAATTGTAAACCATTCTTAACCCTTCTCCTATCACTATTCATACTACCTCCCCCTTAACCCTGGAGGATTTCCCCACCTCCCTGAAGAAGAGGAGGAGGCTTACCTGAATCATAATTTGCCCCCCAAAAGTCTCTGGATAGGGGGCACCCACTAGTCCATTCTGCCGCCCTGAGTCCACCCTCTCAGCGATGAGTCTTCTGAAAGGGAATAACACTATTGCATATAACCTCTTCGGGCCAAAGACGCCACTTCGCAGAAACCTGGGTGGGATCAGGGACTAGACTGGAGTTCCCCCAGGAACGCTAAGTAGCAGGTAAGCTCTAATTACTCCTTCCTAAGCGTCCCTCCAGTCCAGTCCCTTTTCTCTGGGATGTAACTGCACCCACCATTAACCACATCCCCATCCTACATAGCCTAGGAAGAAGAAGCCACACCTGCTCCCACCACACATCACCAAATGCACAACATATTAGATATTCTCATCTACTTTATATATCCCTTAATAGCACATATAGCCCCAAGCCTGAACCCACCCTCTTACATAGTAACTTAAAATGTGCCCTCATTAACTCACGTTCAGTTCGCAAAAAGTGGCCAGTCATCACAGACCTTATTACTAATTTGAATTTAGACATCCTTATGGTTACAGAATCTTGGCTATCTGACTCAGACTCTGTCTTCATAAATCAACTCATCCCCCCCCCCCCCCGATTACTCAATACATACCTGCCACAGAACTAATCGAAAAAGAAGGTGGAGTCTTCATTCTATCAAGATCTAATCTCCAATCCCAACTATTATCCTCTAGGAGTCTCACGCACATGGATACAGTCTCTGTGGCCAATAAGCACATCATTATAAATCTCCTCTACAGAGCTCCTTCTTCACCCCCAGAAGATCTATCTAACATAATAGAGCTTGCCTGCAATCCCGGATGCCCACATAAACATAACTGGTTGATCGGTGATTTTAACCTTGCATCACTACAACCCACCTACGCTAACATGCTCCTTGATGCCATGACTGACCTTGGTTATTCACAGATAGTGAACTCTCCCACACACATCAAAGGAAATGCTCTTGATCTCATATTTGCTCCCCAATCAGTATCAAGCAACAATATGAATCTGTCATCTACTCCTGTCCCATGGTCTGACCACAGCCTAATATTCTTCCAAATCCCGCATCAACAAAATCAAGCTCCAACCAGCCAAACAAATACAGCCTCCTCAGGATTTACATCACGATTCAAAGCCCTGGACAGAGATGACTTCATCAACAGAGCTCTGCCAGTACTCCGTCAACCAGCTCAAAACCTCAATGATATGATTATCAAATGGAATTCCACCCTAAAGTCCTTCTCGCAGCTGCCTTCCTCAAGCAAACTACCAGCATCCATCAAATCACCAAGAAATAGAAAGCCAGCCCCTTGGTTCTCAACAGATCTACGATTATCCCTTCAACTCCTAAGAAAACAAGAAAGAAAATGGCACAGATCTCGTTCTGCAGTAGACCGAATGACCTACGAAGACACATTAAAACAACACCATGAGAAAATAGCTGAAAAAATGAGAGAACACCACACGGAACTCCTCCTCCGCTCATTAAATAAACTACGAGACCTCTTTAGCATTGCTAAATCCTTAACCAAGACACCGTCATCCAATCAGACAATATCAATACAACCTCAACCCTATGCCGAGTACCTGCAATCTAAAATCATTAAATTCGGCGCCGAGTCCCACACCCAACTACCTTCCTAATGTACAGCCACCGCTATCCAACTTTACTCCCCCAGCAGAGAAATACATTGCTGACCTTATTGCCTCTATCAATATCACTACAGCCCCAAATGACCCTTGTCCTGCTCACTGGATCAGAACGATGCGAGCAGACCTCAGCCCCACTCTAGCATACATCATGAAGCTCTCCTTTGCAGCAGGATCATTCCCAACAATCCTCAAGCAAACTTCCATACGCCCCCTCCTGAAAAACAACAAACTTGACCCAACAAAAACAGACTCTTATCGCCCGATCTCAAGCATACACCTTCTAGCTAAGCTCATTGAGAAGGTGGTTCAAATACAACTTCAGCAACACATAGACATATCAGCCCCTTTGGATCCTTGCCAACATGGGTTCCGAGAATCCCACGGTGTAGAGACGCTTCTCACTTTGCTGACTAATACCATATCTAGAGGAATTGAAAAAAATCGAAAATGGGTTTGTACTCATTTTCCTTGATATTGTGGCAGCATTTGACTCCGTTAATCACGAGCAACTCCTCTACCGCCTTCAGGAAAAGGGAATTCAGGGTCTGGCCTGGGAATGGTGCAAATCATATCTAGCAAACCGTTGGCAACATGTACGTATAGGATCCTCAACATCTGAACCTTTCCATCAGCAACAGGGAGTACCCCAAGGATCCTCCCTATCTGCTCTACTTTTCAACATATATATGCAACCGATTTGTGAGATCATCAGATCATTTAATATATCCAGTTTGATCTACGCAGATGATGTATTAATTCTCACCCCAATCAAAATCATGAAACCTGACCTCTCCTCACTAGTAGAGTGTTTCAACACAATCAATGACTGGCTCTTTTCTCAGAATCTACGCATAAACTTTAAGAAAACCGAAGTCCTATTCATAACCAAGAACAAGAATTTCTCTCCCCCCACTTCACTGAAGGTGCGAGATGCAGAACTTCCATGTAAATAGGAGATACGATACCTGGGTGTCACAATAGACCAACAGTTCAACTTCAAAGAACACATAAAGAATACTACAAAATCCATCTACAATAAGATACGGACACTAAGACACCTAAGACCTCTACTAGCCGCAAATGATTTCAGAACAATATTCCAAACGCTTGTAATGCCACATTTTGATTATTCCAACATAATCCTACACGGCCTCCCTAAGAACACCCTCAATCCACTTCAGATGGCGATGAATACAGCAGCTCGCATCCTCTGCGGTATATCTAGAAGAGATCACATCACGCCCTTACTCATGGACCTTCACTGGCTGCCGTTGCAATGCAGGATCACTTACAAGGTACTACTACTAATGTTTAAAGCAATTAACCGGATATCCCCCCATCCCTCCCCGCACTCCTAACCATCACTCCCACAAACAGGCTGAGAAGGACAATATCCGCTAATACGCTGACTATACCAACTGAGTCCAACAAATGCACACAAACAACCAGGAACACAGAGCTTTTACATTCTATGCTCCTAGGTGCTGGAATGACCTCCCACCTCACATCCGAACAATCAATGACATCTCTCAGTTCAGAAAAGTCCTTAAACACTACTTATTCTGCTTCCACTTTGTCCACCCTAATCCAACACAATCACTTTTCCCTGCTCCGCAACCCACACACTCAGCCTCTGATGCCCCAACAACATAACCCCTGACGCTACACAAATTAGACCCCCATCAGGCACACCCTCAATGATCATAGATCACAAGATCTTTCCCCATTGCGATTAACAACTTGCTGAATATAAGCTGTAAATAGTTTCTATAACTGCTACGGTAGTTTGTATATAGTTACCCCTGTTACATTCCAAGTTACATACCCTGTTCAATGTAAGCAAAAGATCCTGTTCTGATGCAAATTTCTGTTATTTGTAAACCGCACTGATACCAAAAAGCGCGGTATATAAGAACTGTAAATAAATAAATGTAACAGAGCATTTCAAGAATGGGAGGGACCCGCGATACCGGACCGAAGAGCCGCTCCCCTAACCTCAGCATCTCTGGCTGCCTGACCATCTAAGCGAAAGTACTTGGTGAATGTATGCAGGTAGGCCCACGTAGCCACCCTACAGATATCTAGCAGTGGAACCAGACTGAATTCCGCCCACGAGGCCGCCTGCGCCCGCGTAGAATGAGCCCTGAAAACCCCCGGCATGGGTCTTCTTTTCAGAATGTACGCCGAAGCAATGGCTTCCTTAATCAATCTGGAAATTGAAGCCTTGGCTGCCGCCTCCTCTATCTGTGGTCCCCCAAACAAGACAAACAAACAAACTGATCTACGAAACGCCACAATCCTGTCAATATAGTGCTTCAGGACCCTGCACACATCCAGTCGGTGCAAACGAGCATCCATTGTCCTGCGCTACTCCTTTGAGTAGGCCGGAAGAGAAACCGGTTGATTCAAATGAAAGGGGGAGACTACTTTGGGCAAAAAGGAAGGTACCGTCCGCAGGACCACCTTTTCCTTGAAAAAGCTCATGCATGGAGGCCGACATGAAAGTGCCCGGAGTTCCGAAATATGTCTAGCTGAACACATCGCGACCAAAAACACTGTTTTGAGGCTCAAGTCCTTCAGGGAGGCTCGCCCTGTCAGCTCAAAGGGATCCCCAGCTAGTGCGTTAAGCATGAGATTGAGGTCACAAAGAGGAAGTGAGGATCTTTGCTGAGGCTGTAAACCTCTCACCACTTTAAGGACCTGCCCGACGTCTGGGCGTATCCCTAGTGACTTACCTTGAACCTTACCCCGGTAACAGGCAATAGCTGCTAGCTGCACTCTTAAGGACCTGGCAGCCAGGTCTTTCCGAAACCCGGCCTGTAAGTCCAAGATGTCCAGCACAGAGACCGCCATAGGCCTCTTTTCCCGGACCACTCACCAGCCCTCAAAGATGCACCAGACTCTCACATAAGAGACGGCTAAGGGGAGATATGATAGAAGTCTATAAATTAATGAACAGAGTGGAATGGGTAAACCTAGATTGATTGTTTACATTATCAGAATATAGAAAGACTAGGGGACATGCAATGAAGCTACAGGGTAAACTATTTAAGACAAATAAAAGAAAATAATAAGTTCTTGGAGGAAAGGTCCATAAACCATTATTAAATGGGACCCAGGATATCAATGCTTAACCAGAATACAAGCATTGTGGAACCTGTGTCTTTTGGGGAAACTGCTAGGTAAGTATGACCTAGATTGGCCACTGTTCGAAACAGGATGCTGGGCTTGATGGACTTTGGTCAGACCCAGTATGGCATATCGTAGGTTCTTATGAGAGACAGGTCGAATGCTTCTGCACATTTAGTAAGGTCGTGATCATCATCGAGTACCCACGCTTTTGCAGCTTTGCCCTTTCAAGAGCCAAGCCGTAAGCAAGAATCGACCCACCTGCGGCATCCGGACAGGACCCTGAATTAGGAGGTTGTCTCTCACCGGATGTCACCAGGGGCAATCGGCCAGTAGCCTCACGAGTTCGGCATATCACGGCCTCCGTGGCCAATCCAGGGCTATCAGAACTACCAGTCTCGGATGGGCTTCTACGCTCTGGAGGACCCATAGAGGAAACACATGCAAAAGCCCCTCCGAAGGCCATCTCTGAACGAGAGCATCTAGGCCCGCCGACATCCTTTCCTTTCTTCTGCTGAAGAAGCGACTTGCTTTGGGCGACCCCCATCTTGCCATGAAGTCCATGATGGGTGGACCCCACCGGTGTACCACCTGGTTGAACACTTCCTGACAGAGTTCCCATTCTCCATGATCCACCTTGACCCGGCTCAGGTAATCCACAGTGACATTCTCTACCCTGGCTACATGCACCGCCAACAAAGCCTGGAGATTGACCTCAGCCCAATCAAGCAGCCACTCTGCCTCCTCCTCCAGGGGAGGACTGCTCATGCCGAATGATATAGGCCACTGTAATGACATTGTCCGAGAACACCTGGACTGCCTTTTGTCGGACCTAGTGCTCAAACGCTCTGAGCGCCAGTGCTACTGCTCGCATTTCTACCCTATTTATTGACCACCAAGCCCCTTGGGCAAAGTGTCCCTCGCAGTGAGCCCCCTCAGCTGACCAGACTGGCATCTATCATCAACTGAATCCACCGCATGGACTCGAGAGGCATCCCCTGCTCCAGCTTTCCTTGCTGGAGCCACTAGTCCAGGGCTCTCCTGGTCACCGGAGGGCATGGTAGCACCGTTGTCAAAGGCTGATGCTGATGAGACCAGTGATGGAGAAGGGATCACTGGAGCAGTCTCATGTGGGCCCTCGTCCAGGGTACGAGCTTGATCGTCGCCGCCATGGTCCCCAGAACTTGGAGATAATGCCAAGCAGTGGGCGCCCTCATGGCTAGAAGCTGACCCACCAGATGCCAAAGCTCCCTCGTCCTCTGAACTGACAAGAACACCTTGCCTAAGCGGGTGTCTAACCTTGCCCCGAGATACTTGATCTCCTGGGAGGGAACCAGTCTGCTCTTGGACAAGTTGATTACCCACCCCTGGCTCCTCAAGAGATTGACTACCTTGGTTGTTGCCTCTACACTCTCCTCCTTGGACTTGGTGTGGATAAACTAGTCATTGAGATATGGGTGGACCAGGATCCCTTCTTTGCGAAGAGCCGCTGCCACCATGACCATCACCTTGGTAAAGGTATGAGGCATTGTCACCAGTCCGAACAGTAATGCCTGAAACTGAAAGTGTCCCATAAGTGCCGCAAACAGCAGGAACTATAGGTGTGACTAGCGGATGGGAAGGTGGAGATACGCCTCCGTGAGGTCGAGAGACATTAGAACTCTCCTGCCATACTGCCACTATTACCAACCTCAGTGTTTCCATGCAAAAGTTAGGAACCCTGAGACAATGATTGACTCGTTTGAGGTCGAGAATCGTACGGAAGGAACCCTCCTTTTTGGGAACCACAAAATAAATGTAGTACCGACCGCAGCCATACTGGCTTTTGGGAACTGGCACGACCGCTCCCAGGAGCAGAAGCTGCGCCAAGGTTTCCTTTACTGCTGAGGCTTTGGACAGGGCTGTGCAAGGCGACTGCACAAACGATGGGGGGATTGGTCTTGCCAGTTCGAGGGCATACCCCTCTCAAACCACCTCCAGAACCCATTGATTGGAAGTGACCCAATCCAAGCAGAGAAAAATCTGCCGCAGGCGCCCCCCCTCCACCAGCCGGCCCGAGTCCCCCTCGCTTCATTGTGGCTTCCTAGGACCCGAGGTGGAGGAACAGACCCCAAATCCCCTTCCTGCCCCCTGAAACCCCTGGAAATTCTGTCCTTTTGCGGGAAAGCGTCCCCTCTGAAGGGATTTTGCGTGAGCTGACCGAAACTTATGAAAGTCACACGGCTGAGACAGTGCAGGCGTGGGGATGTGACTCTGTTTTGGTCTATCCTCTGGGAGCCTGCTTCCCTTAGATTCTCCCAGCTCCTTAACCAATTTGTCCAGGTCCTTCCCAAACAAAAGCTTTCCCTTGAAGGCGAGCTTGCTGAGTCAAGCCTTAGAGGAACCATCTGCCGCCGAGTTGCGGAGCCACAGATAGGGACAGGTGGCCACCACCGAAGCCATATTCTTCGACAGACTCCTGATAAGCAGGGAGGTCGGCAGCTGGAGTTGCTGACACCATCGAAGGCAAGCCCTGGCCACCCAAGCCCTGCACACGAATGCCTGGAGAGCCAGGGCATTGATGTCAAAGGCTTGTTTAATAACGTGTCTAGCTTCCTGTCCTGGGCATCCTTAAGGGCCGCACTGCCTCAACAGGGATGGCTGTCTTCTTGGTAGCTGCCCACATGGCCGCATCCACCCTAGGGACCGAAGTAAATCTCTCTCGTGTTCTGGCAAGGGGTATAATCGCGACATGGACTGCACTCCCCGTAAGCCAGGCTCCGGCTGGTCCCACTCCTCCTGGATCATCTGACGAACCACTCGGTGAACTGGGAAGACATTTTGTGACTTCCTAACTGCCTGAAAAAATGGATACTCCAATGTCTCCTCCTCCGCTGGGATGCCTGCGGAGATATTGAGGGTCTTCAAGGACTCACTGATTAACGCCGGCAACTATTCTCGGCGGAACACCCGAACAATTCTGGCCTGTTTCTCCTCCGGAATCTCACCCTCTTTGAGCTCCTCCTCCTTTCCCAGTCTGAGGACTCCTCCTCATGAGCCTCCAACCAAGGGGAGTGTAAAGCCACCTCACTCACCAGCCTAGTCCGTTTCAGAGGCACCTCTGCGTCTTCCGGCTCCTTGTGGTCAGCTCCCCTTTTTGCCGCACCCTCCTGCGCTGGCTCCTGATCTAGTACGCTCTGTTGCTTCAGACAAAACCCTCTGTGCAGCAATAAAACAAACTCTGGGGAAAAAACCACCTCAGTGTCTCCCCCCCTTCCACTCCCTTTGAAGTGGAGGGCCTGGGCTGCGGCAGAGGGAGAGCAGGATGATCTGACAGAGAAGGTCGCGGTGAACCAGACTCAACCATTGTGACCCCAGGTCCCGCCGACTCCTGGGAGAGGGCTAAAGGGGGTTCCTAGTCTATACTTGCTTGGATACCCTGTTCCAAGGACGCCGCTTAAATTACGCAGCCTCTGCACACTCCTGTCTCTGACATTGCTCCCCACTGGACTCCGGACACCAAACACTGCGGCCTCATTGGCATGATGTCTGGACTTCTCTGAGCCAACAGAATGCCAATGCACAGTCCTGAGGGAGTCTGCTGCCAAACCTTGTTTCTGGACAAACTTTATTTTTTTTTTACCTCTAACACAATCGAGAAATAATGGATCACCGGACCAACAAGGACTATTAGCATCCCACTCCCCCAATTAATGGGATTCCGTGCCAACCAGCCCCGAAAGCACCCTTGAGACTCGGTTAAGAATCGGGCCTCCAGCGGCAAAAAAGCGTGCAAAAAAAGAGCGTGAACGCAACAGGCCTACCTCTTCCGACGCTGATCTTCCTTTCCTCTGCCTCCGACGTGGTAGCCCTGTTGCTAACATGTGGCCGGCGACCGTGTGTTCTACTTTTCCATGCGGTCTGCCGTCATGGCTCTCTGCTCTGCTGTTTCTTTCCTTGTGGCTTCTTAGAGCAGACTCCCCTGGCGATGCTGCTCCGCCCGCGTGCTCAGCAGCCGCGAGGGCTTCAGCACCACAGCAGAACGGAACAGCAGGCAGCCCTGGCAGTTAAATTAAACTGCAAGATGGCTCCTCACTCTAGCAGGGATTGGGAACCACCACACGCTGACAAACTCCCAAGAAGCTGCCTCCTGCTCTGCCGGAATGTTTAAGACAGGGCAAAAGAGAAGAGAGGGGAAGGGGGTCCCTCTCCCACTCTTGCTCACACACCTGCCTGCCTGTCTGTCTAAAAGGGAGACCCAAGATAAGTTCCTTTAGTTTCTTTAATTATTTTTATCTTCCTAAATGTCTCTCCAGTAAGCCTAATCTCCTGGCTTACTGCTCCCTAACTGCTTGGAGACTGAGTATACTGGAGCTGGTGGGAGGTGCTAGTGGTATATATACTCCAGTGTCATCAACAGGATGATGTACTTAGTCTCCAAGCTGCTGGAACGGGAGCACACCCAGAGAAAAGGAACTGGACTGGAGGGACGCTTAAGAATGAGAGGTTAGATATGATTGTCCTCCTTCTATCCAGTCTCTGAGATATCAATCAGTGTGACATTGTGATACTGGGTACAAATTATATCATAATGACAGAGCACAACCCCTCCACCCATTTTATCTACTCTGTTAGAGAGGGCATTGAGTCACACAGGATTAAAATTTTGCAGGAAACAAAATACACTGTAGAATCTCTATTGATTAAAATGCCATGTAAAAAGAGGAAGGCGATGGCATTGGGGGTGTACTACCGACCTGGTGAGAATGAACAGATGGATGATGAAATGCTCAAAGAAATCAGGGAAGCTAACAAAAGTTACAATACAGTAATAATTGTAGGTGATTTCATTTACCCTGGTATCAACTGGGTCACTGTCATGGCAGGACATGCTAGGAAGATAAAGTTTCTAGATGAAATAATGACTGCCTCTTGGAGCAGCTGGTTAATTAACCGACAAGAGGGGAAGCCATTTTGGACCTAGTCCTTAGTGGAACCCAAGATCTGGTGCAAGAGGTAAGGATATTGGGGACACTTGGCAATAGTGATCATAGCGTGATCACGTTTGATTTAATAAAGGAGGAAGGACATCAGGGAAATCCACAGCACTGCCTTTTAACTTTCAAAAGGGAAACTATGATAAAATGAGAGAAATAGTCAAGAAAAAAGCTAAAAAGGAGCAGCAGTAAAGGTTAAAAATTTACATCAAGCACGGGTGTTTTAAAAATACTATCTTGGAAGCCCAGACCAGCTATATTCCAGGCTTTAAGAAAAGTGAAAAGAAGTCCAAAAACCTGCCAGCATGGTTTAAAGGTGAGGTCAAAGAGGTTGTTGTAGCTAAAAAAACATCTTTCAGGAAATGTATTTAACAGGTTTTATATACTGCCTTGTCCTATAATCAAAGCGGTTTACATGATAAAAAAAACATGATACATGGCAGTTATACATTACATAGTCGTATGGGGTTGGGGACATGCGGGAGGTTCTTGATAGCAACTTATTTACAAAGAGGCGTATATACAATATTTACAAAAGTCATGATTTGAGTCAGCTGATTTTGTCGGGGGGGGGGGAGGGGTCAATGGGAGGAGGGGGAGTTGTGCATTAAGTGACGGCTCCGTAGTGTTCTATGAAAAGATGAGTTTTGAGTTTCTTCCTGAAGACTTTGGCATCAGTGGTGCTCTCAGGTCATATGGAAGGGAGTTCCAGAGGGCCGGTACTGCTACTGATAATGCTCTTGCAGATGTGGATTGGGTGGTTTTAGAGTAGATGCTAGAGGTCTGAATGGTTTCCACTCTGTTGCGTCGTCTGGGTCTTGTGCTTGTGTTCATGTTGACGAGAATGTCAGGGGACAAGTTGTGCTGGATCTTGTATATATTGAGATCTATTTTGAATTTGATCCTGGAGGCGATCGGAAGCCAATGCAGTTGGCTCGGGGGGAGGGAGGAATTTATGATCCGGTGATGATGCGGGCAGCAGAATTTTGTGTCATCTGTAGGGGTCTGATTGTTTGGGTGGTCCATGTAATAGTCCAGGAAATAGAAAAATGAGGCAAAAGATGAAAACTGGAAACCATAAGCACTGGCAAGTTAGATGCAAGTAATTGATAAGGCCAGCAAAGAGAGAATTTTAGAAGAAGCTTGCTGTGAAAGCAAAAACGCATAGGGCCCAATTCCATCCTGGATGTCCTGGACCTCTGTGTGCCCGGTCGGACACAGAGAGTTAGCCATGATTCTGATCATGTGGGGCACGTCTGGCCCTATGGGATCAGAATTGCGTACTGGCCTGTATGTGCAGGACAGGACCTCGATCCCAGTCAGCCTGCACATACAGGCCTTGCCCGGATAACTCAGTCAGGGCTCCTGAATGGAGCCGTGGCACCATGACGTCCATGCGCTATGGCACCGTGTCTCCATTCAAGAACCGTGATCCCTGGCCCCCAAACAGATTTTGCATTCCCCGCAGCCCAACCCCCAATCTGGCGCCCCAAGGCCAGGTTCGATCTGTGGGAAATCTCCTCTACCCCCTCCAACTTCTTTCAATGCCCAGGCCTGCTGTTCCCTGCCGATTAGGGGAACTTATTCTATCTCAGAGGTGGAATAAGTTCCCCGTACAGTCTGCCGGCCCCGGACATACAGGGCAGACATTGGAATCGGCTCTGTAGATCCGGGGCCACTTCCCGCCCTCACGCCACCCACATCTAACCATCCCATGCAAAATGCAGGGAAATTAGTCGGGGTCGGCAGAGGGGACGAATAGCAGGAATGGACGACCCTGATAGTGAAGACTTTTTCAAGTACATTCATAGCAAGAAACCTGGGACAGAGTCAGTTAGACCATTAGATGATAGAGGGGTAAAAGTGGCATTAAGAGGGGACATAGCCATAGCCGAGAAACTGAATGAAGTCTTTGCTTCGGTCTTTACTGAAGAATATGTAGGGAAGGTACCCATGACTGAAATTGTATTTAAAGATGATGCATCAGAAGATTTGAAAGAAATAGCAATAAATCAGGAAGGTATATTGCAACTATTTGATAAAGAGTAGCAAATTACCTGGACTGGATGGTATACATCCGAGGGTGTTGAAAGAACTGAAATATAAGACTGTAGACCTACTATTAGTAATGTTTACTACCTGAAAATTCGAGAATAGCCAATCTAACGCCAATTTTTGAAAAGGGTTCCAGGGGTGATCTGGGAAATTACAGGCTGGTGAGCCTGATGTCAGTTGCCGGCAAAATGGTAGAAACCATTATAAAGAACAAAATTACTGAACAGGTAGATAGTCATGGTTTAATGGGAGAAGGCCAACATGGCTTTAGCCAAAGAACGTCTTGTTGTACTAACTTGTTATATTTTTTTTGAAGGTGTGAATAAACAGGTAGACAAAGATGAGCCAGTCAATAGTGTATCTGTATTTTCAGAAAGCCTTTGACAAGGTCCCTCATGAAAGACTCTTGTTGAAGTTAAAAAGCCATGGGATAGGAGGTAGTATATTATTGTGGATCAGGAACTGGTTAAAAGATAGAAAGCAGAAGATAGGCTGAATGGCGAATTTTCTCAATGGAAAGGTGAATAATGCAGTACCACAGGGATCTGTGATGGGTCTGCTGCTTTTTAACATTATTTATAAACTACCTGGAAATGGGAATAACAAGTGAGGGAGTCAAATTTGTAGATGATCCAAAATTAATCAAAGTTGTTAAAACCCAAGAGGATTGTGAAAAATTTCAAGAGGACCTTGATAAATTGGAAGACTG
>CM066033.1:39974399-40111498 GCA_033557465.1 Ichthyophis bannanicus
GGGCCAGTCCAGGGAATGTTAGGGTTGTCAATCCTCCTTAGCAACTGAGGACTGATGACTTCAAGCTTTCTTGAGAAGTGAAGCCACTCCCCCTGATGTCACTAGCCAGTCTTTCAGTCCTCAGCAGCTAAAGAGGATCGATTTGATTTTTCTCCCTCTAATTTTATTTATTTAGCAGTACATGTTGGCTCTAGCAGAGCTGATGGTTTCCTAAGTCCTGAGGAGTTTTATTTTACTCACGATCAGCAGTGAATGAGAGATTTAGTGGAGTTGTTTTTTGGCGGTATAGGGTAGAGCCTACCTGGTATAACCGCATAATTCTCTCTTACCAGAGTGATCCTGGGGGCCCCAGTAAGTTCTCTGATATTTCCTCTGTTTTTGCGATTGAAGCGCACCTCTGCAGTTCTGCTAGCAGCGGAACAAGATCGCGGCTTGCCATAAACTTCCGGGTAAGCTTTCTATTCACAGCTGTGAGGTATCTTTTTACTTTCGTTTTCTTTCCGGATCGCGTTTGATAGCGTTTTTGACGGTTTAGTTACTCGGGGCCGCACAAGTACAAGCTAAGGTAGTAAATTGCTTTTAAATATAGCATGGCAGAGAAAAGTGCATCGGAGGCAGAGAGGCCGTTGTTGTCCACGGAGCGAGCGGGGAAAACGGCCATTTTAAGCGCAACTGCCATTTCAGCTCCAGAGCAGAACCGGCCTGCTAAACGGAAATCTAAGGCTTCCAAGAGCGTTTCTCACAGGGAAAAGCCTGTTCCTTTAATTTCTGAGCTTCAGTCTGATCTGTGCTCATTTTTTTCGCCAGAATTTATTTTGGCGATGCACAGAGCATTTTTATTTAAAGCTGCTCAGCCTGCTTCAGGTGAAAGCTTTCAAAGCCCTACTCCTGTGGAATCCATTCAAAGCGCAGGAGCTCTTCAGATGGGTATTTCTGTACCAGAGGATCCTGGAGAAGGTACTTCTCACCAAATTGGCCTTTCCCTAGAGATCCTTTAGATCTGTTTTCTCCACAGCCTTTCAGGTCCGTTTTAGAGGCAGAAAGATTCAGAATTTATTTCTGAAGCCGTTGTATAATTGGCACCAGAGGAGCTGGAGGAGGGTGGGATTGCACCCGGAGGACTACTCTAATATGATTTAGGGTGTTTCGGGCAAGGAGGAATTGGCTTGCACTAATTGCTCAGTCTTTATCTGTCTTGCTTTAATAGCTTCCTTCGGTTACACCGGAGCCTTTGGAAAGCTCCATTATTGCACGGTTTTAGAGCCACATCGCTTGGTTTCCAATGCATAGAGTTATAAGACAAATGATTGAATCAGAATGGGAATGTCCAGAGGCTACGCTCCGTGTGAGCAGAGCTTTAGCTCGGCCCTGCCTTTATCCTATGCCACCAGAGGAGCAGGAAGTTTTGCGCATGCCTTGAAGTGGATGCTATTATTTCAGCAGTTACCAAAAAGACTACCATCCCGGTGTAATGAAGCTGCAGCGCTTAAGGATCTCCAAGATCGTAATTTGGAGATTCTTCTCAAGCAGGAGCGTTTGATGCCAGCTCATTGGTCTTTACCAGCTGCTACTTGTGGCGCATATGTTTCTATAGCATCCGATGGTCGAGTGGTTTGCATGAGATGCTCCCGTGGATGCGTCATCTACACATGCTTCTGAAGGTCCAAAGTTGGAATTGGCCGCGGCTTATATGGCATATGCCTTTTATGACTTGCTACGTCTAGCTGCTAAGACTATGGCGTCTTTGGTATGGCTATACGTTTTTTATGGTTTGCTTAATTGGTCAGCGGATGTTTTCTTCTAAATTTGCCGGCTTAGTCAATTGCCCTATAAGGGAATATTACTTTTTGGGGAGTCGCTAGACCAAGATTGTTAAGGATCTTGGTGATTCTAATGGATGGCGATTGCCAGAGGACCATGCCAAGGACTATGAGAGGAGCGAGGTAGTCCTCCGAGGCTATAGTTCGAGACTCACGTACTTTTCGAGGGGCGTGTTTTACTACCCTCTTCTAGAGGCCATACAGGATTTAGAGGTCAGTCCTTTCGGGGGGCAAGAGGTTTCCACAAGCCTTACCTTCGGTGCCTCCCAGTCCTACCGCTAAGAAACCACAATGAGGTTGTGCTGGTCCAAGCGTTAGTTTCCGGTGGGCGTTCGCCTGCAGGATTATCTTTCAGCCTTGGACCGACATCATCCGCCGGCCAATGGGTTTTGGAGATAATTCAAAAGGGCTATGCACTAGATTTTGCTTGCCCGTTATCAGCCCGCGTTTGTAATGTCCCCTTGTGCTTCGGGTTCTCTGAAGGCTCAAGTCCATATCAGACACCCTTGCTCATCTCTTACAGCTATCGTGCAATAGTTCCTGTACCACGAGACCAATACGTCCAATGTCTATACTCGATTTATTTTTTGGTGCCCAAAACATGAGGTTCTTTTCCGGCCAGTACTCGTATCTCAGTGGCGTCAACCGATCTTATGCGTGTGCCGGATTTTCGCATGGAAACCTTACTCACTGTGATAAACGAGCAGTGCGGCCAGTAGAGTTTCTCTCCTCCATAGATCTCATGGAGGCTTGTATCTTCATATTCCCATCAGGCTAGCTCATCAGCAGTTTTTAAACGCTTTGCCCTTCCTCCGGTCCATTTTCAGTTTCGGCGGGCGTTTACCACTTCGGCCTCATCCCGGCTCCGCGGACCTTTTAAAACAAACTCATGGTGGTGGTAGCAGCGGCGTTGAGAACGGAAGGCATTCGAGTTCATCCGTATCTTACTCGACGTGTGGCTAATCAGAGCCGTTTCTCTTGGTGGACGCAATATCATCGACTGCAACACGATTTGTTCATCTTCCTGGGAACACTTAGGTTGGGTAAATAAATCAGGCCAAGATTCATTTGCCAACCCGTAATACGACTGAACTCATCTTGGAGCATTTTTTCAACACTGCGATCGTCAAGGTTTTCTTACCTGCGGTCAGAGTAGAGAAGATTTTTACAGCAAGTTCAGACATTTTTTATGATTTTCGGCGGCTCCGTCGCGGTGGACATACTTGGCGAGCTCTGGGGCGCCATGTCATCGACTTTTGGCCTGGTTCCGTGGGCCAGAGCTCACAATGCGACCCTTACAACAGGTGTTTTCTTTCCCAATGGTCTCCGAAAATTCACTCTCTATCTCAGCGGCTCGTTTGTCCGGAAGTCCGTGAGAACAAGTCCTTCAATGGGGGTTAAACCCAGTCCATCTAAACTCCGGGTTCCTTTTGCAGGAGCACCGCATTGTATTAGTTTACGACGGATTTCCATTCTCGCAGGCTGGGGAGCTCATTGTCTTCGCAGATCGTAAGCAGGGATTTTGGTCCTCCGTAAGAAAGTTTTCGTGGTCGATCAACATAATGGAGCTGCGCGCGGCTCGGCGTGCCCTTCAAGCTCTTCCAGGCCTTAGTCAAGGAGCTGCGGTCCGATTATTTTCCGCCAATGCAGTGACAGTTGCATATATCACTCGTGCAGGGCAAGAACCAAGAGTCTTTCTCTTCTCGCCAAATCTCAGGAGTTGATGGCTTGGGCCGAGGTCCATTCTTTTAGCGTTGTCAGCTGCGCATGTGGCAGGCGCGCAAAAATGGTGCAGGCAGATTTTCTCCAGGGTACTGCAGCGTAGTTACTCGTCGCTGGGCCTCGTGAGAGATGGGATGTTTGAAACATTAGCAGTGTATCACGAACTGGTAGTACTTTGGGGTCAGCCAGTGATAGATCTTATGGCGACATCCGGCAATGCTACAAGGACTAAACCGTTTTTTTCGATGCAGACGCAAAGAGGCACATGTCATAAGGATTGGATGCTCCTATTACAACCTTGGCCATTGTGACACCACGTGTTTGCTGTGTTTCCCAGTCCTTTGGCCGATGTTGAAGTCGGCGTTATTCAGACGCAAATAAAGGACTTGGGACATCGGATGATCGGTGATGTACCTGCATGTGCGCCGGATGTGGCCAAGGCTCCTTGGTATGCCGAGAGTGCTGAATTCGACTTTGTGTACTGGGTAGCTCACTCCTTTAGGTCGTCTTCCCGATCGGATCAATCTGTTAACATTCAGGGCTCTATCCAGTGCCTCGCTCCATGCCTCAGCAATGGGTGGATCGCTTCTTGCTTCGGGGCTTGGCTTCTTGAGAGGGGATCAGGGTGTTAAGGTGTAAAGGTTACTGTCAGCTTCCGATAGTGGCTACACTTATCTTGCGGTCTAGAAGGCCGGGAACCTCTATCGCAATATGTGCGTGTATGAAGCGACAGCTTTTTGAGCATTGGGATTGGTACACCAACCGTAATTTTACTTGCCGACTCTAGCTACTTGTACCTCAATTGCGTTATTTCTCACAAGAGGGATTAGAGAAAGGTTATTGGCACTTACTACTCGTTAAGGGGCATTTTAGCAGCGCTTACCTGCTTTTAGAGGTTTGGTTGCAGAATCGTCGCCGTTTGTTCTATGCTTCCAGATGTGCAACGTTTTTTTTCCGTGCGGCTAGGCTTCTTTCGGTCCGTCCGTGTCGTCAAGTGGTCCCTGCGTGGGATTTTGAATGTTGTTTTGGAAGCATGTTCTCACATCCTGTGCCTCCTCCTTGGCATCGTTATCCTCATGCGATCTTTACGGTGAGTGCTCTTGGAAAGACTTCGTTTTCTCGTGGCTTTATGTTCAGCAAGAAGAATTTCAGATTTTACAGGCTTTGTCTTGGTCAGGAACCTTATCTGCATTTTCTTCGGGACCGGATATTACTGCAGCCGGTGCCATTCTTTTTTGCCTAAAGTTTTGTCCGGTTTTATCATGTTAATCAGATCGGTGGCATTACCTGTGTTTCCAGATTTATCAAATTCAGATTCCCCGGTAGACTGAGCGCGTCAAGAAATGTTGGATCTTGGTCGTGTTTTAAAAAAACATACCTTAAAGCTTTCCAGATCGGTACGGCAGACAGAATAGATTGTTTTGTCCAGCATGCGGGACCCAATAAGGGTCCGGAGGCAGCTTCAAAGGTCAACAATTGCTCGTTGGGTGCGGCTCAGCTATTGGTAGCAGCTTATCAAGCTAAAGGGAAAGCACCACCAGAGGTGTGTGAGGGCTCCATTCCACACGAGCTCAGGCGGCTTCATGGGCAGAATTTTGCCTTTGTTTTCCTCCAGTGGATATCTGTGAAAGGCAGCAACGTGGTCATCATTGGCATACGTTTACAAAGCATTACCGTTTAGACGTTACAAGCTAGGGAAGATGCGAAAGGTAGGACGGCGGCTTCTTAATGCGGGGCTAGTGGGTCCTCCCGAATTTAGGTACTGCTTGGGTAACCTGCCCTAACATTCCTGGACTGGCCCAGAGAAAAAGTGCGATAAGGAAGAAAGAAATTAGAATCTTACCTGCTAATTGTCTTGTCCCTTGTAGCTGTCCTCCGGGCCAGTCAAGGGTCCCAAACCCTTTTAAGAGATAACAAGTTCGGATGGTTTGGGAAATGGAGTGGATGTGCGGTGGGGCTTCCATGATCTTTTTCAGAGAAAGACAATACTATCTATAATATTAAAAAAAAAAAAAAAAAGAGTAAGTTAGTTATGCATTGTTGTTAATGCGCTTACATTTTTCCCAAGGGACTATGGGAGCATTTTCAGTTTTGGACAGGTTCAACGTTGTGTTTGTTTATAAGTTCTTTCATAGTTATCTGCTTTGTTAACGGAAGACCTTGGCTAGTGACATCAGGGGGAGTGGCTTACGACTTCTCAAGAAAGCTTGAAGTCATCAGTCCCTCATGTTGCTAAGGAGGGATGAACAACCCTAACATTCCACTGTACTGGCCCGGAGACAGCTCAAGGAAAGACAATTAGCAAGGTAAGATCTAAATTTCTTCGTATGGGTTACAAAGGAAGACTCCTGGTCTCCTTCGAGTTTATTTTAGTGAGACAGTAGGTGGTAACAAGATGAGAAACAAAGAAGAACAGGAGGGTTTACGTTTAAAACATTTTTTAACAAGACCTATGCAGAGAAATTAATTTTTTTCGAGGGGTGGGAATATTTCCATTTTTTTTTAATAGTTTACACTGACCAATGAGAGAAGACTAGCTATACTTACTATAGAAGATTAAAACTACCATTTTGGGGGATGTTTACTAAAGTGCGGTAAGCGTAAATAACGCCTAAAGTAACGTTTAACGATCGACGCACATCCGAACGATGCGTTCTGACGTGCAAACGGGCGTCTTGTAAACGTACTTTACAGCGCGTTTAACCACAGTTAAACGATCGTACACCGCCGCGGCGCGTTAAAACAGCGCAGAAGGTGGAGAGTGGGCGGAGAGAAGGGGTCCATGGGCGGAGAGTGGTCGGGGAGAGGCTCCCCTCACACTAGCGCACTGAATTCCTGAGCGCATTCCAACGCGCATGAAAACCTGTAGTCAAGGCATATTTAAGGGAACGCACCATTTCCGTCAGCAATGTACAGCAAAACCGGTTAAACCCACAAAACGTGAAGCAGTGTGATACATGTGCACAGAACCAATTTTCACCTAAAACGTTCAAAATGACCACAATAAACATTGGAAAACGCATAATTCAGCTGGGAAACCGTTATAGCCATGGGAAACAAGGAACAACACTCCCTGGAAAGCACCAAAAAAAAAAGAAATGATGTTTTGGAGGGTTTCACGCTCCGCATACCCCCTATTCAACGATTCATTTCATTGTAATGGAGCTGTCCTGGGAGTGTTGTGTAAGGTTGCCCAATGATATCATTGTTGCCCAGCTTGGTTACGGTTGTGTTCCCCTTTTTTGAGGTCTTTTCTGAGGTTTATTTGCACCTTTTGTCTCCATACCAGGTAACTGAGCCCACAGTAAACGTGTGCTAGCAGGGTTTGTGACTCGTCAGGCCTTTTTAACTAACTCCAGTGACTGCACTTTTTCTGTTGCCACAGTGTTGGTGCAACAGACACAGCCAGTGCCTGTAATACCAGAAGGTCACAGCTAGGGTTACCAACTTTTTCACCGAGAAAAACCCGACACCCGTGGCGCGCCATGCTCCACCCATTCTCCGCCCCTAGTCCCACCCCTTCCAGCCCCCAGCCGCATCCACAAAAATTACCGATTAGACGTATAGGCTAAACGTCCCTTGGTCAGATAATAATTAAACTGGGAACCCCAAAATCCAAACATGAAATGTACAACACCGGAGAAATAAAACTATAAAGTCTTCCTCTTGCACTGAAACAAAAACGCAAAGATTTTATCAATACAACCTTTCCATCCCAACATATCCAGCTAATACTTCAAAATAAAAAGTATTTTTCTTTTTCTACCGTTCTTTTTTGGGAGTTTTATTTTTCATTTGCAAGTGCTCCAGTCCCGTGTTCTTCTGGTTTCTTCGGGTCCCTTCTGCAAGCGTATCCCTTTGTCCTTTCTTCTCTTTTAGATGTTTTCCATTCTCTCTCTTTTCCTGCTTTAACCATCCTATTTGTTTTCCCTTTTGCTCTTTCCCCCAATTCTTTCCTTATTCCTTTCTCATCCATGTAAATTTCACCCTTCCATTCTCAAGCCCCTCACTCCTCCCAATACCCCCCCATCATAGACTTTCCTTCCACACAAAATATTTTTCCCTCCCCTCTTCCACTCATTCCCCATCTATTCTAGTCCCTCCCCCCAAAATCAGTTTCCCTTATAGTTCTAGACCCACCCAGCATCCACTCCCCTTCTAGTCCCATTCATCTCCATGCCCCACATCAGCCCATTTTCCAGTCCTATTCCAGCTCTTCATATCCCATTTCCAGTGCTAGCCATTCACATCACAGGCCATTTTGCAGTCCTAGCCCCCCCCCCCGCCCATCAAGCCCATTTCCAGTCCAAGTCCCCCATCACAGCCTATTTCGAGTCCTAGGCCCCCCCCCATCACATCCCATTTGCAGTCGGAGTCCCCCCCGCACCATTCACAGCCCATTTGCAGTCCTAACCCCCCCCCCCCACCATGCACAGTCCATTTGGCAGTGCCTAGCCCCCCTAATCACCACCCTATTTCCAAGTCCAAGTTTCCCCCTCCCTCCACCATCAGGCCCATTTCCAGTCCAAGTTCCCCCCCCATAGCACTTTTCCAGTCCAGGTCCCCCCTCCCCATCAAACCCATTTTCCAGTCCATGTCCCCCCGGCCCCTACATAGCCCTTTTTACAGTCCAGTCCCCCTCCCCCATCACCGCCCATTCCTTTCCATCCAATGCCCCCCCCATAGCCCTTTTCCATTCCAGGTCCCCCCCCCCTTCACAACCCATTTCCAGTCCACTTCCCCCTAATCACAGCCTATTGCCAGTCCAAGATCCCCCCTCCCTCCACCATAGCCCATTTCCAGTCCAAGTTCCCCCCAATAGCCCTTTTCCAGTCCAAGTTCCCCCCCCCCATAGCCCTTTTCCAGTCCAGGTCCCCCTCCCCATCACAAACCATTTCCAGTCCATGTCCCCCCCCCCTAACCCTTTTCCCGTCCAGGTCCCCCTCCCCATCAAACCCCATTTCCAGTCCATTTCCCCCCCCCCCCCCACATAGCCCTTTTACAGTCCAGGTCCCCTCCCATCACAGCCCATTTCTTTCCAGTCCAAGTCCCCCCCCCCCCCCATAGCCCTTTTCCGGTCCAGGTCCCCCCCCCCCCCACCCATCACAACCCATTTCCAGTCAAATTACCCCCTCCTAGCCCTTTTCCAGTCCAGGCCCCCTCCCCCCATCACAGCCCAGGCAGTCCTTGGCCTCCTCCCCCAAAACCGCGGCTGTCTGAGGCTTTAGAGGGAGCCGGGGAAGCCTGCGCGAGGCCCCGTCTCCCTCTGAACAGCCGCCAGCGTGAAGAGCCTTTTCCTTCACGCTGGCGGCTGTTCCTGTGAAGCCGCGAATGCTGGGAAAGGTTAAAGGGCAATGCCTTTAACCTTTTCCACCAATCGCGGCTTCACAGGACAGCCGCCCGCGTGAAGGTAAAGGCTCTTCACGCTGGCGGCTGTTCAGAGGGAGCCGGGCCTCCGCGTGGGCTTCCCCGGCTCCCTCTGAAGCCCTCCGGGTTTGGAGAAAAGCCGTTTTTTTTGCTCTGGCCGCTCCCGATCTTGCGCCAGAGCAAAAAAACAGGCTTTTCAAGGGCCGGTTTTGCCTCTGCGCCGGCAGCCGGTCTGGCCATGGAAAAACCGGCCAGGCCAGCTGAAAACCGGCCAGTTGGCAACCCTAGTCACAGGTGCAAATCCCAGCTGGGGCTCCTGCCACCCCAGTCTCCATAGTTTTACCCACCACTAAACAGTGATAGTAAAGACACCCCTTTATTGCAGAGAACATACGCATGGTTCATACACCTATATTTTACCACTACCAACACAGACACCAGAAACATGCGCATTACCCAGAGCAGAGTCTCGCAAATGCAGTCCTGGAGGGCCCCACACCATTCAGGTCCCATGCTGCCTCTAATAAAGATGCCTGTGCTGCATAGCTATGCACCACCCCCATGGTATGCAGATGTAGCTCATGCATATTTATTAGGGACAGCATGAAAACCCGAACAGAGTTTGGAACACCAGGACTGTAGATGGGGAACTCTGCTGTAAAGCAGCAGCCAACAGGGCCAGGCACACCCACACACACACCCACCGGCCCCATTGGCCATTGCATCCTGGAGAAGCAGGACATTGGGCCCTGCCTGTATCTCCCAATACTAGCAGTTGCATACCTTAGCAATGCCACCTACACTTGGGTATATGGTAGACAGCTATCAAACGTTTCCTGTGATAAACTGGCAGATATCAATTCCTACGTTAAGCACAGTTTGCTCATTGAGCTCCACCGCAACAAGCATTTTGATGTCTGCGGTGTGTGCTGCGGTCTGGTCTCTGACAGTGCTTCCACCCTGGGGAGTGACCCCCAACAGTCTTGCGTACCATATCCATGCCTGAACTGTGCACAGGACTGGTGTGGTGGGTATGGCTGCTGAACACCTCTATAGTTGCACAATGCTGGCATAGGTGTGGGGTGGCTGTCTGTCAATCCAGTGTGTGGTGGCTGCAAACACCTTCCCACAGCCCACACTGCCAGCAATGTTGCCAGTATTGAGCTGTCAATGTGCATAATGAGGAGCAAGGTACCATGGGTATAGGCCGGACAGGGAGGCCGGGCCAGGCTGCATCTGCACAGGGCATAGGGCAAGTGACAGGCACATTTTTAGGTGCCCGGCCACCACCTACACAGACAGGGTGACCTCAGTATGTCCTGCTGAGAGATCACTCTCACCTTCCTGTGCAGTGACCACAGCATGGCTAGGCACCCCCATAGTGCTATGTAGTATTTCTCTCATTTGATAGATATGGGTTTCCTTTTGGGGCCCAGTCACTGATTTATCTGCTTGCTGTGTATGCTGACATCCTAGTCTGGGTGCATGCATCTACACTGGGTGCATGCATTATGGACTAACTAGCAGACTGTTTTTGCAGCTGGTATGTGTCTTGATGGAGTGGCTTGCAGGGTGCAGTGGCTGATGGCTTGCTGCAGGATAATATCATATAGTGGTGGGGTGCAGCTTACCATATCCAGGCATAATGTCTGTCTGTGTGCAGAAGCTGCATTGCCTGCACGGGGGTTGATGGTCCGCGCTACTGCCACGTTAGCAGGGAGGTAGAAGGTGCATCTATTGTTAGGGGAACCTGTTTGCCACCCTTGGTGCGGGGGAGGACCTGGTCCACACATGACTGCAAGGTGTTTGTGCAGAAACTACTTATCTCACACATTAACACTGCTTTGGACCTGCGCCATGGCCTCTTTCAGCCATGACGGTGCTGTGGGACCTGGTGCTGGGGCGCCTCACTGCACCCTCAGGGTGAGCACAGTACCCGCACAATGTGACGGTGTGTAGCTACTCTGTGCCAGTACAACACACGGTCAGTACCCCCCTACCAGTCCGAGGTGCTGTGGGGGTGCACATGGTCACTTCCCCCTACCAGGACTGGTGCTGTGGGGGTGCATTCCCCATGGTGTGTATCTGTGGACAGCTGATTTGCATGTGCAGTGCATCATGGGTTCATGTGGACTGGCACGATCCAACCCTGGGAGGATCCTGCGCCTGCCTCACAGGCTCTGATAAACCATAGGCCATCACACGTACATCTGTTAGCATAATGCAATAGTGCAAGACACCCTAAAGTGTATGTACTATAAGATGCCCACGCTGGTACAAACACAAGTACCCACGCACGATTGTATGCATGCACCAACGCACGTAGCTATGCACGGGGCTACGCCCGTAACAACGCACGCACCAACTACATGGCTACGTGCACTGTGAGAGTGTGTTTCAGTAACCACTACTGAACGTAAAGAAAAACATGCTCCTCATTCTTATGTAATGTACAGGGTGATGCCTGGGACAAGCCTTTTTGCGTTAGGCACACTGGGGACTTGAACCCATGCTGCCTGTAAGAGCAGTGAGTACACTAACCATTGTGCTACAGCTCTGTTTCAGTGATTTGTGTCTGTACGCCTTCATACGATTAACGTGCAGAACGTGCCACGGCGCCCTGTAACGCTCGTTAGTTTTTGGAACGCGCGTTAGTGGTTACGATGTCCCGCCCATGTCCTTTTTTGGCTTTCCTTTCACTAACGCGGCTCCTAACGCGATTTGCACTAACGCAGTTTAGTAAACATACCCCTTTCTGTTTCTTAGCAGAGTCTAGGAAAAAAAAGTGAAACAAAATATCAGTACTTTGGCCAAAGTGAGGAACAAATAGTTTTAAGAAAAAAAACCCCCAAGGAACACTTATCTGAGATTGTCTCTTGTTTCACTGTAGAGGTTATACTGTTGCCAAGGTTTGTTAGGTCTGGACTGACATGCTTGTTAATAATTGTTCTTTCAATTCAACTTGGAAAAAAAAAATTGCTTAAGAATCTAACCGTGCTATTTGTAACATTCTGAGAAAAGTGCTGAAGTGAACTACTTATTGTTTGGGAGAAAAAGTGCACACTATTATATATTCATTTCCTTTTCTCTTTGAAATAATCATTTATCGTTTAGCATAATTACCCAGGCTTCTCGCCTCTCATCTCCAGGGTAACCAAAAGAGGAAACCTTTGCATTCTCAGAGCCAGGGCCCGCCCCATCATATTATGCCAGGAGGACCTGCACAGCACAGCACCCGAATTGGTCAAGAAACTAAATTATGCCAGGAGACCCGGTACACCACAGCACAGCACCTGGACTGGCAAGAAATTTTGCTTATTATAAGCTTGCAACAAGAAATAAAATCAAACACTCAGCATTTTATACAAAAGTACAAAGGAAATAAATTAATAGTACTTAAAAGAAACTCGGAAAAAGAACAATTCAAGGAGGTTTGAACTTAGCTCGTTTCCATTTGGCAGTCTATTTACAGAAGGTCATAGAATAGTTGTATAAACCTCCTGGAGCACATCATGCGTAACAGTATCAGTCGAGAGGAACTGCAGATGACGGGTCAACTGGCATCTCACTGCCCAGAGATAGTCGTGTAGGATGACACTGAGCAGAAATAAAGTACTCAAGGCTTGTCTAGGAGAATAACTTCTATTACTACTACTGATCATTTGTATAGTGCTGAACAGAGACATGTAAAAGACTGTCCCTCCTCTTCAGAGCTTACAGTCTAGTCAAGACAGACAACACAGCATCTGGGGACAAGGATATGTCTAGAGGAATGGTAAGGAAACACATAGCTGCAGAGCAGGAGACTACACAGATCAGGATCCAAAAGCAGCCTTGAAGAGGTGAGTTTTCAGCCTGGATTTGAAAAGGGCCAGAGATGAAGCCTGACAAACAGACCAGGTAGTTTGTTCCAGGCATAAGGAGCAGCAAGGTGAAAGGAGCGAAGTCTGGAGTTAGCAATAGAAGAGAAGGGCACAGATAGAGGCAATTTGCCAGAAGAGCAGAGTTCCCGAGGAGGGGTGTAGGGAGAGATAAGAGAGGAAAGGTAGTGACTATTACTACTACTACTGAACGTTTGTATGATGCTACAAGATGTACGCAGCGCTGCACAGACACACGTAAAAGACTGTCCCTGCTCATCAGAGCTTACAATCTAGTCAAGACAGACAACACAGTAGCTGTAGACATGAGATACATCTAGGGGGAATGGTAAGGAAACACAAAGGAGACCAGATAAGTCAAGATCTGAAAGCGACAGCAAAGAGGTAGATTTTCAGCCTGAATTTGAAGAGGGCCAGAGAAGGTGCCTGAGGAGGAGTAGCAGAATGAGTGCACATAGAGGTCAGTAGGAGAAGTTTGAATTCGATATGGAAATGGATAGGGAGCCAATGAAGTGACTTGAGAAAAGGGGTTATATGAGCTTATTGAAATGGTGGAAGATTAGCAATGCTGATGAATTTTGAACAGACTGAAGGGGAGTAAGATGATTCATAGGGAGACCGGCAAGGAGGAGGTTTGCAATAGTCTAGATGTAAGGTAACCAAAGAGTGTCTAAGTGTCCTTCATAGTGTGTTCTGAAAAGAAGAGGTAAATTTTGCTGATGTTATAGAGAAATAATCATTTTGGATGCCTTTCTCTGAACCATTTCAGGTCTTTTTATATTCTTTGTGAGATTTAGGGCTCGATTCCTGGACTCGAGTTGTGGACCGCATGTCCCACCGGGACATGCAGCCCCGCATGCTGTCCGGACCCGATTCCCTCTCCGGCTCCCTCAATCGTTCTGAGCATCAGGACAGGGAGAGACGGCAGGGGGTGGGCGGGGGTGGGATCGGGGCAGAGTGGGTCGGGCCAGTCTGTCATGATGTACAGGGCTTATTCAAATCCATGGCCCTGTACGGTCCTGCTGCACCCATGGGGACGTACTGCTTATTCCACCCTCAAAGGTGGAATAAGCAGTATGAATCCTGCGATCAGGCCTGGGGATCCCCCCTCCCACCCCAAGGTCGGGTTGTACGTGGCTCCCCGCTGCCCAATCCAGGCCACGATAGGCCGCTGTGAGTTGGGCAGTGGGGAAAAGGGGGCCAGAACTGCAGTACAGAATCTGGTCTAAATAGGCCTGTCTTGCTAGGGGCCATCCGACGGCCCAGACATACCCCTACCGGAATTGGGCTCATATTCTCCAAAACTGAACTCAATACTCCAAGTGAGGCCTCACCAGTGACTTGTACAGTGGCATTAATACTCCTCCTTTCTGCTGGTAATTTGTCTCTGTATGCAACCCAGAATCCTTCTGGCATTGACCACTGCCTTGTCACATAATCACTCCGAGGTCCTTCTCCTGGTTCATGTGCACCAACCTCTCACCCCCTATTGCATAAAATTCCCTTGGATTTCTGCATCCCAAGCACATGACTCTGCACCTTCACATTAAAGCATTGGACCAATCTTCCAGCTTTTGTAGATCTTTGCTCATGTTATCCACTCCCAGGGGAGTCCACTCAGTTGCAAATTTTCATGTTATCTGCAAAAAGGCAGCTTACATCATATTCAGGAAGTGAGGCCAAATGACTGCAAGCATATAAGCCTTATGGCATAAAATCTAAGTCTAACACCATGTTTAACACAGTGTCTCTAGTTGGTGGAGCTCCCTAACCCACCCACTGTAATTGAACACATGCTTGCTTTTAGGGACTTAGCCTGTCCCTTCCTCTCACATTTCCTTCTCCCTAGATCTTGTGCCCTGCTCATTAGCCCATGGCTTCCCTCTAACAACTGCAGCAAAGGAAAAGGGTGCTGTAGGAGAAGCAGAGGAAGCATCCCCAGTCATTTCCGAGATAGAGGTTTGTTGAGGATCTCCCACTCCTCATTCAGGAAGGGGAAAAACAGGCACAGATCCATCTGAAAAGGCCCTTAATGCAGTCAAAACAGTACCAGCAGGTTTAGCAGGCAGTAACAAAGAATCAGCAAATGACACAAGGTGGGAACATGCTTAAGCAAGCGTTCAACTAGTGTCAAGCTGTTGCATCTATTGAAACCTAAATTTACCCTCAAAGCTTTCCTCAGTTCCTGCAAACACTCCATTGACAAAACAGGCAATCATGAGCGTTTGTGGGAAGACTAGCTTCCTCATTCAAAGTAGCAGTATCAGGCAGTCTTCAAAGTCTGCAAGAAACTGAAAAAGTTGAAAGGACACTCCCACTGTGAATGGATGGGAGAGACCGTTATCGGACAGCAGAACAACTGAACCAGAGAGCTCCGCCCCAGGGCCGGCCCATCCACCAGGTGAATTAGAAGGCTGCCTAGGGTGGCTGACCCAGGTGGGCAGATTTTTTGCCAGCACTTTGTCGCCTGCAGCAGATCATGTGCTTCGGCACACATGGCCTGCTGCTTCTGATCCCCTTCCGATGCAACTTACCGGTGGAGGGGGTTCAGAAGCAGCAGGACATGTGTGCCAAAGCACATGACCTGCTGTGGGTAACAAGGCAGCGACAGAAAGCCGCTGTTTTTAAAATATTGCTGCCACCACCATCCACCTCCCCCCCAAGACGGAATTAGTGGTAGCTGGGGGTGGTGGTGCATCCAGGGTTTCTGTGTATACTATGCTTGAAGAAAATGAAAGTCCAATCTCTTTGCTGACATCAGATGTCAACAACGCTGGAGCAATAGTCATCCGAGCAAGGGCAGTGGCAGGATGAGAAACAGAAGGAACTGCAACAGAAACAGACAAAGTTCAGGCAAACTAAAGGATTGCTGTGGATACTTCTTTCTAGCAGCAATTTTCTTTAAACGCTTCTCTATCTTCACAGTTAACGATACAGGAGCAGAAGACTGTGTAGATGGCTTAAGGGTTTTTTTCCCCCTAGTAATGGAAGCTGTAGTGTAGGGGCTGGGAGTTGTAAAGTTCAGGTCTCTTGATGTAATCTACCGACCCATGGAAGATTCACATGGTTGTGCCATACAAGCCTAGCAGCTCTTAAGGATTCACTAAAGAGTTTAGCAATGTGACCCACTCATCAGTTGTTTGTTTGTTTTTTTTGGGGGGGGGTTGGGGGGGGGGCGGTTGCCCTTTTTGGACCTCTTCATCTTGGGAATAATGGGCCATGTAGGGTGCCTTATGTGTGGAAACTAAATGAGACGAGTCTGGAATTCTAACAAGGGGTTTTAGTGTATGTAAGACATCCTGCATCATCCATTTCTTCTGTTGGAAACCAGAAATTATCCCAAATTCTAGGGAAGATGCACATCCTTTGTGAACTTGATCTAGCATTACTGATTGTACTGTTTCATGTACAGTTAACGATATAGAAGCAGGACTGTGGTATAGAAACAAGCTGAGAGGAATACAAAGATTCTGAAGCCAAGAGCTTCATTTGAGTAAACAGAAAGCAGTAGGCCAATTCAATTGAAGCTTTGTTATGCCGCAATTGAATTACTCCGTGAAGTCAAAATATTGTGACCAAACCCATGCAATATAGACTGTGCCAAACACAACAAATGGGTTAGGTAATACAAAAATTAAGCCAAAGTAATCATAAAGAGTTAAGTGGAGGCATCAACAAGAATTTCAAAAGGACCCATATCCTTAGGCCTTCACCAGCCCAAGGCTCATCATCTGACTCCACTACCCAATAAATCACTATTTATTAATTTTTCTTTTCTTATTATCTTGTTGTTTTACTTTTATCATTAAAATGTAGAACTACTTGTGTCTCCATACAAAACACAAGAAACATAGAAGTCCCAAAAAAGCAAAACACTTAGCTTTATGATGATGAAAGGTGTTGTTTCCAGAGGCATCTCAACAAGGACCATACATAGTTCCCAGAGGGAAGCATAAGACACAGGACACTTCCTCAATACATCACCGCAGCTCAAGGGTCAACAATAAACATACCACACAATAAACTGCAACTCAAGGGTCAGCAATAAACTGCACACTTGGCATCGATGTTTCAGCCCTGAAAGTGTTTGCCTCAGGAGTGAATGCAGAGTCCTGCCACATCAATCAATGAAAAAATGGCATGTAATTACTGCAGTGTCCTTTATAGAAGCTTCCCTAAGATGGTTAGCATGAAGTTAATCCAAAATTTGATAGCTAGAGTATGAAGTAACCTTAGATTGGATGGGTAGCCCTAAATTCACTAGGAGGACCAGCGGAACAGAGCAGAGCACCAGATTGCCTGGAAGGCCCTAAATTATACAAGAAAGATCAGCACCTCATAGCACCTAAATTGGCAGGAAGGCTTCTACTTCATTGCCTGGACCATGCTCATCCTACCATTTGTTACAAAAAGCCTGGTTGCACACTGCTCTGTTTATGTCCTTTTGCTTTTACTTTTGCTAAAATATGGATTTGTGTATAGCTGTCTGCACTGTATCTAGCCCTGTGCGAGCAGTGCAGCCACACAGGGCGCAAAGGCTTAGGGACTGCATTTCGGCTGCTTGCTGTTGCCCTTCCACTGCCACTTTTTGTTTTCTCAGCGGTGGCAGCACTGGCAGCAGCTGTTGCTGTTGTTAAGTGCCGTTGAGTCGGAGTCGACTCATGGCGACCCTCTGGATAGCTATCCTAAATTGTGTTCGGTCTGCTGTTGAGAATCTTATCTAGGTCTTTCATAGCCATTCTGCCAAGAGCAATGCGTCATCTGATTTCTTGACTGCTTGTTGCTTCTTTATTGATAGTTGATCCAAGTAGGTTAAAGTTGTTCACGATTTCAATTTCTTCTCCTTCAACGATGAACCTGTTGATTATGTCAGTTGTCATGATCTTTGTCTTCTTTGCATTAAGGTGCAGGCCCATTTTCAAACTATGTTCTTTGATTGTGAGAAGCAAATGTTTCAGATCTTCTTCACTTTCAGCCAGTAATGTGGTATCATCAGCATAGCGAAGGTTGTTGATGAGTCTTCCACCAATCTTCACACCTCTGTTGTCTTCGTACAATCCTGCTTCTCTGATGATTTGTTCTGCATATAAATTAAGCAGTTAGGGAGAAAGTATGCAGCCTTGTCTTACACCTTTGCTTATTTTAAACCATTCTGTTTAAGCCATTGCTGGCATGTGGGATCAGAGCGATTGTGCAATAATTTCCACAGTCAGTTGGATCACCTTTCTTTAGTATTGGTATAAACACAGATCTTTTCCAGTCAGTTGGCCATGATGCTGTCTTCCATATTTACTGGCAGAGCCTTGTAAGTATGGTAACAGCTGCATCAGATTGCTTTAATACTTCTATGGGAATGCTATCAATGCCTGGCGCTTTGTTCTTTGATAAGGCTTTCAAAGCTGCTTCAACTTCTTCTTTCATCACCAATGGTTCCAGATCATAAGGTACAGGTTGAAATGGCTGTTAGTCCACTTGATCTTTATCATATAAAAACTCTGTATATTCTTTCCACCTTTTCTTGATCTTCTCAGCATCATTCAACATAGAACCTTGAGCATCTTGTAACATTCCATTTCCAGGCTGGAACTTTTTCTTTAACTCTCGTAGCTTTAGGAAAGCTGATCTGTTTCTCTTCCTCTAATAGTTTCTGCTTCTATTTCCTTGCATGCATCATTGTAGTACTTTTCCTTGCCCTGTCTTGCTGCATGTTGGAAATCTCTGTTGAGTTCTGCGATTTTCTTTCTTTCTCCTCTGGCTTTAGCTTCTCTGTGTTTCTGGACAATTTTCAGAGTTTCTTCGGTCATCCATTTTGGCCATTTTTGCTTTTCCACCTTTTGTAGAGACTTCTCGCTTTCTTCCAAAACAACCTTCTTGATATCATTCCATAACTCTTCTGGAGATCTGTCATTTGTAACTAAAGCAGCAAATCGATTTTGTAGGCAGTCTTTAAATTCCAGTGGTATATTCTCAAGGTCATATTTTGCTGCATTCATGAGTGGTTAGTTCTTTTTCAACTTTAGCTTGAGTTTGCATGCTAGTAGTTGATGATCTGTACCAGTCAGCTCCAGGTTTTGTCTTTGTTGATGTTACAGAGCTTTTCCATCGTTGACTTCCACAGATCTAGTCAATTTGATTTTTATATAATCCATTGGGTGAAGTCCATGTGTACAGTCGCCGCTTGTGCTGTGTAGATGCATGGAATGGTCTCACAGTGGAGGCAGTAGAGCCAAGGACAGTATCTGAATTCAGACAAGCACAGGAGAAAGACAGAGAATCTCTAAAGGTAAAAAGGGGGCTATTGTAGTTGATATGGAAGGGCAGACTAGATAGACCATGTGGTCTTTTTCTGCCATCATGTTTCTATGTTTCTACATGTAAGAGACAGTCCCTGTTCATCAGAGCTTTCAGTCTAGTTGTGACAGCTGGGGACTAGGATATGTCTAATGGAATATAAGGAAACACATAGATGATGAACAGAAGACAAAGTGGATCATCCACATACACCTGGATAAATTGCCTCCGAGTGGGATTTCCATCTGAATCATCAGATGTTTAAAATATATCAGCTGAACAGGCTCTTGAAAAGGTTGCTATTAGCTGCCAGCCGGTAAGAAGGCTGACAGGGATCCTGGCAGTGCCAAGGTCAAGAGCAACACACAGGTAGAGGGGACAGTAGAGAGTAAGAAGGATGCTATTGGCCTTTCATCCTCTCATCCTCTTCTCTGCACTTTGACATGGATCTAACAGCAGCACCTAGAGCAGCAGCTCTCCCACCCTCCAGAAGTACAGTAAATTCTCATAAAACCTCAACGTGTGGAAACATTGATGACCCGCGGCATGCAGAATGCAATTACTGCAGGCAGCACATTAACAAAGGGGAAGCTGATGGGTGACAGACTGCATCCTTCACAAAGACAACACTCTTTCCAGCTCAGTACAAAGGAGGGGGCTGACCCTAGCCTGGGAACTTCTTCATGGAGTGGAAATAGCAGTGATAAGAGAAGCATAGGATAAACAAAATACCTTTCTCAAGCAGAGGCCTTATATTCTTTTGCCAGTCCGATGGCATTGAATGATGAAGAAAAAACCTCCAAAAATGTGATGACACACAATAATTCAAAAGATAAAAAGTCAAAACATGATATACAACCCGTGAATCCGTTTATAAAGAAAACAACATTTTTCAAATTAGCATTTTTTCTGTCGGGATCCGCCGACCCGAGACGGGGAGAGGAAGAGCTCCCCTCTCTATGTCGGCAGAAGCCTTTTTATCTTTTTAAATTAAGAGACAAAAGATTAATAGTAGTGAAAAACACTTATCTGAAGAAAAACCAAATTCGTTCAACAAAAAGGGCAGCAAAGTTTCAGACAGCGACATGCATGTTTCGAGCCCAAAAAGGGCCCTGTATCAAGCGGGTTCCATAAATTTACATGCCCTTGAAAAAACACCGAACTTAACAGGTGATTTGTAAAACCGCTAAACCGCTGAATGGCTGCTGAACAGAGGCGTCACCAAAAAAGGAGGAGGAGCTGATAGCCCGTCATCAGAGAACCCCGAGGAGGGGGAATACCTGGAAAGGAGAAACAGTTACAAATCCAGCTGTAAAATTAAAGTTTAACTCAAAGCAAACTCCACCAGTCATATTCCAAGTTCAATCCAGTGGGTAGCACTGTTTTTAATTGGAAAATCCAGCGTGGTTCACAACGTTGGAGCACTTGTTCCCAATCACCTCCCCCCCGGGGATCCAAAGGAATTTGCAGATGATACCAAAATCTGCAATAGAGTAGACACCCAGGAAGGTGTAGATAACATGAGGAGGGATCTAGCTAAGCTTAAAGAATGGTCTAGAATTTGGTAGCTGAGATTTAATGTTAAAAAATGTAAGGTCATGCATTTGGGCTGCAGCAATCCAAGGGAGCAATACAGTATAGGAGGTGAAGTACTTTTGTCCACTAAAGAAGAGCAGGACCTAGGCGTGGTTGTGTCTGATGATCTTAAAGTAGCTAAACAGGTAGAAAAGGTGACGGCAAAAGCTAGAAGGATGCTTGGGTGCATACGGAGAGGAATGGCTAGCAGAAAAAAGGAGGTGATAATGCCTCTGTATAAGTCTTTGGTGCGGCCTCATTTGGAGTATGGTGTGCAATTCTGGAGACCGCACCTTCAAAAGGATGTGAACAGGATGGAGTCGGTGCAGAGGGTGGCTACTAAAATGATTAGTGGGTATCATTATAAAGCATATGAGGACAGACTTGAGGATCTTAATATGTACACCTTAGAGGAAAGGCGGAATAGAGGTGATATGATTGAGATGTTTAAATACCTCCGTGGCATAAATGTTCAGGGAGAGAGCCTCTTTCAATTGAAAGCAAGTTCTGCTACGAGGGGACATGGGATGAGGGTGAAGGGAGATAGATTCAGAAGTGATATGCGGAAATATTTCTTTACAGAAAGAGTAGTAGATCCATGGAATAGTCTCCCAGTGGAGATAGTAGAGATGAGGACAGTAACTGAATTCAAAAAAGCATGGGACCAACACAGAGGATCTCTAAAGGTAAAAAGTGGACTGTTGTAGTTGTTGTTATGGAAGGACAGACTAGATAGGCCATGTGGTCTTTTTCTGTCATCATGTTTCTATGTTTCTAAGTCAATTACTCTCCAACTTAGGTCTCCAAACGTGTGTTGATGTGAACGACAGTGCTCCACCAACAGAGCCGAGAGGGTCTTGGTGGCCAATCGTGAAGCATGTTCGCCCAGACGGATCCTAACCGGGCGAATAGTTCTACCGATGTAAGACAGGTTGCAAGGGCAGGTAATCTTGTAAACCACAAAAGGTGTTAAACAAGTGGAATGACCTGTAAATGAAAAAGACCTGCCCGAGAGCAAATGTGTCCATTGGACCCCCTCTTCGGTGGTAGCACAAAATCTACAATTTTGACAAGACCAGTGATCTAAACGTCGTCCTTCAATCACAGGAGGGATGGGTGGGAGAACCGCATGAACCAAGCGATCCCGGATATTCCTACCTCTAGTGTAGGCCAAACGGAGAGGATTTTGAAAACAAGAGTGTACACGTAAAACACCCCAATGTTTCTTCAGAAGGGCTGTAACTTGGGAAGTATGTTGCGTAAAAGGGAGAACTCCCGTCACTTTATCCAAATCTTCCTTTTGGGAAATGTCAGAAAGGGGTACAGAGGGAGATTCAGAACCCTCCAAGAGCCACTATCTATGAGAGAATCGGGCACGTGTGTATGCCTGACGGATCACCGCTGCAGGATAACCACGATCCAAAAGACGTGCACGCAAATCCCGTGCTTGGACCTTAAACTCCTGCAAAGAAGAACAAATTCGGCGTAACCGTAAGAATTGGCCAAACGGGAGGCCCCTACGAAGAGAGGAGGGGTGATGGCTATGATAGCGTAGAAGATTGTTACGATGACTCGGTTTCCGAAACAGAGAAGTGGTTAAAGTGCCACCCTGCTTTTGAATCAAAACATCCAAACATCCAATGGCATGGCAGCAGGCCCGAGCTCAGGGGGCCCCAAGCACATGGGATATCGGATCCCCGTGGGCAGAGAATCTTCCTGTTCTGCCTGCAGGGATCTGATGTCCCATGGGCAGACAGTAAGGGTGTTTGTTGCATTCGTGGCTTTTCTTCTGCTCGTGGGGGATGGAATGTGCTCGCCATGGGAACCGTCTTTCCTGCCGGCCATGATCATAGCAAAGACCCTTCCTGTATGCCTGCTGGAGAATCCCAATCAAACAAGAAGGGTCTTTGCTATGATTGCAGTGGGCAGCCTGCTGACTGCCAGCTGTGAATTTTGGTGGGGCCAGGGCCCATGTGGCCCACCCTTTTCTGACGCCTATGTCTGAACTGTATCAGAGCAAGCCACCATAGAAGATATGGGGTGGTGTTTATTATCACTGTCACAGGGCAGGTGGCAGGCACCAACGAGGGTGATGACTAGGTGCAGCGATAGCCCTGGATGACTATCCTCTGAGAATGGTTAAGAAGGTGGGATTTAAGAGGCTGCTGTATCTCTTTGGTGTTTGATGATTAAAGTTGTATCCTGCTGGTTTTAATTGATTGATCAACACTGTGTCATTTGTTGTGAGCCATGATTCAGTTATGAATAGGATGTCCAGATTGTTATCCATAATGTAGTCTGTTATAAGAGGTAATTTATTTCTGGTGGAGCGTGGATTAATAAGTGAACAATTTAGATTGAGTGTTGCCCTACTGAGCGTGGATTTGGTATTATTTGCTACGTTTAGGTTGATTTGAATGAAACGTCGTTTGCGTTCAGTTTTGTTTGTAAATGAGTCATACGTTTTTGCTTCATTGGTTGGTCGGTGGTATGTGTGTATGATAGGTATAGGATAGCCAGCAGGTGATAGGGCCTGAGATGTGGTGAGGGCTGACAGTGCTATTAATAGCCAAGGTCTATGGCTCCCAATAAGATGGGAAATATTTCTGTATCTTTCAGTCAGATTTTTTGGTCTCTGATTGCATTCACTCTCCACATGATTTGTAGAATAATCACTTGAACTGACACCTCTATCATCTATGCTGTTCTGGTGTTTTCCTCCTTTACCACTAGCAGGCCAATGCAGAAAGCCAGCACCAAAGTTCTATCAGCTTTTACACCTGTTTGCAGTGCACTGATAGGGCATCACTTCAGCACAACCATGCAGAAAGAGGAGAGCATGCTAATTAGCCACACGTTAAACCGTGCGCATGCAAATGAGCCACCCCTTAAACTGGGCACAAAATGGCAGCATTAAACTGGGAGAGCAAGTCAAACACATGCGCACAATAAGTCTGCGCTAGTTTGGCATGGTCTCCCAGAGAAATGGGCACTGTATCAGCCCAACAGTATTTTGATGGCATCGGGGGCAATCGCAACATCAGGAAAAGCCCTCAATGTCATCAAAATACTGTCGGGAACTAGTGCCCCACAGAAAGTGACTCCCTGATGGCCTAGCGGCCCAATCCCCCCATATGACAGCATTTTGATGGCATCGAGGGTGATCCTAGCATCAGGAAAAGCCACTGATGCCATCAAAATACTGTCAGGGGCCAGTGCCTCAACAGAAAGTGACTCCCTGGTGGCCTATTGAACCCTTAACCCCCACCCAACTTTTAAAAATGTTAGCCTGGAGGTCTAGTGGCCCCTAAACCCACACCTGACTTTAAAAAAGTTAACCTGGTGTTCTGGTGGCCCCTGAACTCTCTATCCCCAGTGCTTTTCCGGAACAGCGATGTTATAGTGTTTACAAAGTTTCCAATGGATGAGGCAGGCCACCTTGTTTTGCCTTTCTGTATAGAAATTTTCTGCATCAGAACTTTGCAACTGGCTTCACAACCCACCCATGTGGATCCCTCAGATTCTGTATCCACCAACACCATCTCCACACACTTTTCAGTAGGGAATATGGCATGCCTACTGGGAGGATAATTTGCCTTCACCTGATACTTTTCTTGTATCCCCTCTCTACACCATGTCAACCTCTCTTTTCCTCTCTGCGGTGATGACAATGGACAACTACTCTTCCTCAGTTGAACTGGAAAATGCAGCTCTACTCTCCTTGAAAAGACAATTTTCTTTAACATGCAAAGCAGACTAGTGGAGCTCATAACCATAGCCTAGGAATGCCAAGTCTCTTTCTGAGCACTTGTGCCAGTACTGCTCTTTCTTTCCCTCCCTTCTTTCTTTCTACGACCATTTAATTTTGGAGATGTGCCCTCCCAAGCCTTACAATATGCCTGGGCTAGCCCCTGCATTGTCCAGTTATACTGCCTGTTTGCTGATACTCTTCCAAGAACCAGGGAGATGGCAGAAGTGTTTGCCCTGCCAATGCTCTTATGGGATTGGATGGCCATCTCTGGGGACCAGTGACTGCCCCACCCTACAGGCTTGTGCAGCCATTGAATACAATCACCCCACATGAACTGCCTCAGCGGTTTAGTTTACTATAAGCTATGGGCATGGGATGGAATATATAAATACAGTAAAATGTCCTTAACCCTGTCCCCACTACTGTTACAGACAATAGCTGAACAAGATTGTAACAAAAAAATTATGTCACTGTATCTTCTGGTTGTGCAGTGTAATTAGATACAATAATCTGTCCTTCCCCTGTGCAACTGCCAAAGATTTTATTAACGTTGCACACACCTTCCAGCAATGTTTGAGATAGTATGGAAGCAATTCTGAATTAGCAAAATGTACAGAAAGGGCTTCCCTAGCCTTCTCTCCCCAGCCCATAGAGATATTCTCTGCAGGAGCAGATAGGAGGAAGCTCACCACTACTCTCTTAAATATGGTTTGTTTTTAATTGTTTTGCTTTTTTTGTGCATTGTACTTGCAAGCCCCAAGAAGTAGAGCCTCCAAGTCATACTTCCTGTTCTCTGTATTTTTCTGCTTTGAAATCCTGTGCGCCAAAGAACCCTCACTCCCTGAAAGATAGACTTCAAGGTGCTGCACTCCATTCTTTTTTCTTTTCCAAGTAAACCCCAAGAAGCTTTCCCCAACACAGTTAACATAAACTTGAAGTTGCTGCTTTTCTCACTCCTTTTTTATCTCCTTTCCTGCTATCCTAAGCCCCAGCCAGCAGAGCACTCCTTCCTCACTCAGAGAGGCAAAATGGCTTTCTGGGTTTTTTTCCGGGCTGGATGTTCCAATCCTGTTGTGACATCATGGCCCATGGGATATTCAGGATTCAGGCAGGGATAGGTTTCTCTGGCTGCCTGTCAAAGCTTTGTAGCACAAATGACTCAAGTTGCTGCTAGTTATCCCTCTATGACCTCCTCCCCCTCACAGATTAGCTCTAGTGTGCAACAAAGACAAAGTTCATGAATACTAATTCATGAAAATTTGCCGAGCATACACATTTGGTTAGTTGATGCAAGGATGAACCAAAAATCAGGATTTTCAGTTGATTTTACTGTTCATATGGAAACTAATCCACAGGCGTATGAACCACACTGAATTGTGCAACGTACAAAGCCAAAGGTTCCTTCAACAGGGAGATTAATCGACCTGCTTGAAAATGCACCACAAAAATCAAAATTTGGATCAGTGGGATTAGCAGAAAGATCACACTAATGCAGTGTTCATCAGAGTGAAGGACAGTCAGACCATCAATCAGCTGCTTATGCCTAGTCCTGAAATAAATCACAGGGAGGAGAAAAATCAAAGGAGGGCATATTCAAAGATATTTATGCAGTTTGTAGACCTGCAAACAGCATAAATGCTACTGACAGGGGTATTCAGTGGCAGTAACCCCGATAGTTGCACTGGATATCTCTCACTAGCCAGGTTAAACATCTTGGAGCTATCCAGATAGTGTCAGGGCATTCTGTGGGTGGAGTGGGGGGGGGGGGGCGGGGAGGCATCAACAGGTATGCGATTAGCAGCGGTATTCAGAAGATAACCACATAGCTAAACTGCATAAAGAGAGGACGAGCGAAAGGGATCAGATCAGGGGATCAGGGGAGGGAAGGGTGCACAGAGTTTTGGATTTTTAGAACTATGCACCTTGTTGTGTCTGGAAAATGTATCCACAGCAAAAAGGTGATCCTAATCACTGCCAGCAGCTTTTTCCACAGTAATAATCAAAGCAAAGTTACATGCATGACGTTTCGTTGATTAATGATGCAAATCCTATGGGTTAAAGCTACAGTACCCATGGTGTTTGTATCAGTTTGTGTGTGTGTGTGTGTGTGTGGTGAAGGTGTTGTTTAATTATCGCCCCTATAAGGATTGGTCACCACAGAGAAAAATAGGTAAATGTGAGGTGAGAGCAATTTGTCTGGGTGGTGATTTGGTTTCCCTTTCCTAAAAGGAAGCAATGAGTCAGCAAGTTGACTGGCTGGCGGCACTAAAAGAAGATGTTCTAGAAACATGGTTCCATTAGAGCAAGCTGAGACTTACTGAAGCCCCGGAAGCAGCAGAACTCAGTGATCGGATAACCTCTGCACCAAGCGTTTTCCTGATGTGCCATGAAATACTTGGGGAATTCAACATTTTCATAGTAAGCGCATGCCTCTCACTCTTTCCAAATTTACTGGGATCTCTATAAAAGAGTTTTTTCTTCCTTGTTTTTGTTTTATTAATTATGCCCTGTCCACATGAGTGCTTTTTAATCCATGGCATTTAAATGGATAATTTTGGATGTACAAATGGTTATACGTCAAAGTTATGCTTTGAAAAATGGAGTGGGATTTAGGAATTGTTCTGTTACACTAGGAGGCATGTTTACTAAACTCCGAAAATGTGCGGGTCCCCGTTAGTGTGCTGGTGCCATATAAGGAGTGGGCGGTCCAGGCAGAAAAAATAAAATGGGAGAAAGCGAACGCACATGTGCGTGTGGCGCAAGTGTGCGGGGTGCACATTAGCGCGTCGGAAGGGCAAGTGGTGCGGTGCTGGGCACACAAACGAACACAGCTGTAGTACAGCGGTGAAGACACTGAGCAATGGTGCAAGGGCCATGGGTTCAAACCCCCACTGTGCGCAATGAACAAGGCTGTCTCAGGCAGTACCTATTATGGGATGTAATATATTTTAGGAGGGAGTCTAATTTTGTGAGGCAGAATGGATTGCGCCGATGTGCAAGGACAAAAACAGAGACACAGCACAATGGTGAAGATACTGACCAATGGTGCCGTGAGCAGTGGTTCAATCCCCCCAGTGTACACTGAAGGCAGTTGTCTGTGCCGTTATTTTCAGAGTCACAGAAATAATCGCCGGCACAAGTGTTGGCGCTGCTGTGCGTAAAGCGGCGCACAAATGGTTTTGAAGGGCTCGGATGCCTGGGAGGCATGTCACGCTCTGATGGGAAAGCAGACAAACCGAGCCACAGCATGATGGTTAGAACGCTGACCAATGGTGCCGGGAGCAGGGGTTCAATCCCCCCCCCCCCCCGTGTACACTGAAGGCGTTTGTCTGTGTTTTATTTTTTTTGTAGTCACCGAAATTATGGCCGCCAGAGGTGCTTGCGCTGCTGTGCGTAAAGCGGTGCACCAATGGTATTGGAGGGCTCTGATGACTGGGAGGCATAAGTCGCGCAATGATGGGAAAGCATGATGGTTAGAACACTGACCAATGGTGTAAGGAGCAAGGCTGTGAACACCCGCAGTGCACACTGAAGACAGCTGGCTGAGGCATAGGAAACATTGGTGGCATAAGGGGCTGTGGTGCTGGTCAGAAGGGTGTGTGGCAATGTTTTTTGAGGAATAATAATTTTGGATAGGTAAATGGTGTTGTGCTGATTTGCAAGCACCCAAACACAATCACTGTACAATGGTGCAGGGATCAGGGGTGCAATCCCCCACAATGGCAAATGAACATGTCTGGCAGAGGCAGCACCTGTAAGGGGTAAGATAGCCCCATTAGGGTGTTATCGCATATCTGTGGAATAATTGGTTTCCAGCAAATGTACTCTCAGAGCACTGTAACATAACGTGCCCCTGAAGTCACCCCACAGGACACATCTCCAAATGCAGTGTCCACCACGCCACCCAACAATGTTGCTGAAATAGTGGCCGAGGGGCGCCACATAGGGTGCCCTATGAGGCAGGGAAAGGTCACAGCACTCTTTCTGCTGTTAGCACTGTGCATTGTAACGTATGGAAAACATAAGTAGTTGTGCTGACACAGTTCTTGCATATGTGATTTAGTAGTGAGGGACTGCAGACAGCCCCTGGCATCTGATATCCACAGGGTGTCAGAGTTAATCTCATATTGCAATCCTTAGCCTGGGCCTGTCTGCAGCCCTTTGCTGCGAAATCATCAATGGCAGACCTGGGTCAGTCATTAGTTACACACCAAGGAGGGGCTGCAGACAGTCCCAAGTGACGCATATCAACACGGAATCAGAGTCAATATCATCCATTAAACTGCCCTATTACCTCTGGAGATTGAAATCCACAGACTAACACAGCTCCATGGCAGCCAAGGTCTGTTGAAAAAACACACACCCCTATGTCATGTATGCAGAAAACTGGTGAATACACCAATGATGTTGCAGGGGTCATGGTTTGCTCCTGTTAATGAATAAGGGTGGGTGAGGTATGTCCCCACTCTGTGATCAAGTGTACAGCAACCATTCCTGGCATAGAAAGACAATTACACCCTTGTGCCATATATTATTGCACCTTTTATGGTGCAGCAGATGTAACATCACAAACATACCCTGTCAGCAAAGGTGAACTGTAATCTATTCCCATAGGCCATGTTGAAAGGCTGTCCACTCCCAGGCCACTATCGTAGGCACATCATAAGCTGTGTCAATCAAAGGTGTGCCAGAAGATGCCATAAGGATGTATAGGTAAAATCAGAAAGCTTAGCCAATAACAGTAACATCCCCCAAGATGAATGCAAACAGAGGAATGTGCTAAACACACACATAATACAAACACTGCACAGAGCAGAGAAGACAGACAATACCAAAATCAAATGAAGGACCTACATAAGTTGATGGGCTGCAGAAAGCAGCTGCAGGCCATGTGACACCCATAAAATGTGAAAAACATATCGTGGGCAGCTATATCCATGCACAGATTGATGGTAATGTACCATGCTACACTGACAGTGTGAGACAGAGGATGTGCAGATGTGTGTAGCAGGGGAGGCTGAAACGGAAGAATATGTGAAATATCAGGATGACGGTGGAGTACAAGTGCTAGGCAGAGCACACACAGGAGAGGCAAGCAGGTTGAGATGCAATGCACGAATGTGTGTTAGTCGACGACGTGGGTTAGCAGCATGCACATCAGGGTAGGATGGCACATAGCTGGCAGAGAAAGGATGGACGGAAGGATGTCGCACAACTCAGTTAATGGTACAATGTGGGCATGCCACTGATGTACACACATATGACTATCACACTAATGAAAAGCACATATGCAGGACAAGGAATAAAATCCAACACTGCAGACAGGAAGCACACAAACGACCAGTAGCACAAATTGAGACGCCTAAAATGATAACACACACCGCCCATGTGAGGTCACTATCAAAGGCTACATAACAAAAAACTGCATGCCAGTACACAAAACGCCTGCTGGCTGCCATGACAAACAAACACAAAAAAAACTATTCTGTAGTAAATGCACATGCAGATACACCATGTACAGATCAAATTGCACTCTGTATTTTGCAACAACAACACCTGCACAAACACAATGAAATGTCCTGCACCGAATACAGCATGCAAAACAGAGATATAATTAAACACAACGGCATCAGAGGATGCTCCCTGAATCAGGTGAATAATCAGGAGAAGAACAGGAGACAGCTCAACATGCAATCAGGTTTAGCACACCAAACACCTGAATCTCATCAAAAAGAAAGGGCCACATGCAACAGGATGTAAAGACCCTAAAGTGTGAGGCCGTTATTACACAACAAATGTCATGGCTAGGCATCACACAGGATGCACCCTTTTCTACAGTGAATAAAGTAAAGGGTGTGTGTAGAGCTGAGGAACCTGTTGGTACCTCATGGCCGAGTTAGCCCAGTAGAGATTTAAAAAAAAACAGACATGTGTAGAAAAAACATGCATACAGCACACGTCAAACACATGACCATAGCCAATAACAAAAACCACACAATGAGCACACTCTAGCACAAAGATCCCAAAGTGCGTGTGTGGATGTCAACCGTACATAGACAGTGATGTGCCATGTGGCTGTCACAAACACAGCTGGCACTGTACAAGGATGTGAGCATAGGTGACCCATGTACATGTCCAGCAAACGAACACATAAAGGGGATGTATGTTCAAATACCGGAGGACTAACATAGTGACGTGAAACATGGCTTGCACACCAAACAAACAGTGAACAATTCACAGAAGCACCCCATGTGGCCTATGGCAGGTCATGTAACCCTCCATCACCTAGCAACAACAAAAACATCATCTACACCCTGTGACATTGACAGGAAAATAATGGATCCATGGGCTCACAAGGAGTCTTGACTGATACAAAGTCACACATTGAGCATGATGACAGACCTGAAATGCAAACACCAAACGAAACAAATATTGGGTAAATACAGAACTTTATTTGGTTTGCACATCACAAATAGTGTAGACAGTGCCATCATAATGTCAGGGCTGGCCGCATCACCTCGGAAAGTGCTCAAAACCTTTAGCATGTCACAAAGCCACCTCCTACAGAAAGGTCACTTGGTTGACAACAAATTATCCACACCAGGTATAATGTGCATCAGGTGCATGCTCTGCACCTGACACCAGACCCCAAGCCCCCCCTTGCTGCTGCATGTCGCAAATGTGTCACCCACATATGAGTGCATGTACAGATTAGATGCTGCATGCTGAAGACCCAACACACCTCATCTGTCCCTCAGAAAATACCCAACTGTCAAAACAGGGGTCAGAAGAACTCCAAAAAGATATTTTGTGCAAAGGATTTTAATGTACAAAAACATGCAAGAAAAGTAAAGATGATACTCACATCCCAATGCCCGATATGGGATGACAAGCTACACCACTATGGACACAAACAATCATGTAAATCACAATAAGCATATGCTAACAAGTACCACCTGCACATGACCACAGACATAATACCAACTCAACAACCAGCAGAGAACTGCACATATTACACCATCAAGGAGGTCAAAATGCAGTGTTGCTTTGGGGAAACAGTGCATCATCACATATACCAGGATACATGGAATTTCCAAGTTAACATGTATTATTGTCACTCACACTGCCACACTCCAAACATAATGGGGCAATGTGAGTGTCGCTAACACAAGCCATAGTCAGGACAGTGAAGACGGGAAATGCAAGGTGTGTACAGACATGGAGACTGTCATGTATGCACAGTAATCAAACACAAGAAGCAGCATATCAATTAGGAAATAATGGACAAACATATCACAGGGATCCACACAGAAGCCATAGGTCCACATGTGGTGTCACAGAAACATAGTCAGTGAGATGCACAAGCACCAGCCACATGGCAACATGATACAGTGATGCCACACATGCATGTAAACACCCATGGGTCACTGAAAACATCATCCCAAGATGGTGTTGTGCGTGAAAACATTGTTGAGTTTAAATGGGGATCATGTCCAGGTGGCAAATAGGTTGACGTGGACAATAGGAGCACTCCATCGTTGGCCACATGACAAATACATGGGCTGTATGCATGTGTTGTAAGAAAAACATTAGAATATCGTCGGTGCCATGTCATAGCCATGGTCCAAAAACCAAAACACCCAACTGTGACGAAATGTACCACCTATAATGTCCATGTCAGTTGCAGATGCACAAGGGGGGATCATTGTAAAACGTCAGAATTGTATCTGTGATCCAAAAACTCAGGTTACATGTGTCTTTCAGGCGCAGGACATGCATAGTCAGGTGGCTGTGTTCAATATACCACAGTCCTTCTAAGTCCATGTGTGTCCCCCACAATGAGGAGCACCTCCTGCTAATCAATTGCATCAGCAGTGCTATCGACACCTCTGTCATGGTGAAATCAGTAGTCAACGATCAATAATGTCCATCCCAGTCATGTGTTGCACTATCAGAGGTAAAACATCCAATGGCAACATGTCAGAGCAAAGAGTTGCATGGTGGTCTGTCCCCAAACAGGTGGGTGTTCTTGACAACAGTTGCAGTGTAAGAGATGTGCCCGGTATGTCCACTGTCCTGTGTCAGGAGAGGAGAGGTATGTAATCGTCAGACACCTTTGAAAAGAAACACAAATGTCATAACGTCACAGCTGTGGAAATGCTGAAGAAAGGAATGCAAAGGCAAACAGGACCTGATAGCAATATGAAACATAACCATGTGGCCAACATCATTAAGCCTCAACACAGACATGGGTGTCACATGGATATGTTAATGTCCATGCGCCTGTCACACAGGTGTGTTGCAGCTACACACCATATCCAGCTGTTCATGTGAGCCTAGAGAAAATGTTACATGCCCATCAGAACAACATTAAATCATCACCAGTGAAAGACAGATGTAATGAACCATAAGAAAAAAAATACACATACCGTATGTGTGCATCAGGTGTAGCTCATCAATCGCTTGAGGCACTACACATCAATATCAGGAACACCTGAAGGGAGACAGTGTCTGCAAAAGCTGGAGATCCACCATGTCAAGCCAACGTTGATGACGGTCCAGATTATGTGCATATCTGTAAACACAAATGAAAACAGACCAGTGGTTAATGACAACAAAAGACACATGTCCTCGCAATGCACACAGCACATATCCATAATGTTGACAACGTTTACACCACTATGTAAGAGGTAGCATAGTCACAACAGACACCCAGAGGCTCACACCCCTAACAGCACATGATAATGTATGATGTCTGGGCAATGCAACATCACACAGGCAAATGAGAAATACACACACCCACAGTATGGAAATGTCAAATTGACATCTGTAACACATGGCCTGCATGTGCACAGGTGTCGATCTGTATATATAATGGCCCAGTGACCATGCAATGATACCCTGGTGTTGTCTGAGAGTACATTGTTCGGGTACAGAAAAAGTGTAGGCCAACATCACAATACAACAACCTACACACACATGCAGGTCTGTTGCACATGTCACAGTGAACGTGTGGCAGAGGACATGCTTAACCAAGACACAAGGGAATATGAGTGACACCAGCAAGAGATGGTTTACTGATGCTAAACCTAGAATATTGGAAAACAAATCATCTGTGCAATGTGACAGATCGATACCAACATATGATTTAAATGAGTGCGGTCACACCCAATGTCTATGTACAACCACCTACCAAAACAAAATGCATATGTGATGATGTAGAGACACATGGCAAAGCACCAGACCAACACCATCCAAACCATGTATGTCCTCTGCACATGGAGACACAAGATAAGCAAACATATGTCATGTTATAGGCGTGAATCACACACTGCACCGTCATGTACCCAGCTATCACACCCCACAACAGCCCACAATTAATGACTGCTCCCTATCACAATGTACAGATCACAGACATGTCAGAGGCATCACGGAGGTGTCTCTCGAGATCCTGAGGTGTGTGTAGTGTCCCGACCCCTCCCTTACCTCTCTGTCCGTGTACACACAGAGCAATTCAGGGGTATGTGCACACCATTCTGTTGTCTCAGTCCCAGACTGCACTATGAACCTTTTGTCACCATATTGGGAGAAAAGACTCCTCTACCTGTTTAATGTTGTGCCAAAGTTGTATGTTAATCCACTGACAATCGGCAAAAAGCATTGGAAATCTGCACTCCCACCTCATGTATTCCCGTATCATAAACATATCCTGGTTTGTACATCTCATACCGTCTGTAATATTAACAGCTATGTGCTGATGATGTGCACAAATAACATGCATAATGTGTGGCATGTGTTAACATGAACCACCCCATGTCTGCATGTGACAAACCCCTGAGGGCGTCATGCCATCCCAATGTGTGTTAGTCTGAATGTTGAAACATGCATACCCTACATGTGCACCTCTGATAAATAGCTGCCACCTACGTCTGCGTATGTAAGCCAACATAATCATGGCTTGCTTGTGTCTGCAATATATTTGTTCATATGGTCTGTGTTCACTTGACCTACACACATACACAGCCTGTAGCTAACGCATGATGGATGATGTTGCAAGAGCATCAGCAAGATATGGCATCCAATCCATTAAATACCTGCTATACCACAAGCCACACCCACATGGTGTGATCCAACAGGCTATTGTAAACCACCCTTTGCTGTATCTGGCTGATACATCTCACCATGTGTGTAGATACCCATCACTGCAGTGAAGGTAGACTCACCATGTCAAAAGTGTTGTATCACAACCACCTGGCTGCACAATGCTGAAGGTCCACATCCCTAAACATATCCATGCCATGGCTACCTGATCACCAATACATTTTGACATACATCATGCTTGACATCCACACACCACCCACACTGTTCATATCATCTTCCTATACTAGCACTAACTATGTTTATTGTGCTTTATGTGACATGTTGCTACACACATGAGGAGCACACAAACATAGGCATGTCACAGGAGTTTAATACCAACAAAAGCAGCACAAATGTGTCTAATATGAGTGCTACACAATGGACAACAGTCAACAAACAGGGAGTGACCGGCCAACATGAACATATCAACATATGGCTGACACTGTGTGGCACACATATCATGTAAGGTAACACCTTCTGGTTGGACAACATCTGTTTCTATCAGAAGCAGACACTACCTGTGAATGTCACCCTCCAAACAAACCACACAGATACAAACAAACCCCCACATCATGTGCCAGCAACTGCTGTTGTGCAAATCCAACATTATTTGTGGCAGACCCATGCACATATGTGATGTTGGCATTGAGAGTCAACTGGTACTGCAGTGTGCCATCCAGATTCAATCTTTACATTCAAATATAACACAATAAACATTACACACATTGTATAGCACATGTGTGTCGTAAGCTAACTAATACGTACATGAGAACAGCTCTGCAATCAACCTCCGCCTGACCGCTGAGCCCTCCCGTGTGTCACCACTGGCACGTACAGGGGGGCACAATGGATCCTCCTCAAGATCCTCATTAATCTCTGCAGGGATATCGTGCCTGAGAGCAATGTTGTGCAGGATGCAACAGGCTATGATTATCTCGGCAACAGTGCGTGGCTTATATTGTAAGGCCCCGCCTGTCCTATCCAGACACCTGAAGCGACTCTTCAAAACGCCAAAGGTGCGCTCTATGACAGAGCGGCTGGAGGCATGGGCCTCATTGTACCTCTGCTCTGCACGTGTCCGTGGCTGACGAACAGGAGTCAGCAGCCAGGGGCGACAACCATATCCTGCATCACCTGCAGAAAGAAATGTTGCATGTAAATGTAGGGGTCCATGTGAAACATCCCTGACAGTTGTGTAGACATGAGAAACAAACCAACAAGACATTGTGACAACAATATACAGGTCAAAACTATGCAGCTCTATCAGATATACATATGATGACATACAAGCTAAACATGGCTTATCCAGCCCGTAAACACATAGCGAATATTACAAACGTCCATAGCCACCCTTAAATAGTGTGTGTGTGTGTGTGCGCTACATGCGTATGGTGATGCAGTTACTGTCCACATCTGCAAACCCACAACGGTGAGACCACAACAGCGATCCAATGCTCCCATAATCACAGGGTATGTCTCATCAATAACCAAGGTAAAACACACAGTAATTTGCGTGTGGCACACATACACACCATGTATGCCATGGTGGTAGGTAAGAATGAAAAGCATATCACCTGTAGACATTCTTTTTATGAATGTCAACATATGATGTTTAGTTTGTCAGCCATAATAGGCTGTGTATTGTTGTGTGCCAATGCCTGTCATAGCCATCCTCTTCCCAGTCCCCATCCTGTACACATCACTCTGAAGGTGCAGTCGTCCAACATGCACACTGTACCCGTCATTATTTTGGCCCCAAAACATATGCATAGGCACATAACCGTCCGGTGTAGCTGGTTCCAATACCTCGGTGTATGCACCCACTTAGTCCCCTTGCTGTAACTGTACATTTTCCACAATGTGAAGTGAAATGAGGATGGCCAGACAAGATGACCCAAATGTACCCTCACCGACAGTGGCAAAGGCTACTGTAAACACTACATATTGTTGCCAGCCTACTGTGACATAGGCAATATATGTGGGCAAATATATGCACACGTGTTTCCCCTGCTGGAAACCTCAACATCATCCATCAGATATCAATATACACCTACTCATGTTAGATATTGTGCCCTGGGTGACAACTCCATCACAGAGTGCGTGTGTCAAACTGACACACACATGACATGTGTGTAATATAAGGGTTATCCAGAACAAGATATGTTGAATGACAGGGAAACATTATCCAACAATTAAACATCATCAAAGGTGTATGTGGTGGACAAAACCACCCCACCAACCACCCCATGTTTGCATATGCTACCAACATGCACTATGAGGTCATCATCAGCAACATAGATTTCATCACTGAGGTGTCAGCACATGTACAACATGTGCATATTACGGTCATAGACTGTGAGGATAATCATGATGTAGGGTTAATGTTTCTACCCCTACCAGACGTACAAACACATGTAATAATGTATACCAACACCAGTCCTGTGGATGAAATCAATCATATGCAAGGTGCATGTGTCAAACTATAAAACACCTCTACTGTGATCACAAATAGAGACATGTATAATGACATACAGAAATAACACACCCTGACATACTCACCCAGCAATATACAGTTGCCAAAACGTCCCTCCTCAAATTGTGTGAATATTGCCGAGTGATGCAGGATATAGGAGTCATGGGTGGACCCTGCAAACCTAGGGACCACATTCAGAATATGCTGATTTGCATCACATACAACCTGAACATTCAGGGAATGGTAGTGTTTGCGGTTGCGGTACGCTACCTCCCTGTCTCTAGGCGGGACCAGGGCAACATGTGTGCAATCAATAGCTCCCATCACGTGTGGTATCCCGGCTAATGCCTCAAAGGCCTGGTTCAGGGTCCACCATTGTTGCCTAGTGTGGGGTATGGCTATGTAATTCCCCATCCGGATGACCATGGCACGCAGTACCTGGTGGAGACATCGTGAGAAGGTGGGCCGGCTCATGCCACCCACTGCGGCCACAGATGTCTGAAAACAGCCGGAGGCAAAGAAATGTAAGGCAGCAAGGAGCTTGACTAAACCAGGTATGGCATGGGACCGATCAGTCAGGGGCTCGAGGTCAGGTCTAAGATCCTCATAGAGACCCCTAATAGCCCTTGTGCTCAGTCGGTAAAGGGAGATGACCTGGTCCTCTCGCATGTCATGGAGCTGGGGACGGGGCCTGTAGAGGCGTGGCTGCCGAGCCTGCACCTCGGCACGCCTCCTGCGCCGTGCACGAACAACACAGGCTTGGACCGCCACCACAGCTGCAGGTCTGAGTTGCTGCGGGACTATACCCATGCCCTGTGCCCCAGCCCCATCGACACCATCTCCCGTGTCCGGCAACCCAAGCATCTGCCCACTGCACAGGACACATGCAGCAGCATAGACATGCGCCATAAACTCCTCCCACCAAACTAAGAAACAAATAACTATGTCACACACAAAAAACTATCTCAGCACTGTACAAACTACAAGACACACCAGACCATACACACACAGGATAATACAATCCTCAGTACAAACACCAGCCAAACAATCTACACATACACCTGTTTGTACCCTCTTCCTGTCTCTCACCAAACACACCTCTACTCTTCTCTGCCTACAACCCTCAACGTGGACAAGCTGTTCTCCCTCACCTATATTTCCTTTCCCTTGCCGTGACGTCCAATGCGCATGGGCATTTGCTCGCAGACGAAGCTCTAGAGTCACGCGCATGCGCGACTCTACGCATGGGTGTCGGCATGTGCGTGGTGACACGCAGATGCGCATCGCCTTGCGCATGCGCAAAAAGCACCCAGACGCCCATGCGGGACTCCACGTAATGCGTATGCGTGACCATACACATACGTACCACTATTTCCCTCGGCGCATGTGTGTGTTGACGCCTGCAAACGCCCATGCGTATGACGTCACACTCACGGCGCACGAGCGCGACGCACGAGCGTGTCCCACCAAATACACGCCTGCACAAATGCGCATGTGCAGAAATCAAACGTGCAAATACCGTATAAATAGGCCTCAACTAGTTGCACAGGGTGAGGGTTGTTAGAGGAGTTTCACAAAGAGACTCAGAGGTTAAGAGTGAGTCAGTGCCAGAGGATAGGTTAGTGGTAGTCCAGAGGAAGGAGTGAGACATAAAGGTACAGTGTGCAATAGGGAGTGAGGCTGTGGTGGCAATAAGTCAGAGGAAGGCGGGATATAGAGAGTGAAGCAGAGTCTGAGAGAGAGAGGCTGAGGTAGGGGTACGGCACAGGATAGAGGGAGAGGATAAATTACAACATCACTGTAGTATCTGTGTACATGTGCTCATTTACTTGACAGATCACCTGTGTTACAGTGTACTGTATTGTGTCCTCGATTGTAGTGTTATTGTTATCTGTTGTGTGTGCTGTGTCCTGCTGTGTGTTGGTGAACGGGGGTTGTTTGAGAGGTGCCTGTGTTCAAGGTGGAGATGGAGAGGGACAGTGACAGAGAGGGCCAGTGTGAGGAGGCGGAGGATGTGGGGCAGCCAGTTGGTGATGAGTTACCCAGGGCACAGACTGCACAGCCTAGCACGAACAGGCAGGGCCATCTGCTGAGCGACAGCCGTCACATTACAGCCAAATGGCCAAAAGAAAAAGGGTCCCTGTGCCAGCAACACAAAGGAGGAGAGCTGTAAAGTTCAGTGACAGGGAAAACCATATACTACTCTCCCATGTCCTTGAAACTACGATGTATTATTTGGCAGAATGAGCACACGCACATCTGTGGCAAACAGAATGGCAGTGTGGGAGGATCTGCGTACTGCACTGTCTGAGGCAGGGGGCCCCACACGTGATATAGACAGCTTAAAAAAGAGGTTTTCTGACATCAAGAGGGGTGTCCGTCAGCACATGGTTGCTGAAAGGCAACATGCTATGGGCACAGGTGGCGGAGGCCCCCTCACACCCACACTCTCGCCCCTGGAACAAGAACTTGCAGCACGGTTGGGAGACATCTACCTTCGTGGACTGCCAGAGGCCCTGGATAGCGCACATCCACATGCAGGTATGTACACTACTTAATCTTTTTTATATCATATACAATCTCCATATGCCGTACAGGGCAGTCCTATGCAAATACAGTTCTATATGTGTCCCCCAAATCCACATCATGTTGCCATCCTGTTGTGATATGTGTGTGCAATATCCTTACCTCACCATTTCTGTTGACTTGTCTGTGGTTCCACTCGAAACCTACCTCCTCCACCCATCACTCGAGATTATTGCATAATTTAGCACACACACAAATGAGTCACCAGACACACAACACCTGTTATTTACATACAATGCATGACTGTGTTGGTCATTTCCAAGGCATGTTTGTATGACATGACAGCAATACAGTGCTGCATGTGCACCCCAGTGGGCCAAAGGTGATGCCTAGTTGCCATACGCTGCACTATGGGTCACTGCGAGTCACATGTAGCACTGAGAGAATCATATGACATACAAATATGACCCATACTCACAAACCAACACACACATGCAGTGATTTTAGGGTGGGGGCAGTAACACGCATGTGCGGAAATATGTTACAAAACAGAGGAATGGGATGCTATGGGCAAACATGTGCAATGTGACCATGAACAGGAGAAGGGGCGATCTGCCACCTGTGCATGGGCACAGCACACACATGTGTCCCTAACCCAGACACATGGTGGTGACACACACGTATGGGAGTGTGTCCGGTGTCTGGTATGCAGCACACATGAACGGACGCAAAACATCCTGTCTGTGTGTTATGTATCACACATGTATACATATGTGGTTTGCTGAAACATATGTGTGCTCTCTCTGATTCCTCCCAATGCAGGTGACTACAGTCAAATGGGTGCGGAGGAGGAAGAGGAGGAGGAGGGGGCAGAGGAGGAGCAGGAGCAGGATGAGGCGGTGGTGGAAGAGGAGGAGGGGGAGGTCTACATTGCAGCCCCTATGAGTCTGATGGAGGCAGAGGCTGCTGTCTCTGGGGGCAGCACAAGTGCTGGCGATGAGTCCCTGGAGCCACACGTGCGCGCCATGACACCATTGCGTGAAGCAGCAATAGAGACCAGCCAACCACCCATGCCAGCAGAACCAACACCTACACCTCTCCCGGAGTTGATGATGGCAGAGATGAGGGCCTATGGTGCATCATCACATCGTGATGCTGAAGGTGGGTGACAATAGACTGTCACAACCACAACACACACACCAGTAGTCCACAGTTGGTGTGTGTGTGGTGGGCTGTTCAAACATTACCTCCACACGTTACATGTTCTGCTTGATTACTTAGATGTGTGATACCCAAAGGTTGTAGGGTACCTGAAATGATAGCATTCTACCCCCAATAGAATAGTGTATGTACAGGTTGATACACATGGATGCAGACATATGAGGAATGTGTCTGACGGCCCAGCACTCTATGACAACATAAATTGATACAGACATTGGGAAAGCTACATCCTGCCGCTCTGCAGATACCCAAATGTCTTGTACACAGCAGGATGACAACTTAGCCATAGTCTGCTGTGTTAATGAGCATATGTTAAGGTATATGACCATTCCTCAATGTCTGCATTTGCGGGTAGCGGGAAACATAGCCATGTCTTTTGTAGAGCTCTGATGTCCCCCTCTGTTGCTTCCCCTGCTCTGTCCAAACAGAAAAAGCGTGTAAATGTACTACACAAGGGCAATTTCCTTATCGGCCCCACTTATATGGAACTCTCTCCCTCCCGATGTGCGATCCATGGATGATTTAAAGGAGTTCAGAAAACAACTGACATGTGTACTCTTCACTGAGTACTATGGCACAGACATCTAACAGTCTCTATTATTATAGCCTGCATGTAACGTGTTTTACTGTAACAGTTCCTTGATGTTGTGTATCCCAATTTTACCTTCACTCTTAAGTTTAGTCAGTGTATGCCCCCCTGTCTCTGTTCTCCCCTCTTGTGTCTTGGTAACCGCTGTGATTTAAGGAAAAGGCGGTATAGAAAACCTGTAAAATAAATAAATAACTAAATAACTACACATTTGTTACATGGCCTACATTATCTGGACCAAGGACCCTCCTCTGTGTTACAGTGAGGGTGCACATGTATCACTCAGGAGTCACATATGTGCAGCAGAGGTGCACATGTACAGGTAAGGTGTGTCATCCCTGTGCCTACCAGACATCCCATTGCTTCATTAACAAACACATGTCCCTGTCAGAGAATGTGTTTTTCCCTCCACATGTGTCATCAATTGTGATGTCATATCTCGACCTTCCTGTGTTCATCTCCGTTGGTGTCCAGCTGATGTAGTTGTGGCTCGTGCATGCGCAAGCTCCCCTACACGATGGTTATGTGAGAGCTGTCATTGGCCAATCCTGTTGCCACAACTGTAGTATATGGGTGTTTCACCACAGCCTGTAAATCGTTGTGAGGGCATACCACATCTACGTCGTGTGATGTGCCCTGTGGGTTTGTCTGCCTGCCATATACTACTGTGGACATTATGTATATTGGCCCTCTCCATTTCTGTGATTGAGTCTGCCCTATCACATCACCAATCGTGTGGCATGTACATTACATGTTTGTGTATGGCGTTGGAGTAGTGGAGATGTATGGAATATAACACGCTGTATCCCATGCACAGGCAGTCGACGTGTTCTGGAGCGGATACGCCTTGCAGTGGAGCAAAACACAAGGCAGGTGTGTGGTGAGATCCATCAATTACATGAGGCGGTCCAAAACATGCCCGTCACCCGGATATGTGAGGCCCTTGAGGGCATGCTGGATGTTATGCGCCGACTTGCTCCTGCACCACCACCAGCACGGGTTCGAGAAGAGGGTCGTGGCCGGGGGAGGGGGGAGGGGGCCCGACGTGTCAGGCGTGGGCGACCACGTCGCCAATAATGAAACATGATATATGCAATAACATGGTATAATCCTAGTTTATGTTGATCTTACAATGCTCAGTTAGAGCAATATGTATCCAGTTCAACATGTTTTTGAGGTGTTTGTTATGTGTGTCATGTCAATAGCTTACATATGCAGATCATATGTTGTGTGGGTGTCAGGTAACACTTACATTTGTAAGGCACACACATTAGAATATCCATGTGTATATGGAAGCTAATTATGAGACCTACGCTGTGACAATAAACAGCTGTATTACTATACATACAGTGTGTGTGTCCAATGAGTGTCCATGTTGTCCCATGTGTATCGGGGAGGCGGGGGGTGTTTGTGAAAACCCTACATGAGCTGCGCCCAGGTCATCTAGTGATGGGTACAGTAGATGACCCACACACAGGTTCCCTGCTGCAAATACCTCAACAGAGTCAGCTACGATTGTCATGCTGCACAGACATGTGATGTGTCACGTGCACCTTGTTTCCCAACATCCTTGGGGATGCAGCGGCAAAGTGAGAACATACATCCATTTGGTCACAGGGGGACTATGTTCCCAATGGCGTGTTTACGTCACATACTCATCGCCGTGAGAAACCCATCATAGAACACTCATTGGTGGCATATGTGGCTTTTTCCCTTGACCACATCAATAATCTCCTGCCTCCCAACACACCATAGGTACGTCTGTGACAGAGGCAGATATGGGTGGTCTGCCTATGTTTGGGACTCAGATATGTGAAGACCTTTGTTCCACATAGGACCATTCCTGTGCCATGTACATCAGTGAGACAGCTGCTACGTTGCAATGGTTACTGTAGACCCCTAATTATGAACATCGACACCTTATTTGGGGGGTATTGGTTTCACACACATGTTTGCACCACAGAAACATATGTGCACCCACACATATCACATGCTGACATCCGCACACTTTGCCTAGGTCAGACACGTGAGCATTACAGGTTTTTTCAAAAATATATTTTATGATGGAAAACACAACTGGGATAAACTTTACAGACGTGGGAAGGGGGAAAATACCATCACCCTCCCCCCCTCCCCAAACATCCTCCCCTCCCCGCAAACGCCCACACGCAAATATAAAACACACACACACATAAAACAGACACACAGGTGACACCCACCCTCCCCCAGCATGCCCACTGATGGAAGACAGGGCAGCACAGGGCACATGTGGTGACGTCACTAGCACAATCACTGACGCCAGTGACGCCATTGAGGGGGTGCTTGCCGACATGGCAGACGTACCACCTCGGCAACCACCCTCTCAATCACTCCCGCCAGCCACTGCTGAGAGTGACACATCTCATGTATGCGTTGCTCCATCCCATCCAAGGCCACAGACAGGCGGTCCACGCATATGCCACCACACACACACATTGTCAATGTTGTCTGTGTGGTGGCATCTGCATAGGGCCTGTCTGTGGCCCTGGATGGTGGAGGCAACTGCAGTGGCTGGGGGGAGGCCACAGTGCCCTGTGATGCCCTGTCTTCAACATCACTTTCCCAAACCCCTTCTGGGAAATCCTCCACCCCTGATCCCTCCCCAACATCCCCCCCCTCCACATCACCTGCAGCCACCCTCAACCCTGCCTCCCCCACAGACACCCCTTCAGAATGTCCTTCTTGGCCCTCCTGTGTCCTTTCTTCAGGTGATCCAGGTGTTTGCGCCTCCACCACCTCCACCTCATCATCCTCGTCCACCTCCTCCCCCCTCCTCCTCCTCCTCCTCCTCCTCCTCTGTGGTGTCCAGGACCACCACCTCTGCATCATGTGGTGTTGGTGTCCTTCGGAAGAGGTGTGCAGAGGTGGTGGCCTCATCCTCGGTGCCATCACCATCTGTGGAACATGACAGCCATCAGCACGTTTCTCTGTCAGAAATATAGCACATCTACATAGGCAGGTAACACAAAGGCATCTCTGATAATGGGACATAAGTTACAAATACGTGACATTCTCATTATTATACATCATCACCCTTTTGTGAGTTCTCACCCTGGAGGCGCTGAAGGTATGCAGCATGGTGGAGGCGCAGCTCCCTGCCCTTCTTCCGGAGATCCTCGATCTGTGGATATGCAAAGGAAAGGTGAGGGCATTAGTGACTGGTCACCTTCTGCTGGTTTGCCCACACACACACACACACACATCACTGTGCACAGGGTCTTGCTGCTTCTGCGACAGTGCTGTGTGTGTGTGTCATGTACTGCATAGTTTGTCACCTGTCAGCAGGCAGTTCCATGGGCAACACGCATATGTCATGCCATGGGTTCTCCGCTGGTGACAAGGGAGCCTGTGTGTCACAGCTGACCCTCATCCCTTGTGACGGTGTGTGTCAGCATCCCACAGTGTGAATGCACTGCCCCTCCCCTGTCCAACATGTCTCTCTCAGGTGGGGTATACAGCTTACACAGGGATCAACATTGAGAAAAACGTGTGAGAGTGACACGGACATGGAGTGGGCCCCCCCCCCCGGGGATTGGGGGGCTGTTATGTCCTCATGCTGCTGTTACGCCAGGTAAACTCTGACAGGGGTTTGGCTATGCTGTCACCAGATACACACATAACATGGTCTATCACCTGGCTGCAACTTATATGTACATGCTAGTTTGTTTTCACAGGTGTGCTGATGGACTGTGGCTGCCTTCTTATTCCCCACCTCTTTCTATAGCATCCTGTGTGTGTGTCAGATAAAAGTGGGTGACATCATTTGGGTGTGGCCCAGGGCAGTCAGCCCAAACGGGCCATGCCTGGAAGGGCCTTCAGGGAAGCTTACATGGTTCGTGGGGGGTGGCCAGCAAGGCGTCTTAAGTATTCATATTTCATTATGGCCTATTGGCAAACGGGGGGAAACCTACAAAGTGACATACTCCTGTTATCTCATGGCTCACGTGTGTGTGGGGGGTTATGGAACCTCCATTTGTGTACATTGTGACATATAGGTCAGATGACACACAAAATAAATATACACTGCCACACGTGTTTCACTACAATAACTAGTGTCATGCAATGACAGACACAGTGACCTGCTTGATGTTTGGCAATCCATGACCTAGGAAGAGCCATATTGCACGGCCAACATCACAACACACATACACATTAGTTTGCTTATGATGTCATTTAAAATGGACACTGGGGTGTGTTCTCATGCATCCTGGGGTTTCATCAATATAGACACACATGGAAGGCCTACCTCCTTTTGTTCACAGAACATTGGGGGGTCACAGTACCACCTGCATTAGTTGCTTTGTCTGTGCACATGTGTGCAGTGACACCTGTGGCCAGTGTACATGGCTCCCTCAGCACATCCTGTACATACCCTATCGCACCCTTGCATGACCTTGTAGCAACATTGCACAGTTTGTTGCCAATGATGTTGTCCATGCTAGTCACAGTTACACTGCATGTGCTGTGTTACACACATCTATGCTGAGATTCTCTTTAGACATCCTGGTACTCAACCCCACTGGCAAACTGATATGCAACCAATCATTGGCGGAGTGTGGTGAGAGGAGTCATTGTGTGGGTGGCCCTATTGACTGTGACAGGGGACACTAACATAAACATTCACCTTTGACAGGGCCAACAATATCAATGCTTGCACCACTGGCTGCATTGTGGGAGGTGTGTCATATGGGCAAGCTGCTGGCTATGTGCAACCTACGTTGCTCACAGTTGATGTCAGCGTAATGTAGGGGTAGGGGTGGGTATTGTTCCTGTATGGCCTAGGTTATGTTGTTATGTTCATATTCACTGGTTCAGCTGCGCTGACAGAAGGTGTTTTGTGGAAGCAATATCGACAGGGGCCAAACCAACATAACGGCTCTTTGCACCAGTGCTCATGTGTGGGTTTATGTATGTGTTATCCAGCAACATCAGTTGCATGTGTCACTGAAACACCATCAGTGATGTCCATGTGTCTGATGTTGTTGGATTTATCTTAGGTGTTAAGGTTTTGAACCACAATCTGCATGGTGGTATGGGGACATGTCTCTGCTACAGGTTTCTGATAACACATATAATGGCTAAGGGGGATGGGGTGCTGTTACACACATTAACCTCTGCAGCTAGCATATCATCTGGAGACATCACAGACATGTGTGATGAGATATTCACCTCACAAACTATGGTATAGGTCCAAACCTACCTGCCATGAACATACACATTATCTTACTGACATACCCTCCATAGCTATTGCTGATCTGTCCCCCTGTGGGCTGGTTGTCCTACCACAATTCATCAGCTGCACACACATTAGCAAAAGGGTGACTAACACGACGCATTGCGCAGCTCACAGGAATCCTGGGGATAGGGAGAATGCATATAACCTGTTAGGCACACACAAGCATATCCCCATGGTGCCAGATTAGACACTGGGATGGTCTTCCTGGCCTCCAGGGGATAGGGAGCATAGAGCAAAACTGTTAGAGCACACACAACCATATCTCCATGGTGCCAGATGAGCCACTGTAGTGGCATACCTGGCCTCCAGGGCATAGGGAGCATACAGCAAAAACTGTTAGAGCACACACAACCATATCTCCATGGTGCCAGATGAGCCACTGTAGTGGCATACCTGGCCTCCAGGGCATAGGGAGCATAGAGCAAAACTGTTAGAGCACACACAACCATATCTCCATGGTGCCAGATGAGCCACTGTAGTGGCATACCTGGCCTCCAGGGCATAGGGAGCATAGAGCAAAAAAGTTAGAGCACACACAACCATATCTCCATGGTGCCAGATGAGCCACTGTAGTGGCATACCTGGCCTCCAGGGGATAGGGAGCATACAGCAAAACTGTTAGAGCACACACAACCATATCTCCATGGTGCCAGATGAGCCACTGTAGTGGCATACCTGGCCTCCAGGGCATAGGGAGCATAGAGCAAAACTGTTAGTGCACACACAACCATATCTCCATGGTGCCAGATGAGCCACTGTAGTGGCATACCTGGCCTCCAGGGGATAGGGAGCATACAGCAAAACTGTTAGAGCACACACAACCATATCTCCATGGTGCCAGATGAGCCCTTGCGATTGTCCACATGGAATCCAGGGGATAGGGTGTATGTGTTAACCTGCCCATGCACAGACAAGCATTTTCCATGGGTTTCTTAGAGCCTACTGGGATGAGCTCTATGGACCTCTGCAGTTAGGGGAAGTGTTTGGGGCTCTGACAGCACACAGACCAATATCACAGGGCTGACAGCAAACACACTGTGATGGGCTCTCTGTCCTCCTTGTGATAGGGTGGATGCCTGAAATTGGATGGGCACGCACAAGCATTTCTCCAGGGTGATTGCTAGCCCACTGTGATGGGCGCTGTGGACCCATGCAGATAGGCGTGTGTATTGAACAACATGGCCAACACTGCCCATCTCATCTGGGTGTGTGACATACCATCAATGCTACGTTTCACTTAAACTTGTGCTTGTCCCAGGGTGCTTTGTTACAGGTACTGATCCCACCATATCCATATGTTGTTGTTTCTATTTACATCTGCTGATCTAGGGTCTAGCATAATTACAGTATGTTGTGGCACAGCCATGGCAGCAGCTGACATGCCACAAGGGTAGCATGGACACCTCTATGACCATGTCCATCACCACCTGGGTGCAGGTCACCACACTCACAAATGACACAGATACATTTTGCTATGTCTTCTCATCTTGTGCACATTACTGACTCACAGTACCTCATAACAACAGCATGGACATTTGCAATTAGCACAGGCTACAGATCTCATTTTGAGGTACAGGCACCATACACTAACCTCACGTGGGTAGTCTGCTTCACTATTGAACCGTCTTTGTAGACGTTGCCACGCCCTTAGGACCTTGGAGCTGTCCCTGTGCCCGGTGGCCCCTGGGAAGAGCTTGTGCTGGCGTGGTGCGATCAGCCGGGACAGGTGCCTGAGCTCTCGGAGGTTGAAGGAGGGCTTCCTTACTCTGGGCGCCATTTTCAGATATTATCACCTGATTGGACGCAGCGTGCATCACGCACATGCGTAGGGCACCTGACGCGCAAATTTACGTGCACCTGCGCCACGCATATGGCGCAGTTCAGAAACGTATGGCGTCCATGTGCGCACCGAACGCAGTACGTGCATGTGGCCTACGCAGCTGGCGCATGTTTGCAATATTTCACGTGCAACTGCGTCACGCAAATGCGCACAGAAAAGTTTATCGCTAGAACCTGCGCGACACACATTACATATACACTGTTGTGTGTCATTTATCTTACGGAACTGAACACCATTTTCGAATGTTGATGTGTATACACATTTGGGTCTTGAACCTATCAACACATACACAATGGTTCTTTGGCTTCTGTATGATGTGATGTGCTATGGCCTTCACATTGCAATGACTGCCAATAATAAGGGTGATGTTAATTAAAGAAGGTTGCTGTGTGGGTACCCGTTAGTGTACTGGTGCCATATACGGAGTGGCCGTTTCAGGGCGGACATAGACAGACACCAGAGCAAACCTGTGCGTGTCGCAGTAATGTGCGGGGCCCACATTGGCGCGTGGGAAGGCTACGTGGGCCGCTGCTGCATAAAACATACAGCAGAGCCGTAGTACAATGGTGAAGACACTGACCCATGGTGCAGGGGCCATGGGTTCAACACCCCATTGTGCTCGATGGAAAGAGGCCAGCTGCGGCATCAACTGTAGTGGGAAAAAGTGTTGTGGGAGGTATAGTAATTTTGGGCGGCAGAGGGCGGCGCACGGTTTATTTTTAACGGCATGAGTCGGCGCACCGTTCATTGGGGGCGGCAGGGGGCGGCAGGGGGCGGCGCACTGTTAGGTTTGGGGGGCAGAGTGCGGCGCGCTGATGTATGAGGGGGCAGTCCGATAGTGGGCGGCATAGGTGGCGCACTGATGTGCACAGCAAACAGTAACAGAGCCTTAGCACAATGGTTGGGATACTAACCAATGGTGCAGAGGTCAGGGGTTCAACCCCTCACAGTGCCCAGTGAGCAAGGTTGGCTGGGGCAGTAAGTATTATGGTGAGGTGTGCTGTAGGAGGCCTTATAGTTTTTTTTTATTACCCACTACCAGTATACCCGCTCTAACAGCGTGTTAATATATGGAGGCCCGTAAGGCACATGTTACAGTGCACAGTCCGCAAAGGCACCCTAGCAAGTCCCCTATAGGGCACCATGTATGCTGCGCCACAGGATAATGTATAGTGCACGCAATATGGATGGCAACCATAAGGTGGCCTATAGGGCGCCCTATAATGCACCCTCAGAGGCACCCTTATGGGTACAGTATGGCAAGGGTGTGTTTGATGCCATAAACATATGTCCAGTAAAAATGTACAATGCTCTAGACAACCCTATCACAGAACCCCTCTGTGGACTTGAACCCATGACCTCCTGCTATAAAGGCAGTAACGGAACCATTGGGCTATGGCACTATAGCTCTGAGTAAGCGCCTGTGTGGCTGCAGAGAGCCTGCACGTCACCCCACAGACAGTCTGCTGCTGTAGACAGGACGGGGTAGGCCACCCGTACCCATGATGCAATGCACATGCAAATCAGCTGCCCACAGATGCACACAAGATGGGGACTGCACCCCAAAAGCTACACGGCATGGTAGGGGGAACTGTCCGTGTCCACCCACACAGAACCTCGGCCTGGTGGGGGGCCTGAGCGTGAGGACTGCCGGCGAGGGGTAGCTACACACCGTCACATTGTGCAGGTAATGTGCTCACCCTGAGGGTGGGTGGTGGCGCCCAGGACCAGGTCCACATCAACGGCCATGGCTGAATGAGGCCATGCCAGAGCTCAAAATCAGTATTAACCTGTGTGATAAGAAGGTGTTGCAAACTCATCATGGATACCCCTTCTGTCTTAGTTGGTGGTTCCCCCCCCCCCCCAAATGCCAAACAGGGTCTCCCATCAACAGATCCCCATCCTTTCCCCCCCCCCTTGCACTAATGGCAGTAGAGTGGGCCATCAGCCCCTGTCCTGCTGGGGGACAGACACCCTACAGGGCAGTCCAAGCAGCTCCACACACATCCAAAACACACTATCAGACAGACAGTAGGCCTGGATATTCAGGGGTGCACCCCAGCACTATCTGATATTCTCCTGCAGCAGGCCATCAGCTGCTGCACCCTGCAAGGAGCTCCATCAGGACACATACCAGCTGTGCAGAGTCTGCTGGATAGTCCTGATAGGATTGCATGCACCCCAAACTGGGGTGGCAGCACACACAGGCAGATCAGTCCATGAAGAGGCCCCAACAGGACACCCATATATATCACAGGAGAGAAATGCTATACAGCACTATGGGGGTGCCTAGCCATGCTGTCATCACTGCACGCTCAGGGTGAGAGTGATCCACCAGCAGCAGATACAGAGGTCAGCCTGTCTGTGTAGGTGGTGGCTGGGCATTACAATGTCCCAGCCAGTGCCCCATGCCCTGTGCAGATGCATCCTGGCCAGCACACCCTGTCTGAGCTATACCCATGGTACCTTGCTGCTCATTATGCACATTGTCAGGCCAATACTGGCAAAAGTGCTGGCAGTGTGGCCTGTGGAGGGTGTTTGTAGCCAACACACACTGTATAGACAGACACCCCCCCCCCTCACCTATGCCAGCATTGTGCTACTATTGGGGGAGTCATTCGACGTGCCCACCACACCAGTCCTGGGAAGGGTACAGGCATGGATATGGTACACAGTACTGCTGCGTGTCACTCCCCAGGGTGGTAAATACTGTCAGGGGCCAGACCTGGGGCACGCACCACAGACAGCCGACAGCTTGTTCTGCTGCAGCACAAGGAGCAAACAGTGCTGAGCGTAGGACTGTCTACCTGCCAGTACCCACATCAAACGTTTGTGGTCTGTGTACCGTGTACCCAGGTATAGGGTGGCATTGCTAGGGTACGCAGGAGCTAGATCTGGGAGATGCCCCCCCAGGGGGCTTTTCCATTGTGGCCTGTGGGTGTGGGTGCGTCTGGACCTGTTGCCTCTTGCTTTACGGCAGAGTGTCCCTACTCCAGTCCTGGTGTTCCAGACACTGTTCGGGCCTTCATGCTGTCCCCTATGAATATGCATGGGCTACAGTTGCATAGCATGGGGGTGGTGCAGACATCTGCAGCACAGGCATCTGTCTTAGGGGAAGCATGGAACCTGAATGGTGTTTGGCCCTCCAGGACTGCATTTGGGAGACTCTGCTGGAGATAATGTGCCTGTTTATGGTGTCTGTGTTTGGTGTGGTAAAAGATAGGCGTATTGACCATGCCTATGTTCTCAGCAATAAAGGTTTGTCCTTACTACCACGGTGTAGCTGTGGGGTGAATATGTGGACAGGGTTGGCGGTAGCTGCAGCTGGGCTCTGAACCTGTGACCCTCTGTTCTTGCACACACTGTCTGTGTGCACTGCACCACCGTGTAGCCACTGATTGGCTGCAATCCCTGGGTGGTCCATGACTGTACATCCGACAGGGCCTGTCTGTTGCAGTGGACGGTGCCAGCCTGCACATGGCCTGGCCACTGTCCTCTGTGGCTAGCAGCCACTGCCCCCTCCACCATCTGAACCCTTCCGCCAACATGCTGGCATGTCCTTATCCTTGCAAAGGGATATGACCTGATTGCGTAGTGGAACCCCAGGACTGTATTTGGCTCACATGGTATAGCGGTCTAGCTGTTGTTCTTTAGCAAGGTTTTTGTGGAACGTGGGCCACCCATTACGTGATCATGACCAGGGACACAATTGGCCCTTGCCACGTGGGGTGAAGGCATGTACAGGCACATCTGTCGTACATAACCTCTACCTACTTAACCTCTACCTACGTGTCCTTGGCCCCTACAGTTGTGGCACTACAGGACTGCATTTGGGGGACGCGGCTGTTGGTGATGCACATTGTGCTGGTGTGTGTGTGGTGTAGGGTAAAATATGGGTGTTTGCAACATGCTTTTGTTCTGTGCAATAAAGGGGTGTCTCTGCTATCTGTGTTTAGTGGTGGGTTAAATGTTGGGATTGTGCTGGCATGTGCCACAGCTGGGATTTGAACGTGTGACCCTCTGGCCCTAGAGGTACCGGCTCTGTCCACTGCACCACACTGTGGCCACAGAGACAGTGCAGTCCCTGGAGATAGTAGACCTGGCAGGGTGGGGTTCCAAAACCTGCTCTGCACATTATTACTGTGAGCTCCTTCACCCTGTCTGGTGACAAACGTGCAAATATAACACGGGTATGACATCCGAACAGAGGGGGATAGCATATTCCCATGCTGGGCAACAGTGCTATTGATGGACAACCATAAGTAACACTCCCAGGAGGGGTCCAATACACGGAGACGTTTTTGGAGGTGTCTCCGCTCCGTGCCCCTTTCCAAACAACTGTTATTTTATTTTTTTGGAGCTCTGCTGGGTGTGTTTTTAACTTTTGCGCATTACTATACCTGTTCCCCAGCTGATTTACTATTTTAATGCTTTTGTTGTGGTAATTTCCTCTTTTTCATTGCAGTTTTGTGCTGTGCACATGTATCACACTGCTGACGTTTTGCATGTTTCCCCGGTTTTGCTGTACATTGCTGACGGAAATGGTTTCTCTTCCCTTTATATGCCCTCTACCGCGAGTGTTTCACTCGCGCTATTTTTTACATGTAAATTCGGGCCCGATACTGTGCGGGGAGCCTCTCCCCTCCCACTCTCCACCCATTGACCCCGTCCCTCCGCCCCTCCGGAGCCTTCCTCCGCCCTCCTTTAGCCGTTCCACGCCTCTATCGGACATTTGCGGGCCCGCACTTGTACGGGGCCCGTTACTGTACCGCGTACCTGTGCGGGGGTGACAAGCACGTGTGCGGGGCGTTTAAACGTGTTTCTGCGCGTTTCAATGCCGCGTTGCCGTGCGCTATTTTGCGCCGCGCAGATTTGCGGACTTTAGTAAACATGCCCCTTAGTCTACTTACTTTTCCTGTAGTTAAAAATACATTTTGCCCCTATGTACACATTTATTAACATACAGACTGAGAATTTTCAGAGAACCTGCAGAAATGGATTGGGAAAAGTGCCCTACCCATGTCTTTCCAAAGAGAATTTAACTTTCAACATCTGCTTTTTATTTGGTTATTTCAAATATCCACTGAGCTCTCTAGGAAAAAAAAATCCTTCCTTTTCTTTATTTTGACTTAATTTGACAACCCTTTGACCTTGACTTGTCAATCTTTTGAAAAAATTATGCAAGCAATCATCTTTCGACTTGTTAAAATATTTTCCTGGATGCAGTCAAGTTTAGTTGGACAGCTTCTAATTAACATGAACATCTGAATCCCACCATACTGCAATAAATGGAATTCATGTTTCATCTGCTTTAAAGACCTTGCATTTACAGTGTCTTTCACCATGTAAACCGGGGGGGCGTTGCCCTACTTCATCGTGATGATATGAGTGCCACCTCAAGTGAGCCACCAATGGAAACTTCCTGCTTTATATTTTATTTTTTCTACAATACACTTTAGTGTTTCAAGAACCTCAAATTTCAAATCAGGACTTACCAAGGGAAGAGAACTCTCTCTCACAGAACCATGAACAATTTTACTTTTGAAAAAGTTCTACTTTTAATTTGTAAACATAGTGCAAATTAAAATTTTGTAAACAGACAGTAAGAATCTTTAGAAATGTAGTCAAGTATTTTCTGTGAACAAATCTTTAAATGCTTTTAGTCCACAGTGGTTTACATTGGGGTATATTTACTAAATGGCAGTCTGCTACCGCCATTTCGGAAACATACCCATCTCTTTAAAAAAAAAGGCACATATTAGTTAACCAGTTTAAAGCTTGAGATTTCTTTACTCTTTAGTAGATTAAAAGTTATGTTCTCACACTGTCTTTTATCTGTAATTTTGCAGGTTGTAAACGGGGGTGCTTGTTGTGAAAGTTCCACAATCTTAGCAAAGACAGGATTTTATATGACTTGCAAAGGATTGTGGGTGTTGTAGTTCATTCACACCAAAATCAGCCGTTCAACAAAAATAATGAATTGTAGTTGCTCGAGTGTAAGCAGAAAACAGATTTTAGTTATGGGGAGTTATTCCCTCGCACAGATATGCTTGGTAACATCAATAGGATACTTTCTTCAGGAATTGTAATCAGGAAAACAAAACAACTGTATAAGGCAACTGAAATACTTAGGCAACAACTCAAGAAAGACCTTGATGGAACAGAAAAGGTCTTTCTGCTAGCCCCTGCTAATAACTTTCTTAGCAGTGCTTAAAATGAAAAACAAACCCAAAAGGAAAAATGCTCTTTATCAAAAAAACAACTTTCTTCCATTCACACAGTGAAGAAGTTTTCTTTCCAGAGCTCACGTGCACTTGTGCCTGGCTTACTCCCAGGTACTTAACCAGCTGCAAACCCTTGCTGGTCCACTCTCCACGTGGCTCCAACTTACCCCAAAGCTTTCACTTAAAGAAACTTTTCTGGGTAGTTAAAAAAGCACAGTACAGTTCCTTTTGGTGATTGTTGCTTTACTGAGGATTACTTTAAAACAGCAGCTTAGACAGAGAGCAATCCATGCATTCTACTTGCTCATTTGATATTTCCCCTTGCTCCTGAAATATCATGGAATCATTTTCATGCATTGGCTCAGAGGAATTCTCTAACTGATCACTCTCAGGATAGCATTTGTTTCCCTGCTGTCTTCCTTGTGAAAAGCTAGGGAACAGATCAGAGTTCATACCTGAGATCACGCTGCAATTAGGTTTCCTCTCTGGGTATTGTTGCCAGTAGGTGGCAAAGCTTCTGTGCCCAGCTCTCCAGTCAGAATCTCTGGACTTTAGGTCTCTTTTCCCATACCTCCTTAAATAGGTATCAGAGCTCCTTCTTTCTGTAGATGCAGCCGTCTCCTTTACAGGTGCTCTCTGGGGGTTCCTGGCTCTATATCTCCAAGCCTCTGGTTTCTTCCAGTTCAATGAAGAATGCTTGCCCCTGGAATCTCTCCCAACATACGTACTGCTTTGGGCTCCTTCCTTAGACCTCCTGGATGTCTTGCTGTTCCTCCTTCTGTGTTCTCTCTGCTGTTGCCGTCCTCTCTCTTGCCATTGCCAGCCTTGCTGTAGCACTCCTTTCATTCCTTCCTGTCCTTTCTCTCCTTTCTGTCTGTGTGAAGAATGTCTTTTACTTTTAAAGTGCTTAGATGGACACTCCACCCTAGCACAGTCCAGGTGTTCTGAATCAAGCCCTGCCCTAGGAGATGGGTGATTAGGGATTACCTCATAGCTTCCTTGATTAGGCACACGTTTCCCCACTTCAGCTCTCCTAGAGGCTTTCTGTAACCTAGTGCATTCTGGGTCTGGTAGTCTTTTATGCAAACACTCTGTTTTAGTGCTTTTACCAGCCAGCACAGGTTGGTTATTCAGAGCCAATTCACCTCTTGTATTATTCCTTCCTGAACTATGATAAGCTTCCTTATCACAAGGTGAATGAGTATTATCACTCAGATAAAGACACTTTTGATTTAAAAAAAAAATCATCTACTAGTGCTTTGTCAAGAAATTGTCACTGTGGCATGTCGGCCACTTATCTCAAATCTTCTTTCCAGGTTCTGCTGCTTTCTTGGATGTTGGGCACCTTAGGAACCCCTCGGCTCCAGTGTTGTCCAGCTGTAGTCAAGATACCCACTTCCTATCTTTAAAAATCAATAAAAGAGACAATTTCCCTGCTAATAATGAACATTTTTATAGGATCTATAAGATATAGGGAGGAGCAGCCTAGTGGTTAGAACACTGGCTTGGTAACCTAGCAACCAGGGTTCAATTCCCACTAGCACTCCTTGTGGCCTTGGGCAAGTCACTTAACCCTCCACTACCTCAGAAGAAAGGCCTGGCAATCTACCTCCAGTGACACTGCCAAGAAAACCCAGGAGCTTCTGGGTCACCAGGAGTCAGGACTGACTCAAAGGCACACATTGCATTTTTACAAGATATATGCAGCGCTGCACAGACACATGTAAAAGACGGCCTCTGCTCATCAGAGCTTACAATCTAGTCAAGACAGACAACACAATAGCTGTAGACATGGGATACATCTAGGGGGAATGGTAAGGAAACAGGTGAGTCAAGATCCAAAAGCAGCAGCGAAAAGGTGAGTTTTCAGCCTGAATTTGAAATAGGTCAGAGAAGGCACCTAATGTGCAGACTCAGGTAGTTTGTTACAGGCACCATGGCCAAGGTCCCTCCCCTTTTCCTCCTGTCACCAACTGCTCCATTTTGTTCTATGCTCCTGGTAACCGAGGCCCTTCCTCTCCGTGGTACCTCTCCCCACCCCCTTTTTCTTCAGTGAGGTTCCGCCCGCTGTGCTGAACTCTCCCCCATCCCTGCCCCTCGGTAGGACCTCACTGCCTGTTGAGAAAGGAAGGGGGCAAGTGACTCTTGCCTCCTTCCCTTTATCTCTGGCACAGCCCCCCCTTCCCTCCCTCATCTTTCTTGACTGCTTCCTTGGAGGCCCTTCCGCATCTGGCCACCCTGTTATGGGACGTGAACCCAATCAGTGCCAGCCCACCATTAAGTCCTGATTCCCCATACATTCATACACACACATATTCCTTATTTGTCCTGTTTCCTTATTTGATACTTCATTTCAACTAGTTAGCCTTTCATTTTAAAGGTTTATTTCCTTATTTTAGACTGTACTGAACGCTTTCATTTATTTTTAATGTGACTGCCAGTCTGGTTTTTTTATTTTCATTTTCAACCTCTTTTTCCTTTTTATTTGGCCCCTCAGCATCACCTTGATGCCATGGCAAACCTGGGCAGCCAGAAAGCAAGCTCCCCCTGCCTCCCTACAGCACAAATTCAGGCTGAATTTGCCCTGCTTTTAAAAGCATGGCCAGGCATTTTTAAACTTTTTTCTCTGCCACTATAATCAGATTACACATTGCCTGATAGCCAGCTGATTACACTCTTTATTCCATTTCTATTCGTAAGAGTTTCCAGTTGTGTGATTTTGTCCCTGAAAGAAATTGTGATATATGGCTGCTTCGTGGGATGTGATATGTGCACAACTCTGGACTCTTGATTTCCTGCATAGATCTAATGAAACGTGTGTCTTAGTATCCAGTTAAATCTAGAAGTGCAATACCTGTGCCGAAAGATTTAGGACAGTTATACTGTATGTGTGGATGGAATTTCCAGGAAAAGTTTAGCTAAAAATCTAGCTCAGGGGCTGATGCACTACCTTGTGGGATCTCCTGTAAGGTTTCAGTCTTTTTGCAGAAAAATCAGCAATAGATACCTATAAAAATTGAGTTGGGCAATAAATTATATTTGAAAATTTGTTAGTTCTATGAGGAGGGTTGTTGTAGTTTGCTAATTGAAAGCCCCCAAAAAAATAAGATTGAGAAAATAAACAGTTTGAAGGGCATAGAGTGTTTCTGCCTCCTTGTTTTAAGCTTCGGAGTGGTGTTGTGGCTGTGTAATACTGTACACTTAGGGCTCGATTTTCAGCTGTCCGGATCTTCGAAGGGCTATGTGCCCCCTCAGTGCAATGCCCTCCCAGTCAATCTCTAAACTGGTTATTCAGTGCTGTGACGATGGCATTGAATATCTGGTGATCGCCGCAAAAGCCAGAAGCCATCAAAGTTAACCGGGCGACAGCGATATTGGATGTTGCCCGGTTAGCTCCTGCATCTTAGGTGAAGGTTTTCCTCGCCTATCTTTAAGGTGCAGATTGCTAACAGGGCAGCATCCAATATTGCTGCTGCCTGGTTAGCGCCATTCTCCACCTCTGCTCTGCCCCAGAACACCCCCAACACGCACTGATGCTAATAGGATAGCACCGGGACACACAGGGGACTTAGATGGGGATATTCACTGGCACTAACTATGTAAGAGCATTGAATATCCCCACCTAACGCATTTACATGGTTTACTGGGCTGTGAACTGTAGAAATGCCTTTCAGATATCTTTCTAGACTTATACCCCAGATGCACTGTTTGAAAGATCTCACTCTTTAGCCTTCAATCTCACTTTGGCTTGTGAGGTGTCACGAGCTGCTAAAAGACAGGCAGTCCATGCGCTGAAAAACTGAGGATCCATTCTGATAGGAAGATTAGGAAGACAAATACATTCCCCTTCTCCCAGGCTGCTGAAGAGTGTGATCATGGAGGGATAGTAACTGGGCACTGCAGGGTCTATGCCAAGCCGGGTGGATGACCTTGGTGACAATATCTGAGACAGCACACTTGGGGAGATGGTGCTCTAGGGCAGGATAGTCCTGGGTTTCACAGGGCACTAAAAGACAGACAATTCCTTCCTGCCAGAACTTGAAATCAATTCTATTAGGAGCATTAGTCTGACATACCCATTCCCTCTTTCCCCGGTATGTTGAAGAGTGTGAGGTTGTGTAACCGGGTACTCCATGACTAGTATCAGAGGCAGCATGCTTAGGGTGACAGCACTCCAGGGCATCACAGGCCTGGTGGGTGGTACAGGGCAGTCCCTGCCCACAAGAGCTGGGAATCCAATCTGAATATATGATAATTTTTATTTATTTATTTAACTAGTTTTGTATACCACTTTATCCTTCAACCAAAGTGGTTGACAACACAGTGGATCTACATTGAATGAAAAAGGGGAGGGGAGCTACAAGACTTACATATAGACTTTAATCACTTGGTTCCTAGTTCTCCCTTATGTGTGTCGGTGGGACATAGGTTCTCTATGTTACTTGCTCATAGTATTCTGTGAACAGGAGGGTTTTGAGGGCTTTGCGGAAGTCCTTGATGTCGTTCAGGGCTCTTAATTCATCTGGGAGGGAATTCTGAAGAGCTGGTGCTGAGAGGGAGATAGCTCTTTTGGAGGTAGCCTGTTTTGTCTTCTGGTATCCAGTGGGAGTGCGGAGTCTGTTATTGTCATTATCTCATCTTGGTCTGTTGGTTGTTTCTCTGGTTAATGCCTTGTGCAGGATATTCGCTGAGCATTGATGTATGATTTTGAATATGTTTAAAGTTGTTTTGAATCTTGCCCATGCAGTTATCGGTAGCCAGTGTAGCTGCTGCAGTACAGGTGTGATCTGCTCGTGTTTGGCAGTGCACATAATAATGCGTGCTGCAGTGTTTTGCACCAATTGGAGTGGGTGGGTGGATTGCTTAAGCAGACCTTGATATAAAGAGTTGTCCAGTATTGGAATGATTACCGCCTGGCAGACGGTGTGGAAGTTGTCCTGATTGAAGATTGGTCGGAGCCTTCTGATGATCTTTAAACAATGGTATGCCTTTGCAGCGGTTTTGCTTATATGCGAGTGTAGGTTCAGATTCTTGTCCAGTATGATGCCTAGATATTTCACTTCGTCCCTCATTGATATTGTTTTGTTTAAGACACTGATGACTTGAGGTGGGTTGAAAGTGGTGTTCCTGGAAATGAACATTGCCTCCGTTTTGTCAAAGTTGATTTTGAGGTTACTGTCAGCAAGCCAGTTGTTCATATCTTCTAGGCACTGGGTCATATGCATTATATCGGGTGCCAGTGTATCTATTGGACTCAAAATAAACAGAACTATCGTTCACGATCAACTTTGTGAAGGATCAAAAAATAGCATACGAGGTCTCAGTATAAGAGAACACTGCTGTCTCTAGGTTCACACCTATTAGCAGCAATCGTGTTATATCACATCAATGACCTCTAGCATATATTATAAAAAATGAATCTCAGTCCTTATGATGTTAATATTTTAGACAGATCCTATTCACTAATGGACTATTATACTCAGCTTCAGAAAAGGACTAAGTCACATCCTCTAATCCACAAATGATCCCAACGTGCAGTCCCGGTACCAGCCAGACGTTTCAAAGCAATTTCTTCAGGGGACCGTTAAGAAAACTGCATAAAACATAAGAAAACCCAATAAACCATCACCCTCACAAAACTAAAATATATAATGAAACACATAACCAAAAACCCCTCTTACCACAGATGCTGCCCACGTTAACTTATTCTTCTACACCGGCTGACCAATGTCGACCGCCAGCAAAAAAACGCTGCGCATGCGGGCTGTATGTTACCAGCGTCATGTGACTCTAGTAATGTGGTCTATGCGGTTGTATGTCCGTGTGGCCTCTGCTATATCGGAAAGACAATTCGTTCGTTTCGTACGCGTCTGAGAGAGCATCGAAGTCGCTTAAATCGTAAATGTGTAGAGGCTCCTATGGTTCAACATTGTGTGGAAACAGGTCATATATTTGAGCAGTTACAATGTTTGTGTTTGGAGCAAGTATTGGTTGGTAGTCAAGGGAAGACTTTGGATCAGACACTTAATAAGCGGGAACAACGGCTGATCTTTAGTTTAAATACTTTAGCCCCGAAAGGTTTGAATGGCCAGATAGAATGGTCTGCATGTGTATAAGGAACTATTATTTCTAGTGGGGAATAGTTTCTCCGTGTTTTAGTACTGTTGCCAAAATGTGGTTTCTGGCGGTGTGCCAGTATTTTGATTGGCTGTGCCCGAGGGGTCTAAAAATGACGCTGGTAACATACAGCCCGCATGTGCGGCGTTTTTTGCTGGCGGTCGACATTGGTCAGCCGGTGTAGAAGAATAAGTTAACGTGGGCAGCATCTGTGGTAAGAGGGGTTTTTGGTTATGGGTTTCATTATATATTTTAGTTTTGTGAGGGTGATGGTTTATTGGGTTTTCTTGTGTTTTTTGCAGTTTTCTTAACGGTCCCCTGAAGAAATTGCTTTGAAACGTCTGGCTGGTACCGGGACTGCACGTTGGGATCATTGGTGGATTAGAGGATGTGACTTAGTCCTTTTCTGAAGCTGAGTATAATAGTCCATTAGTGAATAGGATCTGTCTAAAATATTAACATCATAAGAACTGAGATTCATTTTTTATAATATATGCTAGAGGTCATTGATGTGATATAACACGATTGCTGCTAATAGGTGTGAACCTAGAGACAGCAGTGTTCTCTTATACTGAGACCTCGTATGCTATTTTTTGATCCTTCACAAAGCTGATCGTGAACGATAGTTCTGTTTATTTTGAGTGTGCTTTGTCGTTCAGTGACCAATTTGATTTTTAGTGTATCTATTGGGGCATACAGTATGATGTCGTCAGCAGATAGGTGATAATATAGTCCATGGAGTTGTATAATGTTACAAATGGGTTGGATGTATATATTGAATAGGATGGATGATAGTGCTGATCCTTGAGGTATCCCCTGGGTGATGGTGAACTGCGTTGATTTCCTTTGGTCGCATCTGACTTGTTGGGTTCTGTTGCTAGGAAGCGTATGTTTAGAAAAATTAAATGACCATGAAAGGAAAGAAAGGAGGAAAATAAAAACAGGAGTGATGCAAGTGTGCAGTAAGATACAGGTCATTTCTAGGGTATGCTGAGGGGCTGCTTTAGTCCATGATGCAGCTGAAGAGAGATGTCTTTACAAGAAGAGTAGACAAAGCTGCAGCGTCTCGTGCAACAGTGTAAGAACGGGTGCTCAGTGTCATCTCCACAGAGATGCAAAGGGAAGTTTACATGGCGCAGGGTGGGGGAACAGGTGAAGGCAACTCAGCCTAGCAGTAGGGGCACCATATTCCCTGCTGAAAAGTGTGTGGAGATGGTCTTTGCAGGTATATAATCTGAGGAATCCACATGATTAGGATTTGTATCTAAATTATGAGATATTGAAAATTTACTTGTTAAAGGTGTTATTAGTGTGCTAACTGGTGAGAAGGTAGAAGAAAGTCATACTGGCAGTGCCAAGATAAAGAGCATCTCACAGGTGCAAGGGGCAATAGAGAGTGGGAAGGATGCCACAAGCCTTTCATTGCCTCCTCACCCTCAGCCTCATCAGAGACTCTTGGTAAAATTAAAAAGTCATAGGATAGGAGGCAATGTAATATTGTGGATCAGGAACTGGTTAAAAAAATAGAAAACAAAGAGTAGGACTAAATGGCCAATTTCCTCAATGGAGAAAGGTGAAGAGTGGAGTACCCCAGGGATCTGTGTCGGGTCCGTTGTGTTTAACATATTCATAAGTGACCTAGAAATGGGAATAGCGAGTGAGGTGATCATTGTCCTTTCTAGTTCCCTTCTTAAGCTGTTCTGTGTTTTGGCTGATTAGTCACTGCTCCCCCATTTCCTATTGTAATATGCAGTCAGAGACTGGAACAATGCTAATTGAATGTAAAGAAGGGTCAATAGTTGCATTTTACTGTGTCCTGGGATACCTGGGGTTTCTGGCTCATATTAGCTTCATTGTGGCTTTCCTAGCAAGAAATCTACCGGACGGTTTCAATGAAGGCAAGTAAATTACCTCCAAGCATGCTGATAAGAACATAAGATATGCCATACTGGGTCAGACCAAGGTCCATCAAGCCCAGTATCCTGTTTCCAACGGTGGCCAATCTAGATTATATGTGCCTAGCAGTTTCCTCAAAAGACACAGGCTCCACAATGCTTGTATTGGATCAAGCAGTGATATCCTGGGTCCCTTTTTAATAATGGTTTATGGACCTTTCCTCCAAAAACTTGTCCAAACCTTTTTTAAATCCAGCTACACTAACAGCTCTTACTACATCCTCCGGTAACAAATTCCAGAGTTTGATTACACGTTGAGTAAAAAAATATTTTCTCTTATTTATTTTAAATAGTAGCTTCATTGCATGTCCCCTAGTCTTCCTATATTCTGATGATGTAAACAATCGATATACGTTTACCCGTTCCACTCCGTTCATTAATTTATAGACTTATATCATATCTCCCCTTAGCTTTCTCTTTTCCAGGTTAAAGAGCCCTAACCTTTTTAGCCTGTCTTCATAGGGATATCCTTCCATCCCCTTTACCATTTTGGTGACTCTTCTCTGAACCTTTTCTAATAACGCTATATCCTTTTTAAGATACGGCGACCAGAATTGCACACAATCTTCAAGGTGTGGTCACACTATGGAATGACAGAGGCATTATGTTTTATTTTCCATTCCTTTCCTTATGATACCTAGCATTCTATTTGCTCTCTTGGCCACCGCTGCACACTGGGCGGAGGGTTTTAACATGTTATCCACAATGACGCCTAAATCTTTTTCCTGGGTGGTAGTTCCTAATGTGGAACCTTGCATCGTGTAACCATAGTTTGGGTTGTTCTTCCCTAGGTACTGCGGCGCTCCTGCCCGGCCTTGGGGCTAAAGACAGGAGCGGCGGTCTGATGCTTCGTGAGGAAGGAGAGTAACCTGTATCCAGGGAATGCTGGGTATTGTAGTTCCTGCTCCTCTCGCTCCGAAATAAAGAGTTGTAGTTATGGGGTTTCCAGTATATTTATTATAGTAAAGGATATTGTTCCATCACATGGCAAATAAATGCAAATAAAATAGGTGCTTCAAATGCTAACAGGAAAACAAAGGATAAAGGCAACTTAAAGTATAACTGCTTCTTTTCACTTCTAAGCAAATTACTCACTTTGCCCCAAGAGGTCAGTTAGTTTCACTGCAGCCTCTTTCAGCCACTGTTACCTTCACAGTGCTGGGGAAAATCAGGTGCACATAATTAGAGCTTTCTCAGCAAGGCAATACAACAGCTCCGTAGCATTCAATTCACATACGGTAAAAAGCAGTTTCCTTCAGCTTGGCATCTCTACACAGCAGACCGTGCAATCCATGCTCTCACAATCTGGTAAATCTGTATTATCTTGTGTTAATTCTTCAAGCTGTATGGAATTACTGGCTTCTTGAAACACTGGCTGTCTTCTAGCTTGCAACTCTAAAAACTGCTTAAAACTCTGTAGGAGCAATTCAGCCTGCTGTTTGTGAGATAGGGAATTGCTATCAGCTATACAACTTCCCTCTGGCTTAAGGCTGTTTATTTTCTCCTCTCTTAGATTAATTGTATCAGAGTAACTGCTAGTCTCTTTTGCTAATGTTTCACACAGGAGAGTTAGCTTTACGTTCAGCCTGGAAACTTTGTGGCAATTCACTTACTTGTTGCCATGCTGTTCTGACTTCAGATGGCTCCAACGTTCTCCAGCTGTTAGAATGTTTGTTGCTCTCTGGCTCAAACGGTAGTTCACAGAATGATTGTTTTCTTTCTTGTGCCTGCCTTGAAGGCTTCCTTTCCCAGGGCTGTGCCTTCCAACGGTTGTCTATTTCAGGGCTAGGTCCTCTCTCCTTGGGACTTCTACTCACTGCCTCTGAATAGAACTTTGCAGGTCTCCTTCCAATGCCAGGTTCCCAAGTATCAGCATACTCTCTTCTGGACTTCCAATCATTCTCCTTCTTAATCCTCCTCTCCTTCTTCTCCTTCTCCCTCTTCTGACTAGCAAAGCCATGCTCTGGTTTAAAACCACGTTCTCTCCTGGACACACCCCTTCCAAGGGCAGGGTGTGCCCAATCAGGACTGCAGGACTCCTCCCCTGGGCTGGTCTCCATGCTCAGCTCTGTGGAATAGAGTCTCTCTTTCTTCCTTGGTTTCTCAAATAGGCATAAATCCTGCTGAACCTCAGGATTTTCATCCGTCTCCATAGGCTCAGGAGGGCGCTGTTCACCACAGATCCCCCCCCTTAAGATATCACGGGCTGGCTTCTGACCAGAGGCACAGCACGTGATTCTACTCAGGGCATCTGCGTTCTGGTGGAGCCGTCCGGCTCTATGTTCCACTTGAAAGTCGAACGCTTGGAGGGCCATAAACCAACGAGTTAACCTCGCATTATGGTTATACATCTGGTTTAGCCATTTGAGTGGTGCGTGGTCGGTAATCAAGGTGAAACATCTCCCCGTGAGATAAAAGTGCAGCGCGTCTATGGCCCACTTAATAGCCAGACACTCACGTTCAATTGTTGAATAGCGCTGTTCCGCTGGGGCTAGCTTCCTGCTGAGGTATAACACGGGGTGTTCCGTACCATCATGGCGTTGGGACAGTACTGCGCCAAGGCCCGTCTCCGACGCGTCAGTCTGTACCAAAAATGGTTGGGAAAAATCCACACCTCTGAGAACCGGTGCTGCACACAACTTATTCTTTAACAGGTGGAATGCTTCTTCCGCCTCTTCCCGCCATCTCAGTTGGTTAGGCGCGTTCTTCTTTAACATTTCAGTTAGAGGGGCACTCTTCTCTGCAAATCCTGGAACAAACCGTCTGTAATACCCCACTAACCCTAGGAAGCTCCTTAACTGCTTCTTGTTAAGTGGTTTGGGGAATGCTTGAACAGCGGCTATCTTATCAGTAAGGGGTTTCACCACCCCATTACCCACCAGGTGACCCAAATATTTAACTTCCCGGCCTCCAAATAAACACTTAGCCGGGTTTAACGTAAGGCCAGCATCCCTAAGTGCCCTAAGAACGGCTTCAACTCGTGGGAGATGTTGTGTCCAATTGTCACTGTGAATGACCACATCATCCATATAAGCCACAGCGTATGTTTGATGCGGTCGCAGAACCAAATCCATTAATCGCTGACACGTAGCAGCAGCTCCGTGTAGGCCGAAAAGCATTCTTTTAAACTGGTACAGGCCTACCGGGGTGCTGAACGCAGTCTTCTGTCTGGCATCCCTGGTTAGTGGGACCTGCCAGTATCCTTTCGACATGTCCAATGTGATGAGGTATTTGGCACGGCCTAGGCGATCCAGAAGTTCTTCTATTCTGGGCATCAGATATGTATCGAAACGGGATATTAAATTAACTTTCCGAAAGTCGATACAGAACCTTATGGAGCCGTCGGGCTTGGAAACTAGAACAATTGGGCTGTTCCACGGGCTCCGCGACTCTTCTATAACGCCCATCTGCAACATTTCCTGTACCTGCCGTACGACCTCCTCCTTCTTGGCTTCTGGCAGCCTATATGGACGTTGGCGTACTATTTCGCCAGGCGGCGTTATGATCCCATGGGCGATCAGGTCCGTCTTGCCTGGCATTGGTGTGAGGACATCCTGGTATCTTGTTAGTAGCTGAACCAACTCCTGCTTTTGTGCCCAAGACAAGCCTTCATCTACTCTAGGCTCTGGGTGGCTTTTACATACTGCGATTTGTGGCCCCAGGTCTTCCTCTTCCTTTTCTTCTACTACTGCGGCTAGAGCTTGGAAACTGGTACCCCCTGTTGACCCGAATCCACCTGCTCCACGAGCCGTTGTTGATAGGCTGGATACTTCTTCCAGTGGAGGCAGACCCACACGCTCGCAGATTAGTTGAGCTACTCGATCTCCAACCTTGACTTTAAAGTCCTCCTTGCCAAAGTTAAACATAAGAATTTTAATAGAACCTCTATAATCCGGGTCTATCACTCCGGCTCCTATGTCCAGAAAATGCTTTACGGCAAGGCCCGATCGTGGGGCTATTCGGCCGTAACAGCCTAGTGGCATTTCCATCTGTAGAGCGGTATCTATCAATGCTTTCCCTTGCTTAGGAACTATGACCTCCTCAGCACTACAGAGGTCATAACCTGCTGAGTTACTTGAAGCTCTCTTAGGGGTTTGAGCATTAGGGTTCATCTTGCAGAATCTTAGTACAAACACTGGTTTCTTCACTATTTCGTCTCTTGAAGGCGGTGTTTTCTCTTTTTGCTTTTTCAGGTGGGCAAACAAAGGACTAGGCACTATACTTTTCTTGTTGGCTTGGGTTAGAGCTTCTACCGGGGACTCTCTGGTAGATTCTTGCTCTTTTAAGAATAAGCCTTGTTCCACCCCTTTATGGAAATGTGGCCAGTCTTTACCCAAAACTATATTATGAGGTAGCTTGGGGACCACTGCGATGGGAATTTTCTTAAGCACACCTAGCGCTTTCACCTGAAGGTTGTATACAGGGTATAGTGATGTACCTCCATGTACACAGCGGATCTTCACGTTACGAACAGGCTGAATTGCTACCCCTGATGCTTGGATTTGCTGCCACAGCGCCTTGGAGAGCATTGTCTGCTCCGCGCCAGAATCCAATAACGCGGTAGTAGCAATTCCCTGCACCTCTACCTCAATGAGAAATCCTTCTCGGGTTTTTTGTGCACTTTCTGCTACTAAGGCAGTCTTAAAACAATTCTTCTGTATATGCCCTTCTCGCCCACATTTAAAACATTTCCTAGGCGGAAACCTAGCCTTCACAGTTGGCATACACATTTTGCTTGCTTCATTCTGAAATTTCCACTTCCTTTCTGACTCAGGTATGGCTGCCCCTTTAAATCACTACTGCTTTCATGAGCCATTACCTTGGCCTCTAAGAAGCGTTCTGTGAGGTCTACTGCCTCCTGTGGGGTTTTGCAGCTTTGCAGAATCAGGAAGGTTTTTATTTCATTGGGTACAGCATTCATGTATTGCTCTACAATTAAGCTTTCCAATATAGACTCTTTAGTCCTATTCTCTGGATTAAGCCATTTATTTAACAACATGCTTATCCTGTATACTAAGGCTTTCGGTGTCTCACCCTGTTTTAATTTAACCGCTCGCAGGAGATTATGGTAGGCTAGCGGTGTAAGGCCTAGCCTTTCCCGGACCGCTCTTTTCACCTCCTCATAATTTCCGGCAAGGTCGGGTGGCATGCTCCTATAGGCAGCCATTGCTTCTCCAGTAAGGGAAGCTGCAAATCTGATGGCCCAACATTCCTTTGGCCATGCACTTAACTGTGCCACTCTTTCAAAACACTCAATAAAATTATCAACATCCTCATTGTCCTTTAACTGGCCAAAATTAAACATAGTCCCTGCGTTTAGACTATGCGCAGCTGTAGCAGAAAAACCTGGGGGAACAGATGGTTTCTCCTGTGGCGTCTTCTGCTCAGCTACCCACGCTTGTAGCATGTCCAGTAGGGGTCGCTGCTGAGCCTGCAGGGCAGCAGCACTCTTTTCCTGGAACTCTAGACTCAAGTCTCGCTGTCTCTCGAGTTGAGTGGCCATCCATTTAAATACCTCTGCTGGATCCAGAGACATCTTTAGTACCTGTGAATACAAACAGACAAAAAAAAAAACCAAGTGTGGTACCTCACACTTTTAAAAAAAAACAAAAAAAACCCTTTTCCTTTTTTTTTTTTCCAACTAGCTGGCAAACACTCTCAGCCCTGTATCCTTATCCTTTCCCAGGTGGACACTTATTACCTGGCTCAGGTGTTGCCTCACGCTTTCACAACCTCGTTGCAGCTGACACTCCGATGCTGGGACTCATTCCTTCCTTTCAGGATGGTCTGCACTCGGGGTCTTTCTTGCAGTTGCTTTTCTGTAGTTTTCTGCGCGGCACCTTGCACATGCGTGGAATAATTCTGCCACGTAGCCACTTGCGGCGCTCCTGCCCGGCCTTGGGGCTAAAGACAGGAGCGGCGGTCTGATGCTTCGTGAGGAAGGAGAGTAACCTGTATCCAGGGAATGCTGGGTATTGTAGTTCCTGCTCCTCTCGCTCCGAAATAAAGAGTTGTAGTTATGGGGTTTCCAGTATATTTATTATAGTAAAGGATATTGTTCCATCACATGGCAAATAAATGCAAACAAAATAGGTGCTTCAAATGCTAACAGGAAAACTTAGGATAAAGGCAACTTAAAGTATAACTGCTTCTTTTCACTTCTAAGCAAATTACTCACTTTGCCCCAAGAGGTCAGTTAGTTTCACTGCAGCCTCTTTCAGCCACTGTTACCTTCACAGTGCTGGGGAAAATCAGGTGCACATAATTAGAGCTTTCTCAGCAAGGCAATACAACAGCTCCGTAGCATTCAATTCACATACGGTAAAAAGCAGTTTCCTTCAGCTTGGCATCTCTACACAGCAGACCGTGCAATCCATGCTCTCACAATCTGGTAAGTCTGTATTATCTTGTGTTAATTCTTCAAGCTGTATGGAATTACTGGCTTCTTGAAACACTGGCTGTCTTCTAGCTTGCAACTCTAAAAACTGCTTAAAACTCTGTAGGAGCAATTCAGCCTGCTGTTTGTGAGATAGGGAATTGCTATCAGCTATACAACTTCCCTCTGGCTTAAGGCTGTTTATTTTCTCCTCTCTTAGATTAATTGTATCAGAGTAACTGCTAGTCTCTTTTGCTAATGTTTCACACACAGGAGAGTTAGCTTTACGTTCAGCCTGGAAACTTTGTGGCAATTCACTTACTTGTTGCCATGCCGTTCTGACTTCAGATGGCTCCAACGTTCTCCAGCTGTTAGAATGTTTGTTGCTCTCTGGCTCAAACGGTAGTTCACAGAATGATTGTTTTCTTTCTTGTGCCTGCCTTGAAGGCTTCCTTTCCCAGGGCTGTGCCTTCCAACGGTTGTCTATTTCAGGGCTAGGTCCTCTTTCCTTGGGACTTCTACTCACTGCCTCTGAATAGAACTTTGCAGGTCTCCTTCCAATGCCAGGTTCCCAAGTATCAGCATACTGTCTTCTGGACTTCCAATCATCCTCCTTCTTAATCCTCCTCTCCTTCTTCTCCTTCTCCCTCTTCTGACTAGCAAAGCCATGCTGTGGTTTAAAACCACGTTCTCTCCTGGACACGCCCCTCCAAGGGCAGGGTGTGCCCAATCAGGACTGCAGGACTCCTCCCCTGGGCTGGTCTCCATGCTCAGCTCTGTGGAATAGAGTCTCTCTTTCTTCCTTGGTTTCTCAAATAGGCATAAATCCTGCTGAACCTCAGGATTTTCATCCGTCTCCATAGGCTCAGGAGGGCGCTGTTCACCACAGTACATAACTTTGCACTTGTCCACATCAAATTTCATCTGCCATTTTGATGCCCAGTCTTCCAATTTATCAAGATCCTCATGCAACTTTCCACAATCATCATGTGTTTTAACAACTTTAAATAGTTTTGTGTCATCTGCAAATTTGATAACCTCACTCGTTACTCCCTTTTCGATGTCATTTATGAATATGTAAAAAAAACAGCAGACCCAGCACAGATCCCTGAGGTACACCACTATTCACCTTTCTCCATTGGGAAAATTGGCCATTTAGCCCTACCCTGTGCTTTCTATCTTCTAAGCAGTTCCTGATCCATAATAGTACACTGCCTCCTATCCCATGACTCTAGTTTTGCCAAAAGTCTCTGATGAGGGACTTTGATATACTGTATTTGGACTTTCAGAAAGCCTTTGACAATCGACGCACCTTTGTCTACCTGTTTATTCACACCTTCAAAAAAACATAACAGTTTAATAAGACAAGATCTTCCTTGTCTAAAGCCATGTTGGCTGTCTCCAATTAAGCCATGACTATCTACATGTTCAGCAATTTTGTTCTTTATGATGGTTTCTACCATTTTTCCTGGTACTGACGTCAGGCTCACCGGTCTGTAGTTTCCCAGATCACCCCTGGAACCCTTTTAAAATATTGGCGTTACGCTGGCCATCTACAAATCTTCAGGTATTACAGATGATTTTAATGATAGTTCACAAATTACTAATAGCAGGTCTGCACTTTCATACTTCAGTTCTTTCAACACCCTTGGATGTATACCATCCGGTTCAGGTGATTTGCTACTCTTCAGTTTATCAAATAGTTGTAATACATCTTCCTGATTTATCGATTTCCTTCAATTCTTCCACACATTTAAATACCACTTCAGTCATGGGTAACATCCCTACATCTTCCTCAGTAAAGACCAAAGCAAAGAATTCATTCAGTCTCTCTGCTATCACCTTGTCGCCTCTTAGTGTCCCTTTAAGCCCTCTATCATCCAATGGACCAACTGACTCTCTCACAAGTTTTTTGCTATGAATGTACTTGAAAAGGTCTTTATTACGCGTTTTTGCTTCCGCAGCAAGCTTCTTCTCAAATTTTCCCTTTGCCTGCCTTATCAATGCCTTGCATTTAACTTGCCAGTGCTTGTGCTGTTTTCCAGTTTTTGTCATTTGGCTCTTTTTTCCATTTCCTGAAAGATGCTTTTTTGGCAACAACAGCCTCTCTGACCTCACCTTGAAACCATGCTGGCAGTTTTTTGGACTTCTTTCCACTTTTCTCAAAGCGTGGAATACAGCTGGTCTGGGCTTCCAAGATAGTATTTTTAAACCACACCCATGTTTAATGTAAGTCTTTAACCTTTGCAACTGCTCCTTTTCATTTTTCCTTAACTATTTTCCTCATTTTATCATAGTCTAGCTTTTGAAAGTTAAAAGGTAGTACTGTGGCTTTCCTTACTATTTCTCCTGATACCAGGGTAATTGAAATCACCCATTATTATTACTGTGCTGTAACGTTTGCTAGCTTCCTTGATTTCTTTGAGCATTTCATCATCCATTTGTTCATTCTGGCCAGGCGGTCGATAGTACACTCCCACTGCCATCGCCTTCCCCTTTTTACATGGAATTTCAATCCATAGACATTCTACAGCAAATTTTGTTTCCTGCAAAACGTTAATCCTTTCTGACTCAATGCCCTCTCTAACATAAAGCGCAAACCCTCCACCAATTTGATCAGCTCTATCATTACGATATAGTTTGTACCCAGGTATCACAGTGTCCCACTGGTTGTCCTCCTCCTACCATCTCTCTGAGATTCCAATCATTTCTAACCTCTCATTTAGTGCTATATATTCTAACTCTCCCATCTTATTTTTTAGACTTCTACCATTTGCATACAAGCATTTTAGAGACTGTATTTTATTCATATTAATTTGTCTATTGGTAGGCATGGGCAATTTGGAATCTTTAATCTCTGTCTGCTCCATACTCAAGGGCATTTGGGCTACTTTACTCTTTTTGGAACCTCTCTGCTTTTGGTAGTATCCTTCAAGGATACATTGTTCCGAACCTTGCGCTCTTGGGAGACTGTCGGCTTTCCCCTATTATCTAGCTTAAAAGCTGCTCTATCTCCTTTTTAATGTTCTGCAGTGTCTGGGTCTCCTTCTTCCCAACTTATATGAGCACCAGGGGCAAGTACATGATTGTAGTGGAGATATTTGCTATCCAGGCCTTCAGTGCTGGACTACTGGGCTGTATCTTTATCCCTAAATGCTACATTATTCTGCTGAAGCCTGACAGAAACAGCAAGAAATACTTAGCAAAAAAGTGAGATGGCTAATATTTGTATAAGGGATGGATAAATAATGCAATTTCTACTATTGGGCCAGTCCCTGTTGAATAATTTGTGTTTGTTCCAGAAATCACATCACTGGTTGAGACCATACTCAATTTATATAACTATTATTGCAGTAAAAGTAACATTTTTATACACTATTTGAGCATAACATTTATGTAGCTATAACAATCAACAGAAAAGTTGTAAGTGAAAGTTGTCAATAGGAAGAACTTTATGCATGTGACTGGTTCTTCAGGTTAATCTCTCTTCAGCAAATTAATTAGGAAACAGTGCCGTAACACTTATTAATTAAGATTTATTAACCAGAAGAGATTCACCCAAGCCAGTTTACAGCAAGTGTATCTGGCCATAGTTATATTCTGACTGCCACATAAAGTGGTTTTAGTAAAATAAGTGATGAAATGTTGGCATAATGCAGAAAGAGAACAGTGTGTCCAGCATCTTGCCTTCCCTATCCCCCATGCCCAGCATGTCCCTTTCTCTGCTGCATCACCCATATCCAGCTACTCTCCTCCTCTTCCCCACTCTCCTCCTCCAGGATTTCTTCCACATCTTTCCTGCCCCTCGCAGAGCTGCTTCTCCCTCCTCTGCTGGCATTACTGCTACCCTGCCAGTGTTCAGATTACCAGAGATATTCCAATGTATGGGCTCATAGGGCTCTGACCTATAAAGGAGACCAACTAGCATATAAGCATTCTCTTTCATGAGGGGTTTCAACCTTTTTTCCTCTGACCTTGCAATATTTCCAGTGGCACCAAAATCGGTGCTGTAAATCCCTATCGCTGCCAAAACCCCCTCACAGTTCACCTATAGAATATTTATTATTAGGATGAGAAATTTCAGGGTAGACCTTCTGGAAGCGATGCATTTTATTTATTTGATATACTCCAAATCATTCGCAACCTAAGTGGTTAACAATTAAAACATAAACGGGGAGAGAGGAGAAGAAACAAAAGCAAAATAATTAAAAATACAGGACAGGGAGCAACTGCAAGGAAAGCGTAGTTACTCACCTGTAACAGGTGATCTCTGGGAACAGCAGGAATAAGTCTTCACATATGGGTATCGTCGGTACTGATGGAGCCCGCGCGGGAACGCTCCCCAGCGTCCAATAGGAACGCTTTTGGGAGCATGCCCACACGCATGCGCACTGCCTTCCCGCCTATCTACCTCTCTCACTTCAGTTGGGTTTAAAGCTGAGACCGAAGGAGAGAAGTAGAAAAAAATAGAAAGAGAGAGAGAGACAACTCCTAGGGGAGGTGGGTGGGTTGTGAAGACTTATTCCTGCTGTTCCCGGAGATCACCTGTTACAGGTGAGTAACTACACTATCTCCAGGAACAAGCAGGAATGTAGTCTTCACATATGGGGACTCCCCAGCTGAAAGATGCCTAGGGAAGACCCCAGCATGTTGCAAATCTATGTGAGATGGGCCATGCTTCCCCCCAGGCACCTCAGGCATCCAAGGAGTGGATGGAGGGTAGGAGTTGAACTAAGAATGGAAAAGATGTTGGAGAACAGCTTGACCAAACAAGGCATCCTGACGGGAGTCCTTGTCTAGACGATAGTGGGCAGTGAAAGTAAGTACAGAAGAACAAGTTGCTGCTTTGCAGATTTCATCAATAGCTACTGAACAAAGATTAGCTGTTGAGGCTGCCATTGCTCTGACATTATGAGCTGTGACATGGCCCTCAAGGGAGATTCCCTTACTTTGATAGGTATAGGAAATACAATCTGCAATCCATTTAGAGAGGGTTCTTTTAGTGACAGGAAGTCCTAAATGGCTAGAGTCAAAAGCCACAAAAAGTTGAGAAGACTTTCTGTGAGACTGGGTCCTTTGGAGATAAAAAGCCAGAGCTCTTTAACAGTCCAAAGTATGAAGATTTTTTTCCACAGTGGAAGCATGAGGCCTAGGAAAGAAAACTGGAAGATAAACTGACTGGTTTAAATGAAAAGGTGATTCCACCTTTGGAAGAAAATGAGGATGGGTCCTAAGGACCACTTTGTCATGATGAAACCTTGTATAAGGTGGGTCAGCCACTAAAGCCTGAAGTTCACTAATGCGTCTTACAGACGTGATAGCAATTAGGAAAATGACCTTCCATGAGAGAAACTTTAGTTCCGAAGTAGCTAAAGGTTCGAAGGGTGGCTTCATGAGTTTACCTAGAACAAGATTAAGATCCCATGCCACCGGAGGTGGTTTGATGGGTGGTTTTGTTAGAAGGAGTCCTCTCATAAATCTAGAAATAAGTGGATGAGAGGAAATTGGTTGTCCATCCAAGGGTTTAAGAGATGCAGCAATAGCACTAAGATGGACTCTAACAGAATTGGTTTTGAGACCAGAAGCTGATAAGTGAAGGAGATACTCCAGAAGGGACTCTACTGGTACCAAGAGGGGATTAAGCCCTTTTTGAGTACACCAGACTGAGAACCTCTTCCACTTGAAAGCGTAGGCGCGCCTTGTGGAAGGTTTTCTGGAAGCCAGAAGAATGTCTTTCACTTGTTGTGAAAGGCCTAGATCTTGGAATTCTAGGCCTTGAGTAACCAGGCCCTGAGATGTAGGGACTGGGGATTGGGGTGCAATAAAGATTCGTTGTCCTGGGACAGAAGATCCAGAGCATTCCCCAACTCCAGAGGAACTACCAGGTTTGTCTTGGCCAGCATGGAGCTATGAGTATCATGCATCCTCTGTCTCTCTGGAGTTTGAATATGGTTTTGGGAATTAGGGGGATTGGCGGGAAAGCATAGAGAAAATCCTGGCCCCAGTGGAGCAGGAATGCATCCCTCGCCAGACAATTTTGAGCCGGAAGCCTGGAACAGAACCGGGGAAGTTTGGCATTCTGTGGACTTGCAAAGAGGTCTATGTCTGGTGTTCCCCAGACCTGACATACTCGAGCAAGATGATTTGAGTGGAGGGACCACTCGTGTGGCAACAGGACTCGGCTGAGTCTGTCTGCCCAAACGTTTTGAATGCCTGGTAGGTATACTGCCAATAAATGAATCTGATGCTCTCTGGCAAAAGCCCATAGTTGCAAAGCTTCATTGCATAATTGCAGAGAGCCTGTTCCGCCTTGTTTGTTTAGGTAAAACATGGCTGCTTTATTGTCGGTTTGCACCAGAACTGTTTTGTTTCTGAGCTGGATGCAAAAGACTTGAATAGCATTGGAGATGGCTCTGAGTTCTAGGAGGTTTACTTGAAGAGGAGCCTCCTATGGGGTCCAAAGACCCTGAGTAGGTTGCCCAAGTGGGTCCCCCAACCCAACTTGGATGCATTTGTCGTCAGGACAGCCTGAGGTAGTGGTTTCTGAAAAGGAGAGCCTACTATAAGGTTTTCTAGAGATTGCCACCAATGGAGAGAAGCAATCAGGCATGTGGTAACTCTGATTTTGTTTGACAGGCATCCTGAGGCCTGGGACCATTGGGAAGCTAAGGTCCACTGAGCCGCTCGCATGTGATGACGTGCATAAGGAATCACATGGACTGTAGATGCCATGTGTCCTAGAAGTTGAAGCATCTGTCGGGCAGTGAGGAAGGTCTGCAGCACTGCTTGAGATGCTAGTTCGATGATGCGTAGACAGCGTGGCTGAGGCAGGAAAGCCCTTGCCTGCTGTGTGTCCAAGCGAGCCCCTATAAACTCGAGGGATTGAGATGGGGTGAGCTGGGACTTTGTAAGATTTATGACCCAACCTAAATATTGAAGTATTTGCTTTGCTCGAGAAAGAGCATGGTTTGCCTCTAGAGCCGACGGTACTCGAATGAGTCAGTCGTCTAAGTAAGGGAAGACAACAATTTTCAGAATCCTCATGAATGCTGCTTCTACTGCCATGCATTTTGTGAAGACTCTTGGAGCAGAGGCCAGTCCGAAAGGAAGGACTCTGTATTGAAAATGTCTTCCCCTGACCAGGAACCGAGGGAATTTTCTGTGATCTGCATGAATAAGGATATGCATGTAGGCATCCCTTAAATCTAGAGAACATAGCCAATCTTGCCCATGAAGGTATGGCAGAAGTGTGCCAAGGGAGATCATCTTGAATTTTTCTCGGACTAAATATTTGTTCAGCGCTCTGAGGTCCAGGATTCATCTTAGTCCCCCTGACTTTTTTGGAATGAGAAAATAGGGGGAATAGAATCCTGTGCCCTGTTGGGCTATTGGAACCTCTTCTATAGCTCCTTGAGTTAGAAGAGTGGTGACCTCTTGCCACAGTAGGTCTGTGACCAGTGGTTGAGAGTTGAACTGTTTTATTAGTGTAGGTGGGGGCAAGCTGAGGAAATGAAACTTGTATCCCAGACTTACTATGGACAGTCCAGTTTTCTGATGTGATCTGTTGCCATCTTTTGGCAAAATGGCAGATACGGCCTGGAATATTCAGAGGTTCTGGGCTTAGAACAGGAAGAATGACTAAGTTCTATAGACAACAGTCAAAAACCCTGAGGAGGCTGGGCCTGTTGAGCCTTTGGTTTTCTCTGTCTAGTTTGCTGTTGCCCCTTTTGGGGAACATGTGCTTGCTGGGTGGAAGATGGATAGAACTTTTTCTTTTTAGAGAAAAAAGGTTTCTTAAGAAACTTTTTCTTAGCTGGGTTAGCTGTAGTCTTTGACAATCTATTCAAAGTTGTATTGTCAGTGTCAATTTGATTAGCTTTGGATTGCCAATCCTTGCCAAAGAGATTTTCTCCTGTGCAAGGAATGTTTCCCAGCTTTTCTTGCACCCATTCTTCCAAGTCTGAAGCTTGGAGCCAGGCAATGCGACATGCTCCTATGGATATAGCAGAAGTTCTGCTAATACATTCAAAACAGTCAAAGGTAGCACGATTCATGAACTTAGAGACATTCTGAGCATGTTTGACTAAAGTCAAATAATCTGTACGTTTATCCTCTTGAAGGAAAGAGTTCAAAAGCTATTTGTAACCTCTTCAAGAAACATTCTCATGTACAATATATAGGAACTGATTCTTGCTGATAGCATGGAGGCCTGAAAGCATTGACGACCAAAGGCATCCAGTGTTCTAGACTCACGACCTGGTGGATTAGAAGAGTGTCTTTTAGCACTCTGAATCTGTCTCATGGCCGACTCCACCACCAGAGAATGATGTGGTAACTGAGTCTTTTGAAAACCAGGACAAGGTGGCACTCGATACATAGTGTCAAGACGTCTAGAATGTGGAGATACTGTTAAAGGAGTTTCCCACATCCTTAACATCAAATCATGTAATATATGATGTATAGGAAGCATAGCTGCTTCCTTTGGAGCCAAAGGGTATTGCAGAATTCTCAATTCTTCTGCCCTAGGCTCCTTTTCTGGTACTACTGTAATGGCAAGCCCCTTTGCCATATCACGTACAAAATCATGAAAAGACATGTCCTCAGGAGGGGACATTCTGCGCTGAGGAGGAGGAGTTGAATCTTGTAAAAGTTCAGCTCTGGTACCGGTGGAATCATCTGAGTCATCAGAATCGGAAGACTCAAAAGGATAAAGCAACGGATTCTTCCGAAGCAGATAGCATTGGTAGCGCTCGAGGTCGGTACCGAAACGAGTCGGTACCTGATCCCCCATGCTAGAGAGTGATTCCAAACTCGGCATCGGGGGAAGCATACCAGCCGAAGCAGGTACCGAGGGCACCGACACCGGTACCGGCTTCGGCACCGGTGCCTGCAGAACCGATGGACTCACGCACCAAGTACAAATTATTACTCATAATCTTTAAGATCACCCAACAGTTATACTTAGAATCACTTCACTCACTGGTCACCAAGGAGCGCAGAAGGGAGGCACCTCCTGCAGGCACAAGGCAGCACAAAGGAGCAGGAGAGCCATGCCACTGGAGGAAAGTGCTTTATTAATAACAGCCCCGGCGAGCTTAACAGAGCTGCGAGAGGGAAACTCTCCCTTCACAGCTCTGAAAGCCGCGCCGAGGAGAGTGATTGAGGCGAGCTCTGCCAGGCAGGCCGTGGGGAGGAGGGCCCCCCACGGGAGACACTTGACTGCGGGAGACACTTGATTCTGCCGATGCCACGGCGGCAGCAGCAGCAGCAGCAGCAGCAAGTTTCTTTTTTCTCTTTAAGTGGCTGATGGGCAGAATGTTGTTTGCACGGTGCCCCCTGAAACCCAGGGCCCTGTGCAAACAACATTCTTGCTCAATGGACGGGCCGGCCCTGCGCATTCGGTGCCACACCAGCTAAGAGATGCAGTTCCACTTACTGTGTGAAATATAAAGACAGCGCAAAGTTCAATCATTAAATTAAAAATAAAATTATTTTTCTACTTTTGTTGTCTGACAATTTTTGATCATGTTAGTCCCGATCTGAGGTTTCTGTTTTTCCTCTGTCTTCTCTTAGCTCTCTTTCTATGGTCTATAGTCCATCTGCCATTTCTGGTCTCTCCTTTTGCTTTCTTCATTTTCTTCGATCAGCCTTTTTCCAGTCCCAGTAACCCTCCCCAGTATCAGCCTCCTTTACAGCCTCGCCTCCCAGTGTCAACCCCCTTGCATTCCCAGCACTGCCACTGGTGTCTATTTCCTTCTAGTCCCCCTCCTCCATTGTCCAGCCCCTTCTAGTCCAAATACCATCGCAGGTATCAGCGAACCTCCAGTCCCAGAGCCTCCTCCCATGTCAGTTCCCTTCCAGTCACCTCTTCTCTGTCCATCCCCCTTCCAGTTCCATCCTCAAGTGTCAGCTCCCTCCCAGCTCCCCCACCCCCTGTGTCTGCTCCCTTCCAGCTCCCTGCAGTGTCTTCTCTCTTGTAGCCCCCCATGTCTGCTCCCTTTCAGCTCCCCCAGTGTCTGCTCCCTTCCAGCTCCGCTGTGGTAGGCGAAGCCTATGATCCATGCTGCTTGAACTAAGCAGGCAGGTCTAAGCAGCTTGACCTGTAAATGAAGCTTGTGGTTAGGCCCAGTGAAATGAAAATCCCCCCCCTTCAATGCTGCTATTAGAGAAACGAAACTTAGCTAAGGCATAAGAGAGCCCAGCTAAGTAGAATCGAAACTTAAGAGAAATAGAGAAAACAACTTTAATTGGTACCTGATAAGAATGTGAAAAGCTCCTATAGAATTAATTAACTCTGCAGAAAGCAAGGTTACAGTGCCCTTCTTTCCCACATGTTTTAGCAAGCCAGTGACCTTGGAGAAAGATGTATCAAAAGTCTAAGAACTGTCCATTGTAATGAGGACTGAAAGGGGGGCAACCAGGTGCTGAGCCCAGATCAAAGTCCTCATTGGACAATTACGTAGTGGTACCGGGACCAATAGATGGGTGAGAGGGGTTACTGGGACCAATGAAAAGTTTGCCTATGTCTAGAATGGAGAAGAAGGGTATAAAAGTTGTTGTTTTGCTAGAAACCATTGCTCAGCCATTTTGAATGTGATTCTGCTTGAGTCTTGTGCACAAATAAATGATTTGGACCTTCTGAACAGACTCCTGGTATCATTGGATTGTCTGCATTCTGCTGCTACACCGCCAATGTCTGCTCCCTTATAGCCCCCCCATGTCTGCTCCCTTCCAGCTCCCCAGTGTCTGCTCCCTTGTAGCCCCCATGTTTACTCCCTTCCAGCTCCCCCCCCCCCGGGCCTGCACCCTTCCAGTTCACCCCGGTGTCTGCTCTCTTGTAGCCCCCATGTTTACTCCCTTCCAGCTCCCCCACCCCCGGGCCTGCACCCTTCCATCTCACCCTGATTTCTGCTCTCTTGTAGCCCCCATGTCTGCTCCCTTCCAGCTCCCCCAGTGTCTACTCCCTTATAGCCCCCATGTTTACTCCCTTCCAGCTTCCCCCCCTTGTCTGCTCCCTTCCAGCTCCCTGCAGGGTCTGCTCTCCTGTAGCCCCCCATGTCTGCTCCCTTTCAGCTCCCCCAGTGTCTGCTCCCTTGCAGCTCCGCCAGTGTCTGCTCCCATGTAGCCCCCCATGTCTTCTCCCTTCCAGCTCCCCAGTGTCTGCTCCCTTGTGGCCCCATGTTTACTCCCTTCCAGCTTCTCCCCCCCCCCCCGGGTCTGCACCCTTCCAGCTCACCCCGGTGTCTGCTCTTTCAGCTCCCCCATGTCTGCTCCCTTTCAGCTCCCCCCATATCTGCTCCCTTCCAGCTCACACCCCGTGTCTGCTCCCTTCTAGCTCGCTGCAGTGTCTGCTCTCTTGTAGCCCCCCCGTGTCTGCTCCCTTTCAGCTCCCCCAATGTCTGCTCCCTTGCAGCTCTGCCAGTGTCTGCTCCCTTGTAGCCCCCATGTTTACTCCCTTCCAGCTTCCCCCCCCCAGGTCTGCTCCCTACCAGCTCCCCCCCCTCCCACCCCCCCTACCCCATGTCTGCTCCCTTCTGGCCCCTTTCCTCTTCTCCTCAACTCATCCTTCAAAAAGCGAAAGCAGCCGTGGGAACATTTCTCTGTTACCGCCACTCTGCTCTCTTTTAGACTGCTGGATGGCGGAGCTTCCAGCAGTAACAAGCATTTCCTGTTTCTCAGGAAATGATTATTACTGCCTTTGGAAACTCCGAGACCCAGCGGTCTAAAAGAGAGAAGAGCTGCGGGAACAGAGAAATGTTCCGGCAGCTGCTTTCTTTTTTTTGAAGCGGTGGTGGCGGCGACTGGTGCCGGCGCCCTCCTGTAGCGCTTACCCAGCTTACCAGGTAGTGCTGGCCCTGGGGTGGGGGGGGGGCAGGGAAGGCTTGGGTGCTGAGAGACAGCTGTGATTGGAGTGAGAGAGCTGAAGAGTTAGGCTTTATGATAGAAAAATTCTGCACAAAAATATATGAATAAAACATGCAGAATTTAAAATAACTGTGAGCAAAGTTTTCTCAATTTTTGTGTAGAATTTTACATTTTTCTTTTACACAGAATTCCACCAGGTATAAACAAGAATACTTTGATTTTCTTTTTCCCTATGGGTAGTATTTTATGGTCCTGAATGAATAAAATAGCTGGAATTGAGATCCTATTGTAAGTTACAAAGAAGGTCAGATATAATTTTGTTGCTCATCTCAAAATGCTTGGTTTTCAGCTGCATAGCAGCAGCACATTTTCTGGTGTAGCAGCAGCGTAGACACTGATGTTACTTCCCTCTGCAGCCTCTATCTGCCATCTCTGCTGATCCACCTTAAGGAGGCGGGCTCCTACATTATGATGTCACGAGAGGATACTGAGCATGCTCTACCCTGTTTCCTTCTTCTCTAGTAAGTTTGCAAAGAGAAGGAAAGACTTGTGTTAGAAGCAGGAACTTCCTGTTTCCCCAGGACAGGAAATCCCTGCAAGCCCCAGCCCCAGATCTGCAAATGGGAGAGAAGGGACTATGTGAGACCCTTAGGAATTAGTCCAGCGTCCTTCTGCCTTATTCATCCTTCCATTAACAGGGAATTCTTCTCAGCAGCCTAAGAATGCAGAAGAAAAACAGGAGGGAAATGTCTGCCCTGGGTTCTGATAAGGTAAGAATTGTTTATTCTCCTCTTCTGCACAGGGCATCAGCATTTCAAAGAAAACGTTTGCAGATGCTGCTCTTGCAACTTTCCCTCCTTGACCTTGATGCAGGAACGTTGTGTTAGAACTGTGTTAATAGCTCAGAGCAGTTTTCTAATGCAAGATTAATGCATAAGTTTGCTCCCAAAATATACATTAACAGTATGTAATGCTAAATAGCTTTGTGCAAAAGAAGACAGAGGGTGGAAGACATATGTGCACATGGGTTTGAACTACTTGCAGCCAGAAGCAAAAAGGTCAGATGGCTCAAAGAGCCTCATTCACCTGCCTGAAACTCCCTGATCCTAAAGATCCCAACAGCCCTCACCCTGACTCCTCTAAAAAACATCACTGGTGGCCTGGTAACCTGGTGGCCCTGGTCTCCCACCCCCTGAACTCTTAAAAAAAAATTCCATAAACTAGTGACCCTTAGCTCCCCCACCCCTGAACCCCACAAAATAAATTGGTTGCCCAAGAGACCACTACACCCCCAACCCCTGGCACTCTGCACTCCCTCCCCTCTAGTATCTCTGATCCTCCCATCCTGGTATCTTTTTCATAGGGAGGCAGGAGTGATGCCTATATGTTCCTGCCTCTGCACCACCATCCTGGAAAATGGCAGCACCTGACCCCATGAGGGGCATCCTGGGACTACCTTCTATGGTTATTCTGCCAAATAAGGCAGAATCCATGCCCTGTGCTGCTCTTTCAACTTTTTCTCCTCTTTCCCAGTTTGTCTTTTTCTGAAATGGAGGAATAGCCTACTAGTTAGAACAGCAAGATAATATACAGAATTCAAATCCTGCTTTCCTACAGACAATCCATCTGATCTTGGGCAAGTTCCTTCACCCTTAAGGATCTGTTTACAAAGCTGTGATAAAATAGCACGTTTTTATAGTTATTATCGCAGAATACTTATTACAGGATTTACTAACCTGCAGCACCTGAATACCTGTCAAGAAATGTCAAAGTGACTGAAATACAGAGGACATGGGGGAAAGGAGAAGGTGCTGTGGGTCATCATAGAAAAGGGAAATGGCAACTCCATATGTGCATGTCTGCTTTCCTGACCTCTGTCTCAGATGGAGGAACTGGACAGAGATCTGTCTGAAGACGGCTAAAAGTTGGGAATGAAGGGATAAGTGTCATTGGTAGAAAGCTTTCACCTGCCAGACTGTATTGGAGTACTCTGTCTACAAAATTGATAGTTGCATGGGATTGGGGGGAGGGGGGGGGGTGGTAGCCCTTACTGATAGGCTGCCAGGGATTTGTGAGAATAGGCAGAGGGGTGCTAGTTTTAATTGACACATCCCTGGCTTCTTCAGTAGATGGTGGGCTTTGGATTGAACTCCGTTATCCTGAATTAATTTGGCCCAGAAAGCATGATGTTTCCAGCTGCATTAATGCATGTAAAAATGCTGCTGAATTTCCTAACTTGCAGACTGGATACTCCAATCCATGTCTAGCAGGTTGCAGTTTCCTGCCAATAACACATCCTTCTTAATTCCCACCTTTTGTGTGTCATCAGTCAGATCTTTGTGCAGTTCCTCCATCTGATTTGCAGATCTGTAGATCACATGAATGCACACAGAGGTGTTATGGCTTGTTTCTGTCTCATCCCACAGTGCTTCCTGTGCCCTCTGCATTTCATCCACTTTGATACTGTTTTTGACTTAAAGAGCTACTCTTCTCCTTTTGCTACCATCTTTGTCTTGAGCATATTATAACTTGAGACAGCTGTATCCCATTCATGGGCCGGAAGGACTGTGGTTTCTAGTCCCACAGGTGCTCCTTGTGGTCTTGGGCAAACCACTTAACCCTCCATAGCCCATGTTCCCTGTAAAATAGTTATCTCCAAGTTATAATGCCCTGTTCAATGAAATTTCAGTTTGTTCAATGTAAACCGCACTGATGCAGAATAGCACGGTATATAAGAGAATGTAAATAAATAAAATAAATAAATGAGAGTCGCTAATCCACTTCTCTGTAATAATGCACTTTCCACTTTCCTGTCTTCAGTCTCCAACCCACCAGCCTCCATCACCCCTTCAGCAGTTGTTGCCACCCCTTTCCAACCCACATAGGCTAGTACCATATGTTCTATCCAATTGTTCATAAAGACAGGAGGTGTGATTTCCAGAGTTTCTCTGGAGACCAGGCAATCTAAACAAAATACTGGATATTTAGGAGAAAGGAGCTTGCTAATCTCACTGGCAAATTCTATTCCACACACACCTGAATGAAAGTGCAGCTGAGTGTCCTGTTTGCTGTTCCAGGCATCGGTCACATTCAGGAACGTTGCTGCTTACTTCTCAGAAGTGGAGTGGGGCATTCTGGGAGAAGGACAGCAGGAGCTGTACAAGAGGGTTATCAAGGAGATTCACGGCATTCTGATATCACAAGGTAAATCTGCTCATCTAGCGTCTGCCATGTACAGACTCATTGCAAGATGTGCGCTGCCATTCTATCTAGACAGGAGAAATCCCAGGTATCAGGCCCCAGAGACCCCTGAAATTTAGAGCCTGGCTTGTGATTCCATCTCATATCCAGCAGGAGGTGCTGGTGCTCTCTGGGAGCCAGTGACAGACTCCACTGCTGCGGGCTCTGCAAATGATGTAGCTCAGTGCTGTAAGATCAGATGTAAACCATAAACTAGAGGATTCATACAAGACCATCTGGAGTCTGTCTCCCTTTCCTGTGCAAAGACATGTGGCTCAGGAGAGCAGGAGGGAGGATTTACCTCTCAGACTCCTTTCTGAGAAAGAGTAGTTACTCACCTGTAACAGGTGTTCTCCAGGAGCAGCAGGAATCAGTCCTCACATATGCGTGTCATCGGCGCCGATGAAGCCCTAGCGGAGCATTTCCCCAGCTTTCTATGAAAGCCTTTGGGAATGCTGGCACGCATGCGCGGTTCCCTTCCCGCCTAAAGGTGCCATCTTACCTCAGTCAAATGACATAGCTAAGAACAGCACACAAAAATGAAAAATTAAACTATGTACAACTGCAACTCCAAGGGGAGGAGGGAGGGTTGTGAGGACTGATTCCTGCTGCTCCTGGAGAACACCTGTTACAGGTGAGTAACTACTCTTTCTCCAGGACCAAGCAGGAAGTCAGTCCTCACATATGGGTGACTCCCCAGCTCTGGGCTACCGAGAAACCCAGGCTGAACAAGAGAACTCCCTCTAGTCTCAGCAGCAAAGAAAAGGCTTTTCAAGGACACACCCTCCACCGGTAGCCCAACCAGAGGGCAGGAGGGCAGGAGTTGCCTAGACCTCAAAGAGATTCCGGAGTACTGCTTGGCCAAAATCATTGTCCCTACAGGACTCCCTCTCCAGACAGTAATGGGCCGCAAAAGTCTGGCTTGAAGACCAAGTTGCAGCCCTGCAGATGTCTTGCAATGGAACAGAGCAGAGATGAGCCACTGAGGCAGCCATTGCCCTCACACAATGGGCCGTGACCCTACCCTGCAAGGGAAGATCCGCCACCTTGTAAGCCCAGGTGATATAGTCGGCCACCCAGATGGACAAAGTACGCTTGGACACAGCTACCCCCAAGTTATTGGGGTCAAAAGAAACGAAGAGCTGAGTAGCCCTCCTGTGACCTTGCGTACAGTCAAGGTAGAAGGATAAGGCCCTCCTACAGTCCAGGGTATGCAGAACTGCTTCAGCCTGGCTTGCATGAGGCCTAGGGAAGAATGTTGGAAGAACCACCTCCTGGTTGAGGTGGAAAGAGGAGACAACCTTAGGAAGGAACTTAGGGTGAGTCCTGAGGACTACCCTGTTCTTATAAATCCTGGTGTAAGGCCTATCCCAGACCAAGGCCTGCAGCTCACCCACTCGTCTATCCGAAGTAAGGGCTATCAGAAAGAGAGTCTTCCAGGAAAGGAAGCGTAGAGGGCAAGTAGCCATCGGCTCAAAAGGTGGGCGAGTCAGTTGCTGCAAGACCACATTCAGCTCCCACTCAGGAGCAGGACGACGTATGGGAGGCTTGAGCAGAAGCAAACCCCTGAGGAACCTGGACACCAAGGGGTGCACAGATAAGGAATGTCCCTCCACCAGTGAGTGGTGAGCTGCTAAAGCTGAGAGGTGGACCTGAACAGAATTTGACTTTAGTCTCTGATTGGATAAGTGCAACAAATACTGAAGCACCACTGTGACAGTACAGGAGAAGGGAACCTCTGTACGAAGGTGACACCTGTGATAAGGAAGCTTATCATAGCTCAGGAAGGAGCTATAGAAAAGGTGAAGTGACTCTGAACAAGCAACCTGTCAGTTCTGGTAGAAATAAGAAAACAGAATTTTGCCATAAAAGACTACCAGTCCCAGAATGCACCAGGTTTCCAACAGCCATTAGAGGAGCTGAAGTGGGGAAATGTGTGTTCAATCAGGAGGGCTATGAGGTAATCCCTAAGCACTCATCTCAAAGGGCAGGGCCTGATTCAGCACAGCTGCGCTGTGTTAGGGAGGAGCACTCATCTAAGCAGAATAAAGGTAGAGTTTATTCTACAGAGAATTATCCTCAGAATCCTCAACCTCAGTTTCATCTGGGAGATCCTCATCTTGGACATCTTCATCATCAGGAGGATCATCAGAAACAGAAGCCAAACCGGACGGACAGAGAGGGCAAGAAACCCTTTGGAAGAAAGAAGAGAAAAGCCTTTGAGAGGTCTAGAAGAGTCCGGAGCAGTACGTATACTGGGAGGCATTCCAAGGGCCAGCATACACCATTGGACTGGGGAAAGCCAGAGGAATGGTGCTGCAGGGCTAGGAATCTCCAGACGGTACCTGTGAGGGAGACGGCTGCATGTGGAAGGGACCCTAAGACCCATGCCAGAAGGTATGTGAAGAGAGATCCAGTGTCCAGGGATCTGGATTGGAAGGCTGGACATAAGAACTGGACTACATACTGGCCAGGCTATTTAGAGAGGAACTCTAACAGCAATGGAAGCTCAGGTATGAACACTGATCTATGCCCTAGCTATAACCTTGAAAGACAGCAGGGAAACAAGTATTCTCCTGAGAGTGCTACATTGAGAAATTCCTCTGTGCCAATCCATGATATTGAACCCATGATTGTTGAAGAAGGGGGAGCGGTCTTAGATACAGGCTGTGAATATATGGATTGCTCTCTGTCTAAACTCCTTTGGTAATTTTCTGTTACAAAATACAGCAACCATCACAAAGAAATACAAACTTGTTCTTTAATCTACTCAGAAAAGCTCCTGAAGTAGGATTTGAGCCACGCAGTAGAAAGCAAGCCAGCTAAGGGGTTTCAGCTGGGTAACTGCTAGCAATTGAGCCTTACCTAATTGCTTGTGAGCTCTGAGGGAATCACTTCTGAGTCTATATGGGAAGATATAAGAAGTTAACCTGAAAAGAACAGTTTTTCCCTTCTTTGTGGATTTTGTTTGTTGTTTGATACACTGCTAAGAAAATATTAGCTAAAGCCTACAGAAAAGACCAGTTTGTTACCAAACAGGTCTTTATTCTTTTGCTTTGATTGCCTGACAAGTTCAGCTGTTGTTTTTCCTGATTTTGTTTTTCTAAGTTAAACACTGAAAGCAAGTATCCTGTTTTATGTGCTACCAAGCATATCTGTGTTGGGAGAAATAACCCCATAAATAAATATCTTATTGGCTTTACACTCAAGCACAACTAATTATTGTGAGCAGCTGTGTCTGGTGTGAATGAACTGCATTTCCCACAATCCCTTGCAAATCATATTGATGTATGCACTTGCCAAGACTGTGAACATTCTCACCCAGGCAGCCGTCTGACACACCACACAGAAAACCTATTCCATTTCAGAGCGTAGGTTTTCCTGGTGGACTGTTTTCTAGAGGCTAGGACAACGTCCTCAACTTCTTGAGGTAGGCCCCAGGGAGCCAAAACTACCCTTGCAGCCTCCAGGCCATCAAATTGAGAGCTTTGAGATTGGGGTGCAGAAGGGAACCCTGATCTGAGAGAGAAGGTTGCAACCCCAGAGGCAGAGGGGAATCCACTGCCAATTGAAGCAGAAGTGGAAACCAAGGCTGTCTGGGCCACCTGGGAGCCACCAGCAGGACCGAGGCCTTGTCCTGAAGAACCTTGAACAGAGTTCGGGCCACCAAGGGCTTGGGAGGAAACGCATAAAGGAGGCCCTGAGACCAGGGAATCAGAAAAGCATCCGCTGCTATCCGCTGGGGATGCGGTTGCCTGGAGCAGAACTTTGGCAGCTGTTTGTTCAGAGGACTGGCAAACAGGTCTATGGATGGAAGTCCCCATTTCAGGAACATCTGTTGAACCACTAGAGGATGGAGTTGCCACTCGTGGGGCTGCAGAATCCTGCTCAATCTGTCCGCCAGGTAGTTTTCCTGGCCAGGGAGATAGACTGCCCTGAGGAGCATGTTGTGTTTCAGGGCAAAGGAACAGAGGTCCTGGGCCTCCCGACAAAGGAGCTGGGATCCAGTCCCGCCCTGTTTGTTCACATAAAACATGGCCACCTGGTTGTCGGTCTGGATCAGAACAGACTGATGAGCCAGGGAAGCAGTAAAGGCTTTGAGAGCCAAGCGGATAGCTCTGAGTTCCAGTAGATTGATCTGCTGGGCCGCCTCCCAAGGAGACCACAGGCCCTGGGTGCACTTGTCTAGACAATGAGCTCCCCAGCCCTGTAGAGAGGCGTCGGTGGTCAGCACCACCGAGTATCCAGGCATCTGAAAGAGTACCCCCTCCAACAGGTTGGGTGGATGCAGCCACCAGCTGAGGGAGGCCAGGAAGCGTTTGGACACCCTGATCTTGTCCTTGAGGCTGCCTGAGGCTTGTGACCACTGAGTCCGAAGGCACCACTGCGCAGGTCTCATGTGGAGCCTGGCATTGGGAGTTACTTGCACAGTCGATGCCATGTGGCCTAGAAGCCGCAGGCAGAGTGTGGCGGAGACCAGTGACCTGCTTAGAAACTGGCTGGCCACATCTATTAGCCTTTGTGCTCTGTCCCCTGGTAAAAACGCTTTTGCCAGCTGAGAATCCAACCTTGCTCCTATGAACTCTAAGTTCTGGGAGGGGAGCAAAGTGGACTTTGCGAAGTTTATGACAAATCCTACTTTTTGGAGCAGAGCAACGGTCCTGAGGGTGGCTTGTCGAGCCTCCTGGCAGGTCTGACCTCTTATGAGCCAGTCGTCCAGGTATGGAAAGACAAAGATGCCTTGATTTCTCAGGTAGGCCGCAACCACTGCCAGGCACTTGGTAAAGACCCTGGGAGCGGAGGTTAGGCTGAAAGGCAGTATTCTGTACTGATAATGGTTTCCTCCCACAATGAACCTTAGGTACTTTCTGTGGTCTGGATGAATAAGGATGTGAGTGTAGGCATCCTTTAGATCTAAGGAGCATAGCCAATCTCCCTGCTGGAGGTAGGGCAGAAGTGTTCCAAGAGTAAGCATCTTGAACTTTTCTTTCTCCAGAAACTTGTTGAGGTTTCTGAGATCCAGAATGGGTCGAAGGCCACCGGTTCTTTTGGGCACCAGGAAATACCTGGAGTAAAACCCGTGACTCTGGAAGTGGGGAGGCACAGGCTCCACCGCCCTGTCCACCAACAGACTTTGCAACTCCTGAAGGAGAAGGTCTGTATGCAGGGTAGGCCTCAGGGGTTCCCCTGGAAAGTAAGGTGGAGGCAGTTGGTGAAAATGTAGAGCATAGCCCTGGCGGACTATGTCCAGTACCCAACTGTCCTGGGTTATTAAAGGCCACTGGTGGGAAACAGGGCTAGGCGGCCTCCTGTGCAGGGCTGGACAAGCAGGGAGGGAATGGCTACGCCCAAGGAGTCAAAAACCCCCACCCTGCTGTGTGGGAGCAGGGGCTGGAGGCTTGGGGGTCCTCTGCCTACGGGGCCCACCCTGGCCCTTGGCCTGCTGACCTGGAGGGGCAGCTGGGGCAGCCTGATATTGAGGGTACTGTTTGTAGGCAGTGCCCTTCCTCGGGTAAAAGGACTTTTTACTCAAGCCCTTCTTTTTTTGAGAAGGGGCAGAGGTCTTCCTCAACAGCCTTGTCCGTGTGAGGTGCTCAGTTTCGAGCTGTGCGGCCTTCTCGGTCACGGGCTTGCCAAAAAGGTTTTCACCTCGGCAAGGGACATCGACCAACTTGTCCTGTACCCATGGCTCGAGGTCCGATGACTGCAGCCATGCCTGGCGTTGAGCCGCGATGCCGGCTGCCGTGACTCGGGCCGAAGCCTCGAAGCCATCGTAGGCGGCACGGGACATGAACTTCGAGCATTCCCGAATCCCCGAGGACAAGGTCTTGAATCTCTGCAAGGGTTCCCCGGAGAGACCAGCAGAGAACCCAGCCAACTCCTTGGCCAGGTCCTGCAAGTACATGCCCATGTACAGCTGGTAAGACTGGACACGGCAAGCAAGCATCGAGCCCTGAAAGCACTTTCTACTGATGCCATCGAGGTTCCGGGCCTCCCTGCCGGGTGGCACCGCGGAGTGCATCTTCTGACTTTTCAGACGATGCATGGCCGATTCCACAACCATGGAATGGTGTGGTAGCTGTGCTTTTTGGAATCCAGGACTCTTACGGAGTCGATAGATGGAATCGACCCGCTTGCTCAGAACCGGCGCCGAGGCTGGTGCCTCCCACATTCGGAAGAGGAGCCGTTCCAGCATCGGAGGAACCGGGACAGTAAAGGCCTCCTTCGGAGGAGAGTCATACTGTAGAGCATCGAGCTCTTCGGCTCGAGGCTCTTCCTCGGGGTCGGCCGGGATAGCCAAGGCAGCGGCCATATCCCGGACAAACTCTGAGAACCTAGTGTCCTCCGGAGGGGACTTACTCCGGGGCTCAGACTGCGGTGAGTCCGACAGGACGCACCGAGTCTTGAAAGTATCGGGAGACTCCTCGTCTTCCATCTCCCAGGCGGACTCATCCGATGTCGAGTCCGGGTCCGACTACGCGGGGCCCCTGGGCACCGGCATCGAGACCCTCGGTCCCAAGTGGGAGGTCGAGGGAGACCTTGACCGAGGACGACTTCGAGCCACAAGGGACTCGAGTATCGGCTCGGTCTCTGGGGTCGACTTCGAAGTCGATGTCCCGGTGGTCGGGGCAGATGTGCCAGACAGGCTGGCCATCAGTGCCCGCTGCTGCTCCATGAAGGCAGACATTCTGCTCTCCAAGGCTGTCAACCTGAGACTCAGCTCGGGTGACGTAGCAGCCACCGACTCGGGCCCCGGTGGCGGCTCTCTGGGAGGAGAGTCCACGAGGACTACGGGGCTTACGTATCCAGCAGACTCCGGCTCCATGCGAGGAACTTTGGCAGGCTTCTCTTGGTCCACAGGCCCGGGACGGCGGTCGGGGGTCTTAGACCTGGCCCTCGAGGGACCAGGGACCTCCTCCGATGCCGCCCTCGCGAGCCGCTTCTTCCTCTTACGTTCCCGGTCGGGGGACCATCTGTCCGAGGAGCTTCGACGCCGCTCGGGATCGGAATCCCGAGATGTCGAGGCCTCGGACGAGGTCCAGGCCCGGGCGGAGGCCGAGTCCGAGAAAAGTCTGTCCTTCTGCTGCTGATGACTTCGTAGTGCCTTGGAAGACATCTTACCACATGTCCCGCACGTCTTAGAGTCGTGGTCCGGGCCGAGGCACCGAAGACAGCAGTCATGTGTGTCGGTGAGAGACATTAGTTTCTTACATTGATCACACTTTTTGAAACCGCTGGAAGCCATCGGGGAAAAAAGAGTCCCCGCGAGGTCAAAGGACCGGCCTTCCAGGGAAAAAGAAAAATTTGGCGCGAACGCATGCCACTAAGGGCAAAAACCGAAAAAGAGAAAGACGGATTCGATACCGGTGTACCGAACCCGGTGGGAGGGGAACCGGCGTCGAACCGGAGGAAAAAAGCGCGAACAACGCAAGGAAGAAATCTTCTTTTCACCGGGAGAACAGGACACACGTCCTATGGGCTTCACGGAAAAAAAGAGACTGAGGTAAGATGGCACCTTTAGGCGGGAAGGGAACCGCGCATGCGTGCCAGCATTCCCAAAGGCTTTCATAGAAAGCTGGGGAAATGCTCCGTTAGGGCTTCTTCAGCGCCGATGACACCCATATGTGAGGACTGACTTCCTGCTTGGTCCTGGAGAACTCCAGCTCCTACATAGGCAGGAACCAGATATCACAGAGAAGAACAGAAACGACTGCACCAGAAAACCTCCAAGCTTTAATCTTGCAATTGCCTCATACCACCCAGGCTTTGTCAGAGAAATGCAACCAACCCAAAGATATATAATACACACACCTTCATGCCCACACACTGAAACACTGCTCCTATTTAAATGCAGTTTTCATATTTCTTATTTACAGGTTATTCAATTGTTAATCCTGATGTCATATTCAAGATTAAAAAGGAAGATGAGAAATATTTCACTCAGCACTGTGAGTGGGAGGGAAAAGAAAACTTTAATGACCCAACGATGAGTAAGTAAATGTTTTGGATTTAAGGGCTTTGCATTTTTTTTTTTTTGTATCTTAAAGTTTTATTCGGCAAGAACTTCAACAGAACATAGTACATTTGAATAACATTATAAAGACACATAGTCACTAACATTAAAACTAATCTTTCTTCTCTTTTTTTTCATTTACAATATCTCTCAAAGCATCCCTTAAGAACGCTACAACGCTGAAGGTGTTCATTCTTGCTTAATTTAATTGTCTTCCCCCCATCCCTCCCCTCCCTACCTCCCTCCCTCTCCCCCCCCCCGTCTTCCTTCCGTACATGTGTTGTATTCGTGGGTGACCCTCTACTCGCTGCATACCCTAGCCTATGGAACCTACACCCCCCCCATGTCAGCCTTCCCCCCTCTTTAGCCATCTCCACACCCCTTCCCACTGTCTCCTTACTCTCTCCTCTTCCCCCTTTCTCCACCCTGTCAGCCTATGCATTTGATACAGATCTGCCAAACGCTGTGCATATTTATCTAAGGAGGGCATACTTCCACTCTTCCAGTGCTTAGCAATCTCGCATCTGGCCGCAATAATACACTGCCACACTACGCTCCAATTCCCCTCTCTCGATCCATTGTTCTTTAGAAGGAGACAGAATTCCGGGGACAGATCAATCTTATCTCCTATGATGCTCTCTATGATTCCCCCTATAGCCCCCCAGTACTCCTGCATTACTGGGCATGACCACCACATGTGCATCCAGGTTCTTTTCTCACCACACATCCGCCAACAGTCATCCGTCTCACATACCTTCGCTTTATACAATCGCTCTGGTGTTAAGTACCATCGAGATAGCACCTTCCATCCATTCTCTCGCAATGATGTTGCAATAGACGCCCTCGCTATTCCTTGAGCTATTCGCTCCCACTCCTCTACCTCCCACGATATTCCCAGATCCTTCTCCCAGGCCTTCATGTAGCTTAATTTTTCCTGCCCTCTCGCCGTTAGCCCTTTATAAATCCGAGAAATAATCCCCTTTCTCCCCAGTGAACCTAAACAACTCCCTTCAAACCACCCCAAATCTTCCATAAAGTCCTGCCAATGTCTTCTCTGCTTGATATATGAGCTCAACTGCAAATAAGGGAATCTGTCAGTTTCCCGCAGCCGGTACATATCCCGTATTCCCTCAAACTCCCTCACTCCTCGTCCAACAATTACCTGTGATATTTGTTCCAGCCCCTGCCGGGCCCACCGTTGCACCACCGTCACATCCGGGCCCTGTCCTTCTTCACAACAGGCTAGCACTGACATCACCCTTGTCCACCTCCTCTCCCCTATTAACCTCTTCCTATATACCTGCCACATCGCAAGAGTGTGATTCACCATCGGATTCTCACACTTGCTACCTTTCCCCCCCCACACCAATCTCTCCAATTCACCTGGTCGTAGTCCCTCTGCCTCCATCTGCACCCAATGCTTATGTTGCTCTCTTAGCCACGAGTATACCGCCTTTAACTGAGCCGCCGCATAGTACTTTTTAAAATTTGGCACCCCCATTCCGCCCTCCAACCTCGCCACTTGCAGCGTTCTCGCCGCCACTCTAGGCCGTTTATTGCCCCATATAAATCTGTCCACCAACTTTTGCAACCTGATTAGCTTTTTTGCAGGAACTATCACCGGCAACACCTGAAAAAAATACAGAAACTGGGGTAACAGCATCATTTTTACCACTGCCATTTTCCCCACCTCTGATATGAATCCCCTACTCCAAGCTCGCAATTGAACTTCTACTTCCCGGAACACTTTCACATAATTCAGCTCCTATAAATCCTCTAACTCCCGCCCAAGATAAACTCCCAAATATCGGATAGATCGACTAGCCCACCGAAATTGGAATATTTGTTGAAGGCCCTTCCGAAGCCCCTCCCCCACTGTCAAATTCAAAATTTCCGACTTGCCCCAGTTAATCTTGAACCCCGCCAAATCACCGTACTCATGTACCTCCTGCATTATTTGCGGCAATGACCCCTCTGGCTGCGCCACCATAAGTAATATGTCATCAGCGAACATAGCCATTTTAAATTCACGCTGTCCTACAGTTATACCCACTATGCGTAGGTCTTTCCTAATCCTCCCTGCTAACGGCTCCATAGATAGGGCGAATAATAGGGGGGAAAGTGGGCACCCCTGCCTCGTCCCCCTCCCTAACGGGAAAAATCCTGAGTACCCTCCGTTTACCTTCACACATGCTTTGGGTAAAGGCACTATACGCGGGGCCCAATCTATAAAGCCCCTCCCAAACCCCATATGGTTTAGTACCGAGAACAGAAAACTCCATGACACCTGGTCAAAGGCTTTCTCTGCATCTAACGAGAGAAGCAAAGCAGGTTCCTGCCGGTGCTTCGCCGCCCATATCCCATTGAATGCTTTCCTGATATTGTCCGCCACCTGCCTCCCTGGAATGAACCCTGCTTGATCTTCATGCACCAACTTCCCCAGAATTTTATTGAGTCTCCCTGCCAGAACTTTAGCCATCAACTTCTCGTCTAGATTTAACAGGGAAATGGGCCGATATGAGGCACGCTCTAGTGGGTCCTTACCCGCTTTGTGGATAAGCGTGATTCCTGCCCAACCCATCGTGGCCGCCAGGCCTCCTCCTTCCCTTGGTGTGTTGAACAAATTTGTCAGTGGCTGCACCAATAAATCCCTGAACGTCCTATAAAAACTGGCCGACAACCCATCTAAACCCGGTGCCTTCCCTAGTTTCAAACCCTTAATAGCCGCCGCCACCTCTGAGGCCTTTATTTCAGAGTCCAACACCTCCCTCTCGCCCTCCTCCAAGCGCGGGAGGCATGCTTCCCTCATATAAGCTTACATCGCCTCCTCTGATCTGTTGGGCTTGGCTGCATAGAGCTTCTGATAATAATCTACGAATTCTTCTCTGATTTTCTTCTCTTCCCTTACCACCCCTTCTCTGCCCCTAATTTGTATTATTAATGTCCTGTTCCGTCTCTGCTTCAACCTTTTCGCTAGAAACTTACCTGCCCTATTCCCTCCCTCAAAGAACTCTTGGCGCAGCAGTTGCATCCGATACTGGATTTTGTCCGCTTCTATCGCATTTAACTTAGCCCTAGTTTCTAGCACTTCCCCCCGCACCGCGCTGTCCCCTCCACCCGCGTCCGCCACCTCCAATCTCACAAGTTTCTGTCTCAAACTAAGCTCCTTCTCTTCTCTTTCCCTCTTTATTCTAGTTCCCCATTTAACCAAGGTTCCTCTCACCACCGCTTTGAAAGCATCCCAAACCACCCCCCTAGAGACTTCACCAGTCTCATTGTGTATAAAGTACTCAGGTATCAGGTCCTTTAACTCCTGCACTACTCTAGCATCCTTTAGCAGGGCTTCATTCAATTTCCAAAAGTGCACCCCTCGATCTGCTTTCCGACCTCGTAGTGTTACCACCACCGAGGCATGATCCGACCAGGTAATCGGTTCTATGACACCGTCAATTATCCTTCCCGCTATTTCTTTCTCCACCCATATAGCGTCTATCCTAGAATACGTGCCATGCACTGCTGAAAAGAAAGAATATTGTCGACGACTAGGGTTAAGAAGCCGCCAAGCATCTACTAGATCATTATCTTGCACAAATTGCTGGTATCGTTGCCTATCAGCGCGTCTCCCCTCCCCCCTCCCCCCTCCCCGTTGAGTCTTGCCCCACCTCCCAAGTCATATTGAAATCCCCGCCACATATTCTCACTCCTTCGCACAGCAAATTCATTTTCTCATCCACTTCTCTCCAAAAGGACCTTTGGGGCCCTGTGGGGGCATACTCATTGATCACGCAATACCATTCATCCCCTATCTTCATTCTTGCCATTAAATACCTACCCCCCCCTGTCCCGGAATACCGTATGCACCTCAGCTTTGAGAGCCCCACTTACCAGCAGCGCCACCCCTCTCTTCTTCCGTTCCAGCTTATTGGAGGCGAAAAGCACCTCCGAGTAACCCTTAGGCCTCACTAACTGTTCATGGCCCCGAAGTAGGTGTGTCTCTTGTAATAAGACCATCGAGGCCTTTTGCCTAGCTATCTCTCTATACAGCCTTTGCTGTTTGAAAGGTGAATTTAAGCCTTTCACATTTAATGTAAGGATTTTCAAATCACCCATGAGTGTCTCCCCTCACCCTCTTGCCCCCCCTCGACCTCCCCTTCCCCCCCCATTCTAGTCACCCTCCCTAATGGGAGATCCGACTTCCTTGATAGTGACATCTTCACGGACCTACGCCTGCCCTTGCCCTAACCCCCCCGCCCTCTCTCCACTACTTCTTCTCCCCCACCTACCACCCACCCTCCCCCTCCCCCTCCCAACTCTCCCCCTACTCCTCCACCTTCCCCTGCCTCCCCCCCCACACAGAAAGCAATATCAATTAGTATCTTTAAGTTGGAACTCTTTCAATTGTCCTCATCTTGTATGCCACCGCTTCCACGATGCAGTCTCGCCAGTCTCCTCCCTCTAACTGGTACTCGGTGCCAATGTTGGGTTTTCCATTTAGAACTGTGGGCCCCTGTGGTTTTCTCGCTCCCCTGAGCCCTCCGCCCCTTCGGGTAGATGGTCAGCGCCCAGTTCTCTCAGCGCTTTCCACGCTTCCTCGCTCGACTGCGCCCTTCTCGATTTCCCCTTCACTGTAATTAAGAGTCCAAATGGAAACAGCCATTTATATCTCAGCTCCTCCCTCTGCATAAACGCCGTCACCTCTCTGAGACTTCTTCTACGTTGTAAAGTTCCGGGTGATAGGTCTTGGAAGAACTCCAGCTTATGCTCTTCCCAGATGAACTGTTTCAATTTCCTTGCTGCCCCCAGCAGTTTCTCTTTACTTTTGTAGGAGCTGAGACAAACTACTATATCTCTGGGTTTATTCTCCCTCACGGGGCCTAGGCTCCTGTGTGCTCTCTCGATAAGGAGCTGTTCCTCAGTAGCCTCTCCCTCCACTGATGCCAACAGCGCCTTAAAAATTTGGGAAACCACTTCTTCGGACCTTTTGTACTGTTTGTCTTCCGGGAGGCCACGGACTCTAATATTGCACCTCCTCGATCTATCTTCTAAGTCCTCTAATTTCAATTGTAGTTCTCTTTGCGTTCCACAGTGCTCTTCCAACTCTTTTTGGAGCTCCTCCAAGGCCTCTCCTTGCTGTTCCAGCTGCGTTTCAGTTTCCTCCACTCGGTTACCTAGGTCTATCAGATCTTGTCTCAGTCCTTGAATTGATTCTTTTAGTTCGTTCTTTACCCCCCCCCCCCCCCAGTTCTGCCTTGAGCTCATCTTTCAGCTCAATGAGCCAGTCTTTGATCATGCTGGCCAGCACTGGGCTGCTCCCTTTCTCCACCTCTAGCTCCGGCTCAGTAGAGGTAGTTGGGAGGGTTTTGCCCTCTTTATCCCCCTCCCTACCTCCTCTCGGGGCGGTGTAAGGAGAGCGGAATTCCGCTAGCTTCTTCTTGACTGAGGGTCCACTTTTACTCTTCTCCATTTCCACCCTCAGCCCGTCTCCTGGCTTTTGGGGGAATGTTGCAGTTATCCCGGGGACTTACGCGCGCGCTGGATCTTCTGTTCTCGTAACCACTTCTTCCTCCCCTATTCACTGTTCTGCGCCCTGAGTCTGAGTCGCCTCCTTGCTCGAGCTCTGTGGCTGCTTGCAATTCTGCTCCTGCTGCCCACCTTCGTCTGCTTCCGTCAATGTGCAGGGCTTCCTCCCATCTTCCCCTGGTCAGTAGCAGGGAGCTAGCAGCTGTACACCATTCCCGGCGTCCAGCCCACTCGTTGTGCCACACCGGCACTATTCGCTGTAAATGCGTTCCTTAACTTCCACGCTCCTCTTTTCCCCCTCACTGCCGGGGCCTTGAACTCTGGGTTTTAAACTGAAGTTCTGCCCATGCCCGGCTGCATCTGGATGCTGTTTCCTCTCTTGGCGCCCCCCTTGTGCAGTTAACTTTTCTTATTATTATTTCTCCCCTGTTCTTTTTCTTCTGTTTCTCTTCTCACTCTGTGGGGGTAAGCTGGACTTCACTGCCTGTGCCCTTTATCTTCGGGCTCCCACCTCCTTCGCCCCTTCTTACTGCCTTCTCGGCCCGCCCAGCCTCACCTTGCCTGGTGTCGGGTGTCTACGGGCCTCTGTGCCACTCTGCTTTTGCGTTGGGCTGCAGTGCTCTCCCCGTCTTCTTCGAGGCCACGGGTGTTCCAGCTCTCCCCCAGGGCACTTCTCTTCCCGCTCTCTATTTTTCGTCGGTGCGCTTCTCCTTCGTGCGGCCCTTAGTCCCGTCTCTGGCTCCACGTGGTTTTGGCCTGCGCCGCACCGACACTGCTCCGGTGGGCCCAATCGTCTGCACAGCTCATTGTGCGCCGTCGCTTAAAGGCGCAGCGCTTACTCTAGCGTTGCCTCTCCACTTTGCCACGCTTCGCTCTCTCCCAGGCAGGGATTTTTCACTTAATTGCTGCAGGCTGCGGCGGAGCTTGTTTTCACGCCGCCATGCAGGTCGCTGACGTCACCCTCAAAGTCCAGGCTTTGCATTTTGAGATCACAGATGAGGTGATTATTATCAAACATTTGTAGACTTAAAATTAATTTACTAATTTAGGTTTGTCAGATCATCTCTTATGAATCCTTTTAGATATATTTTTTTTTCATCACAGGTCTTCCGATTGTAACATCGGTGTTCTCACTGAGTGTTAAACAAGAGGATGATCTCCCCTTCATGGATCATCCTGACTCAGAGATGACTGAGCAGATCCAGCCTCCTGTAACAAGTAAGTATAAAATTCCTCCTGGATGTCTTACTAAGGTCAGCATGTACCATTTAGGGCTTCAGCGCTGGTGGGATAAGAGGCCTTTGTCCTCTCTCTACCTCCCACTGTGCTTCCATTCTTTTGATGGAGTAGTCTACCTGCAGAGCCGTAGGGGGCAGCTGATGGAGGAGTGAGATCTGTGGGCGGGATCAGGATTGAAGCATGTGTGTGTGGTTAAAAGGGCTGCTGGGGTTGGGGCGGTGGAGGGGCTTCTCCATTGTTGCAGGGGGGAACATGATTGATGAGCATGATACCATCTGATTTAGCCAAGGAGGCATAACCTAAGAACTTTAGTGGCCCAGGGAAGGTGAAGTTTGTTTTTGCAGTTCTTGTGGGTTAAGACAAGCCACAGTAGATAATGTAATTTACAGTAATGCATTTTACTATTAATGAACTGGGATGATTATGCATTCAATACATATCAACAGTCCTTAAGGGTTTGCGTGCAGGTGTTCAAAGGGTCAGTGATGCGCTGTGAAGCTTTTAGGCAGGGCTGAGTCGGCTCTGGCAGAGGTAAGGTGAGCAACGGAGTGCAAATGTTCAAAGGGTTACTGCACTGCTCTGCTCTGCTGCTGTTGCCCCCCCCCCCCAAATGGTGCTGCTGTAGGCCGACATCTGGTCCAGTTTGTGGCTGTATCCAGCCTTGTTCGGAGAGCAGAGGTGAAAGAGAATATTTGAAGAATCAGGGAAGGCTTCCTTTAGCACATTAGCAAGGAAATGCCTGTAAAATTATATATAGGTGCTACAATGAGGGCATTCCCAGAGGCCTTTAGCCAGTGCTGGAGAAAGGGGACTTCTTGCATTTTTGGTGACTCGGAAGAGGAAAGCATGTTGGGAAGACATGGTTGTGGGGCTGGAAGGGCTGGTGGAGATGAGACTGGCCTTGGATCTTAGGCAGTATTTACTGGAAATCTCCAGCTTGTGCTCTAATTATGCTGCAAATTCAAATCCCATCTGTCATGAACAACAAGGAGATGAATGCCAGCTGCATTGAAATAAGCTCTGATCCCCCAAATCCGATATCAAGGTATCCAGGGGTGAGATGAAAACATTTAATAAAGTAGGGGCCAAACAGACCCCTGAGGACCACCATATGACAGTAGGTAGATTACAGAGACTTTTAGCATTTATTGACACCTAAAAAACATGTCTTGATGAATAGGAACAGAAGCAATTCAGAGCGACATCAGTAGAGACAGTTTGTTCTAAGCGTGTTAATCAAAGGGTTTGGTTGATTACAGCAAAAGCAGACGCTGCATTACCAGGATGTGTCTAAGGCTATCCTGGCAGCTAACTCTCTCATCCAGCTTAACTGATGTTGCTCTTTCTGTTCTATGTCCACAGCCAAACGCAGATCAGTGCGTGGGGAGGGGGGAGTTATTTATTTTGGTATTTATCAATTTTAAGACTCTGGGTAGGTTGCAATTTAACATACATAATATTTACATAAATAAAATAACATCACAATCATACACATAAATACTAGTGATCTGCTCAGCAGCAACTTTCTCAAAGTTCTGCGGCAAAAGGAATATTTGGGATTGGCCTGGACTGGAGGGACGCTATGGAATTGCCAGATAACTAGAGACCAGACTCCTGGGTTCTATCCCCCTTCCAGCAGATGGCACTGAGAATTCCTGACTTTGGTGATGTCACAGTATAAGGAGGTTGAGCTCCTCCCTCCAAGCCAGTATCCTCAGTCTTCCAGCAGATGGCACTGAGAATTCCTGACTTTGGTGATGTCACAGTATAAGGAGACTGAGCTCCTCCCTCCAAACCAGTATCCTCAGTCTCCAGCAGATGGCACTGAGAATTCCTGACTTTGGTGATGTCACAGTATAAGGAGGTTGAGCTCCTCCCTCCAAGCCAGTATCCTCAGTCTCCAGCAGATGGCACTGAGAATTCCTGACTTTGGTGATGTCACAGTATAAGGAGGTTGAGCTCCTCCTTCCAAGCCAGTATCCTCGGTCTCCAGCAGATGGCACTGAGAATTCCTGACTTTGGTGATGTCACAGTATAAGGAGGTTGAGCTCCTCCCTCCAAGACAGTATCCACAGTCTCCAGCAGATGGGGAAGAACTCAATTGGTATTTAATAAAAAAAATAAAAAAGGGGCAGTTTTCAGTTGACCAGAGAGCTGATCAGGCTTTGTGAGTAAAGTGGATGCTGTGGTGGAGTGTAAATTCAGCCTGTAGGGTACCAACGCTCCTTGGTTGCCTGCAGGTCCCTGAGGACGGCATACTCCTAGTGGTTCTGGACCCTCTACCCTTCTAGAAGGCATCCCAACAATACTGCAGCCGTCAGTGGTCTTTGCAGGCAAAAGGGTGCAAGCTGCTTTAATTTCTTTTGTATGTTGGCTATTCGTCGTGTGTCAGGCTTCCCTTGAAGCTTCAGGACTCTGGTGGTAAGTTTGGGATCCATTGCAGGTGGGGGATCGGTTGTGTTTACTGGTAGTGTGAAGGTGCTGTCATAGGCAGCTGTGAACTTGTGTGTTGGCTTGAGAGACAATTAGTTCCTGCGCTGTGGAAATGCCGTTGGGGAAGGCCATTTGCGCGGCCGGGGACTGCAGGTGAGATCACCTGTCTGTGGCAGGATTTTGCAGGACATGTGAGGCCAAGGACTGCATGGTAGGCAGTAGTTTCCAGGGTCACCCAGTCTAGCTGGGGAGGGGGGGTTCCCGGCAGCAGAAGAAACAGCCAATTCAGCAGATCTGAGTTTTTCTCAGGCTGCAGTTCTGGCAGGAATCACAGCCATTTTGTCTCTTGCTCAACTGGACATTTTAGGCCCTTCAAGGAGGCAGGATTTGGCTCCTGTTCTTGGGGGGCGAGCGATGAGGTAGTCAGCAGGCTTACTGCATAAAGCAGGGCCTGGGGGAATCTTAACATAGTAACATAGTAAATGATGGCAGATAAAGACCAGCATGGTCTATCCAGTCTGCCCAGTATTCAGTTTATTTTGATTTTATCCTGTTGCTGTAAAGGGATCCAAGAGTGACAAGGTTCCTCCTAAACTACGGGAAGAGACCTTGGTGGTTACTTCACCTTTTAAGCTCTGGAGGACACTCTAGCCAGAGTTTTGTATTATTTGGAGGAGGACCACATTTCAGGGTACTCTAACTTTTGATGACCCAAAGGAGGGGCCCTCGGAGCTCGGTGAAGATATCTTGACTCTGGGACATGGAGCAAGGAGAGATCCCTCCGGGAGAGGATCCCAGTGTTGTGAGTTTTGCCAAGAGGATCTTGTGGCATTAATTGTGCACTTTTTGGCAGCCCTAAACATTCCTCTGGTACCACAGACAGTGGAGCCTCCCTTAGAAGATCCCCTATTACAGGGCATCAGGGTGTTTGAGACTGCCTTTCCTGTCCATAGGGTCCTTAAGCAGATGATCGATTTGGATTGGGAAGTTCATAAAGCGGGATTGCGCGGTGGTCGGACAATGCAGCGCCTGTATCCCATTCCACTGAGTGAGAAGGATTTCTTGAAGATGCCCAACATGGATGCCATGGTCTCCGTAGTGACCAAGAAGATCACCATCCCTGTGGAAGGAGGTACGGCATTGAATGATGTGCAGGATAAGAAATTGGAGACCTTTAGTTAAAGCAGGCATTTGAGGTGAATGTGTTGACCTTAAGCTCCGCAGACAGAAGCTTTTAATGTGGCCAGAGCATGTACAGTATGCATTGGTCAAAGGCTTCGGGATCTGATGCTGAAACCTCGTAGCTTATGCCTGAGGAGGCTGGGCTGGAGGCTAGAGTGATGTATTTGACAAATACATTCTATGAACTTTGGGTTTCTACCAAGGGTATGTCCTTAGTGGTGGCAGCTCATTGGCTCTTGTGGTGGTATAAATGATTGGTGGATGTGTCCTCTTAGACTCTTCAGTGTAAGCTCCCCTTTAAGGACAAGCTCGTGTTTGGGGATGCCTTGGAGATGTTGTTCAAAGAATTTGGGAAGTTCAGACTGGCTACTTTTCCTGATGACAAGCCAAAGGCTAGTAAGCTGATCCTGGTGTTGAGGGATACGTCTTACGATTTACATCATTTCTGAGCAGTGCACTTTGCCCCTTATTAAATAGTACATTATCCTTTTAGGGGGTCAGGCCTTTTGGGGTGGTAGAGGAATGGGTCAGGGGTTGTTTTCAGGAACTGGGGCCAGTTCCAAGAAAGCACAATGAGATGAGGGTGCCCAGGCAGGTGTGGTACAGATCGGGGATCGTCTTCACCAGTTTTACCCTGTCTTAGTCCAGATCACTTCTGACCAATGGAGTTCACAATACTGCTCGTGGATGCCTTTCTGTTGTCTCCTTGCAAAGCTTCCACCAAATTGTAGGCCGTCAGGGATACTCTCCAGCAGTTGCTCCAGTTACAAAACTACTGTAATCAAGATACAAAACACCACCATTCAAGTAAAACAGGAGGTGAAATACTTGGAAATCATCTTAGACAAATCCCTCAGTATGTCATCCCAGGTAAAACAAACAGCTAGGACTATATTCTTTAAGCTAAGATCCATCCAGAACCTAAGACCTCTCCTAGAACCTAGCGATTTTTGAACGGTAGTCTAGGCGCTCATAACCCCACACTGGGACTTCTGCAATAGTTTACTACAGGGTCTTCCCAAAAAGACAGTTAATATCCTCCAAACAGCCCAAAATGTGACTGCCGAATAATAGCTAAAGCAAGCTTGACTGAGCATATTACACCAATCCTCAAAGATCTGCACTGGCTCCCATTAACGAGTAGAATAAAATATAGAGTAATAATTACCACTTTCAAGCTACTACATAACATCTCACCCTCATACCTCACATCTAAGATTCATACCCAAGCAGAGACCAGGAGCAGAAGAAACAGCAGTCTAAACACTCTCACAGTACCATCATCAATCCGTAGTACAAAGCAAGTAACCAGCAAAAGAGCATTCACCTACACTGCACCTAAATTACGGAACCTCCTGCCAGTCCACATCAGGTCTATCAAAGACCTCAAAACATTTAGGAAAGAGCCAAAGACACTACTGTTTACTGAATACTACAACAATGACTAAAATGCTGCCCGTTCACATACGCTAATACTTACTCCCTGTAAGTATTAGCGTAGGTGTCTCATATCCCCTCGTGTTAAATGTATCCCCCAATTGTGTTGTGACCACTTTGATTGAAGGATAAGGTGGTATACAAAACTGTCTAAATAAATAAATAAATCTCTCACAATCATTCAAAATGTATATAGTTGATGTTATATATATTATCAATAACACCTTATATAATAGCTCAGGATTCAGGCATCTACTTTGCATATAGTTCAAGTTTTTCTATGGTTCTTTTTAATTGTTCTCTGTAGCTGTTTGTTCAATGTAAAGCACCCTCTGAAAGGGGAGGAATATAAAAACTGTATAAATAAATAAATATATAAAAATTAATGGTCTCCTTAGGCCAATCAGGTTAAGGTTAATAGTCAAGCCTCTTCACCGGCAAAAGCCTCTCCATCGGCACCCGATTCAGCATCAGGGGTGGAAGCGGCAGCCGCAAGCCCCTCCCGCTCCCCCTGCCATGGCCCAATTGAGACACCAGCAAAAGCATTTATGTTTGAATTTGTTTATTAAGTCAAAAATCCAAAAGGGTAAACAGTTCTTGAATCATAATACAGCTTATGTTGGTCCCCTCAACAACCACCACCCTATCCCTCCCCCCAAACAAACATTACCATATACAATTTCACCAAACACTATCAACCGCCACCCACTGGGTGGTACAGTAACAATCAGTGCAACATCAAAAGAACTCTGAGACAACGAAAAATGAATACTTAGAGACTCATTGACACGGAGGGCCAGGAAGGAGCCCAGTGTATGCCAAGGCCCCCCCTCCTAGACCCCGACAGCCCCCCACCTATGGCTGACCAGGTAAACAGGTGCCTTAATAACATAAGGAAGAGGAGCACCCGACAGTATAAAAAAGAGGCGTACAGCGCCTACTCAAGCGCTGTATATCAACATATAGTAAGCCTCCAAGAACCATCACTTACCACCTCTCAACCTCACCAGTGCCCTTGAAGACAACCCTTTCGGTATTTAAAGAAGAAGAATAATTATTCCCCCCCAATACAATAATCCCAACCCCCCACGCAGCTCCCCCCCTAATCCCTCTACCCAACCCCACCCACCATCCAACCCCCCCATCCCTCCCATCCGCCCACCGACACCGAGCAGACAGTCACACTTACACGCATACTCACCCAAACTCATAAATATTCAGATACACCTACCTCTATAGACAGGGATGTCCCGAATAGAAGAAGAAGAAGAAGACCCTGGTAAAGAGTAGAAGGCAGAAGAGAAAAAAAGGAAAAGGAGAGCTCTCTACCCACCCAATTAATACCCCCCCAGAATTCGGTGACGAGTTCTACCGGGCAGAGACTGAAGATGTGGGCTCCAGCCCTCCAAAAATCGCCCCCAACGCTGTGGATGATCACCCACCCTACACCATTCCATCACCAGCACCATGTGCAACTTATTACGCCATTCCCCATAAGTTGGACCGCGGCCATCCACCCACCTCTGCAATATAGTCAGTCGAGCAGTCACCAACACCAAGTGAATCCAGTGCCATACCACACACCCCACGCTCTCTTCAAAGGACTCTTGCCAAATATTTATTTATTTATTTAACACTTATTTATATACCGCATCTTCCAGCGATCAGTTGCGGTGTACAATTAACAACAATTAACAATGCAGAGCTTGTTTTACATAGAACAATTATAACTTTTTACATAGAACATCTTAACTTGTGCAACAAAGGGTTTAAAGATTAAACAGAATGATTCAGTAAATCAACTAACACTGTTTGTATTACAATTTAAACAGAAGTACTGTCTCTAAAACAGTTGTAACTATATACAAGTGGGGTATCAATGCATAGGAATGGAATGATTATTCATTTAAGTTTGTACATATTGATTATAGAAGGGAGTATAATCTTGATTTTGAGCAGGTTCATGTTTATCCTTTATCTAAGTTGAGTGGAGGGTTTTCTATGGTATTATAGTGTTTAGTGAATAGATAGGTTTTCAATTTTTTTCTGAATTCTATTATCTCTGTTAGTGATCGTAAGTCCTCTGGTAAAGAGTTCCAGACTGTTGGGGCTATGTGGGAAAAGGCTCTATTATTTGTTGATTTGTGAGTTCGTATATATTCTTTTGGCATCTTAAGTTTATTTGATTGTCCTTTTCTATGAGTGGGCTTAGGTGGTTCTTTGCTTATTAGGTTACAGAGTGTCTTCGGGGCCATGTCATTTAGGGCTTTGAATGTAGTTATTATTGTTTTGTATGTTATCCTGCTTTGTATTGGTAACCAGTGAAGGGATGCCAGTATCGGTGTAATGTGTTGGAGTGAATTTATCTTTAATATAATTCTAGCTGCGGCATTTTGCGCAAGTTGGATCCTTTTGATGTTTTGTTTTGAAATGCCTATAAGTATTAAGTTGGCGAAGTCGAAGTGTGGAGTTACGGTAGCCTGTATTATATTGATAAAATCTTGTATAAATACAAGGGGGCGTAATTGCTTGAGGATTTTGAGTTTGAAGTAGATTTTCTTTAATGTATTTCTAATGTGCGTTTCCATAGTAAGGTGTGTATCTAAAATGACACCTAGATATCTTATTTCATTTTTTATTTTAATTTCTTGGTTTTGTAGTGTTATATGGGTTGGAGGAGTGAATGTTTGGTTTTTTGTTACGATTAGGACTTCGGTTTTAGCATGGTTTATGTGGAGGTTTTGGGTTTTTAGCCAGTATGTAATTTCATTGTAGCAGTCTGATAGAAGTTGAATCGGTAGGTTAGGAATCGTAAAAGGTATGTACATCATGATATCATCCGCATAAAGGTGATATTGTACTCCAAATTTTTTAAAGATATTGCAGACTGGTTTTATATAGATATTGAAAAGTAGGGCTGACAGTGCTGAACCTTGTGGTAAACCTATTTCTTGTTTGTATGTGTTGGATGTTTGATTGCCTGCTCTTACATTTTGTGTTCTGTTATGTAAATATGAAGTGAACCATTTATGTACGGTGGAGTTTATGCCTAACTGTCTTAGGTTGTTGAGCAATATTGAGTGATGCACGCTATCAAAAGCTGCTGATATGTCAATGAAAAGGAGAATGTACGCCTGTTTGTGATTGTCAATTCCTTTTAGGAGTGTATCTATTAATACTGCTAGAAGCGTTTCTACTCCATGGCGGGGCCGGAAACCATATTGTTGTTCATCGAGTGGGTAAGATAAGTCTATGAATTCCTGTGTCTGTAGTTGCACTACCTTTTCAATTACTTTGGCCAAGAATGGTATGCTAGAAATGGGCCTATATGATGTTGGCAATGTTTTATCTAGTTTGCAGTTCTTTAAAATTGGACGTATTTGTGCATGTTTGAGTGGGGATGGAAGGTATCCTTGAGTGAGTGAGAGGTTTACTATTGGGAGAATATAGGATAGTAGAGTTGGTAGTGTGTTTTTTATCCATGATATTGGGCATGGATCTAAGTTTGAAGTTGTGGTATTTAGGCTGGAGATGATTGTTTTTAATGACACTTTTGAAATGGGGTAAAATTCTGACCATTCATCAACAGGTTGATAAGTGATGTTAATATTTTCTGAGGGCATGGCTGGTTTCTTAGATTTGTTTTGATAATGGTTAGCTAGGGTTTGAACTGAGATGTCTGTGATTTCGTTGCTAGAAGTTTGCTCGTTATTGGTTAGTTTTCTGACTATGGAAAATAGCTCCCTCGGTCTATTGTATGATTTTGTTAAGATTGCTGCGTAATAGTTTTTCTTTGTGCTGTCAATTGTTTGTTTGTAATTTGTTAGATAGTTACTGTATATTTCCTTGTGTACAGACAGCTTGGTTTTTCTCCATTTCGTTTCAAGTTTTCTTAGTTCTTTTTTCATTTGTCTTAGAGTGCTATTAAACCATGGTGAACTATTTGTTTTGGTGTATCTGATCATTTTATTAGGTTGTTTATTTATAGCTGCATTATTGATAGTATCATTCCAGTTGTTAACAGCATCATCCAAATTAGTTGTTGATAAGAAGTAGGGGATTGTTGAGTCAAGGAAGTCTGTTTCATTAAATTTTTTGAATTTTGAAGTAGTGGTGCTTCTTATGTGATTATTGCTGCTAGGGATGGGATATGAGAGATTTATTTTGATGATAAAATGATCAGACCAAGGTGTCTCTATGCATTCAGTGGAATTTGAGTTAACTAGCTTGAAGAGTATCTCAGGGAGAAGAACCAAATCTAATGTTCCTCCTTTGATATGTGTTGCAGTTTTAATTATTTGATGGTACTCTATGTCTGCTATGGTGTCTAGGAATAGTTTAGAGTCTGATGATGGTAGTGACGGAAGGTTAAAATCGCCTAGCATGATCACAGGATTTTGGTCAGTAGATGAACTGAGGAGTTCAATAAGAGAATCCAGGCCATCTGTTTTATTGTCTGGGGGTCTATATATTAAGCAAATTTTTATGAGGCCGATTTTTATTAATAATGTGTCTATGTTATTATTGATATTTGATTGGATTGGCTTGGCGTTTAAAGTTTTTCTTGTCATCATTAGAACTCCACCACCTTTTTTATTGGGTCTATGTTTGTAGAATGTGTCATAGTTCTCTTTATCAAGTTGATTTAGATAGACTGTATCTGTTTCAGTGAGCCATGTCTCTGTGACACATAAAATGTCAGGTTTTAAGTCAGTTATCAGGTCATTAAATATGGGTAATTTATTTTTCATTGATCGTGCATTAATGAGGATACATGATAGGGAGGATGAGTGGTTAGAACAGATTATATTATCTGTTAGTTTTGTGTTTGTTTGTTGTATGTGTATTAGTCTGTGATAATTAATTTTTGGGTAGTTTTGATGAGGGTGTCCCATGTGGCAGTCATTTCGAGTATGTGTGTGTATTTTAGGTATAGTCATGTGATTTTTGTGGTTTAAACATAAGGATACGTCAATTATTATTATTGTTAATAATATGCAGGTGTATAATATTCGTATGAGCATGTTGTTAGGGTGAGGCATTTTCAGTTTTATTGGCTCGGCTTAATGTGAGTGTATGCGTGGTTTTGGACTACTGACAACAGTACTATATTCCTAGCAATGTTATATGCAGATATACTTTGAAATACTGACCACAGTACTATATTTCTAGCAATGTTATATGCAGATATACTTTGAAATACTGACAACAGTACTATATTTCTAGCAATGTTATATGCAGATATACTTTGAAATACTGACCACAGTACTATATTTCTAGCAATGTTATATGCAGATATACTTTGAAATACTGACCACAGTACTATATTTCTAGCAATGTTATATGCAGATATACTTTGAAATACTGACAACAGTATTATATTACTAGTAATGCTATTTGCAGGTACATTTTCAGAATTAATATTAGAGGTTAAGTTTTCAATTTCAATGCGGTTGCAGATGAGATAATCAACACATTAATAGTGGATTTTGTTATGATGTCTCAGAGTTATTTGCAATATTAAACCAGAGAATTAAAAAGTTTTTGCATGTATTGGTTTATACTTGCTGCGATTTGCAGGTCTGCTGTTTAGGGGATGTGCACAGACTCAACCTTGATGGAGCTCTGCTATTCCTTGTTGCTGTTGCTGGTTTCAGTTTGTTTTCTGTGATCGTTTCGTGCTCCTTAGGGGCCTTTTCTGCGATTTTCTGGTGTGACAGGAATACGGGACCACGCTAGCTCAAACCCTGAGGGAGCTCAGCAGTGTGTTGAAGGGGTTGTTGGTCACTGCGAAGATGTTCTTTTTTGTTTTCGTGACGATTTGATGGTCCTTTGCCTAAGGGCCGTGCCAAAGGGCCCTCTTGCGCGGCCCTCAGGCGCGGGCCCGCAAGCGCGGGCGCGCTAGGCGCGCTCTCTATTTAAGTTGGGATCGCAGCCCCGATTGGATGGTGCAGCTGTGTGACGCTGTGTAGAGGGGTGGAGTCAGGCAGCCGCGTGCAGATCTCTCTCCGATGGCTCTTTTGTGATTCAGCTCTGTTTGCTCTGTTAGGCAGGCTGTGGGCTCCTTCCCGATGCAAGCAGGCAGGCTGTAGGCTCTTCTCCGAGGTAGGCAGAGGCTGTAAACTCCCTCTCCGATGCAGGCTTCAGCCCGGCTCGTCGATTCAGCTCCTCCTGGGGCACAGCAGATAGAGGACTCTCTCCAGGCGCGCTCTCTACTTAAGCTGGGATCGCAGCCCCGATTGGATGGTGCAGCTGTGTGACGCTGTGTAGAGGGGTGGAGTCAGGCAGCCGCGTGCAGATCTCTCTCCGATGGCTCTTTTGTGATTCAGCTCTGTTTGCTCTGTTAGGCAGGCTGTGGGCTCCTTCCCGATGCAAGCAGGCAGGCTGTAGGCTCTTCTCCGAGGTAGGCAGAGGCTGTAAACTCCCTCTCCGATGCAGGCTTCAGCCCGGCTCGTCGATTCAGCTCCTCCTGGGGCACAGCAGATAGAGGACTCTCTCCAGGCGCGCTCTCTACTTAAGCTGGGATCGCAGCCCCGATTGGATGGTGCAGCTGTGTGACGCTGTGTAGAGGGGTGGAGTCAGGCAGCCGCGTGCAGATCTCTCTCCGATGGCTCGCTGCTGAGAGCCCCAAACGCATCCGCACACATCTCTCCAGATAGGCCAGTACCTTCCCCCAAAAAACCTTAACCTGTGGACACAACCAGAACATATGCCCTAAGGAGTCTCTGTCTTCCCCACAACGAGGACAACAAGGGGAGCCACCAATTCCAGCTTTCCACGCCCGAATGGGAGCAAAATAAAGCCTGCAAAGCAACTTGTATTGCATGTCTCTATGCGCAACCACTACACTCAACTTCGGGATGCCTGCCAGACCCCTCAGAACCCCTTCTTCTTCTACTACTTCCCCCAAATCCCTAGTCCAAGCAGCCGCCAAGTCGTCTATCCGGATTGGCGGTACGGACTCCCACAGCATTTTATGTAGCCAAGTCACACCTCCCCCCCCCTCTCTCCTCCCATCAACGCCTCCTCTATACTTGTATTAGCCTCCCCTCGCAAAGCATCCAACGGAAGACTGCGAATATAGCTGCGTATCTGAGCATAGGGAAACACATCTTTCCCCGTTAGAGGGTACTGCATCCGGAGGGCAGCAAACGACTCTATCCTACCCTCCGCCGTAACCAAATGTTCTAAATTAACTATACCAAGCCGATGCCACCTAACAAAACTCACCCCCCCAATTCCGGGTCGAAACTCCTCGTTGCCTCGGATCGGGAGATATGAAGAGCAATTGGCCCTGATCCCTCTACTCTTACAAAGGTACTTCCAAGCACTACGTACCGGATCTAAAAGTACCCCGCGGGTGACCCGATCAATCCCCTGAAGCGATTGCGCATGCAAAATATATCGCAGCTGCAAGGGTCTCACCAGCTCCTGGAGCAAAAGCAAGGGAGTATGGACATCCATTTCCCATAGCCAGTCCCGGGCGTGACGCAGGAGGCAGGCCATATTGTATTTTTTGACATCCGGTAAACCCATTCCCCCTTGGGCCCAAGGCTGCCGCAGGATCCCCAGACCCACTCTGGATCGCCTACCCCGCCAGAGAAACTTATTAATCAACCCATCCATCTTATGAATATCTGCACGCTTTAACAGTATGGGTAACCTCTGAAGTAAGTAAAGCAACTTGGGGAAACAACGTCATCTTATATAATGCAATGCGACCCCCCAAAGACAACGGCAGATCCCTCCATCTATCCACCCTATCCGATAATTCACCAAGGTACTTCTTGATATTAAGATTGTAAAGATCCGACAAGTCTGCAGGTAAATATATTCCCAAATACTTGAAATGTCCATCCGCCCACCTTAGCGGAAAATCACCCCTCCAACCCCCAGAGAGCCGCTGGCCCACTAGGAGCGCCTCTGACTTGTCTAAATTCAAGCGGAGACCCAATGGTAATCCCTCCTGTGGTTCCGCCAAGTGAACAAGCAGGTCATCCGCAAAAGCAGCCACTCGAAATTCACCTTTGCCCACAGGTATACCCCGAAACGTAGCGGAGGATCGAATCCGAATTAGTAGAGGCTCCAGCGACTGCGAGGAGTGCGAGGAGGATCTTGGGGATGTGTGATGGCAATAATCTGTTGGATATCTGGAGGGTGCTGCATCCCGCGGACCGGGAATATACCCATATGTCCAGGGCGCATGGTACATGGTCACGTATCGATTACTTTTTGATATCTGAAACGCTGTTCAGTAGGATATCTGGGGCGGTGGTGGGTCCTTCAGTCATATCAGACCATGCGATGGTGATCATAGAGCTTGGCAGGAAAGCACAAGGTAGCAATAAGTTATGGCGATACCCCTTGGAACTTACTGGGGATATTCAATTCGAAAAGTATCTTCGGGAAAGATGGGAGGTATATGCAGAAACCAATGATCAGCCTGGGATTAACCCAGTTCTGTTCTGGGAGGCGGGTAAAGCAGTGATCCATGGAGAGATTATTAGCTATTATAGCTCCAAACGGAAAAGGCTGAATCGGAATATTTTACAATTAGAACGGGAGTTGGGGAAGGCCCGGCGGAGACTGGCATCGCATAGGAACAAGGGGAATCAGATAAGAATGCAGGAGCTACAAATGGAGCTGGAAATGTTACTCCATCAGCAAAAGCATTTAAAGAAGTATGCCTTCAGGTGTGCCTGCGCCTGAGGGCCTCAGTACTACCAGAATTTGAGCAAAATACAACAGACCTTGACTCCATCCATCATCATCAGCTGGAAAAAAACACTCCACAATGCATCAATAGCACCAACCAAACCATTCCAAGACAAAAGAAGAAAATGCAACGCTCCATGGTTCTCAAGTGAAATCAACGAACAGAAGAAAGAACTAAGGAAACGGGAGAGACTATGGCATCGATCCAAAGATCAACAACATCCCATAAAATACAACGAAACGCAAGCCATATACCTTGAACCCATATAATCCACGTTCTACACCCTGTTCTATGTAAAGTTGGTTTTGTTGACATGTTTTCTGTAGATCACACTCTGCCTCATAAGGTTCCCCAGCTAAAGCATTTAACACCAAATTGAGATCCCAAGGAGGGACCAACGACCTTTGCTGAGGCCGCAGGCGCCGCACTGCCTGCAGGAACCTATCTATGTCTGCATGTTCTCCTAACACCTTCCTATGAACCTTGCCCCTGTAACAGGAAATAGCTGCCAACTGCACGCGCAATGCCCTGGCCGCAAGGCCCTTCTCGAAACCTGTCTGTAAAAACTCCAAAACCTCCGGCACCGAGACCGTGAGGGGTTTATTCTTCTGGACTGCACACCAGCCCTCAAAAATGCACCAATCCTCACATAAGAGAGGCAGATTGAGCACTTGTGAGTATTCAACAAGGTTGTGATCACCGCTCCCGAATATCCTTGCTTACGGAGCCTTGCCCTTTCAATAGCCAGGCCGTAAGCGAGAATCGATCCACCTGAGGCATCCGCACAGGCCCCTGAGGCAGGAGATCATCTCTACATGGGAGACGCCACGGATGATCGGCCAGCAACCTTACGAGGTCAGCATACCATGACCGCCTCAGCCAGTCTGAGTCTGTGAGAATCACGAATCCTTGGTGTGCCTCTACTCGCTGCTGGACCCTTCCTATTAGAGCCCAAGGCAGAAACACATACAGGAGCCCTCCATGGGCCATTTCTGAACCAGAGCATCCAGGCCCTCCGACATCCTTTCCTTTCTCCGGCTGAAGAACCGGCTTGCCTTGGCCAACTCTCACCAAGCCATGAGGTCCATGACCGGAGCCCCCCAATGGTGTACCACCTGTTTGTACACTTCCTGACAAAGCTCCTACTCGCCGTGATCTACTTTGTACCTGTTCAGGTAGCCTGCCGTGACGTTTTCTACCCCGGCCACATGTTGCGCCTACAAGGATGTTAGATGGGCTTCGGCCCACTGCAACAGGCTCTCAGCTTCCTCCTCCAATAGAGGACTGCTCGTGCCGCCCTGATGATTGATATAGGCCACTGTGGTCACATTGTCGGACAGCACCCGGACCGCCCTCTGGCAGACCCATTGTTCGAATGCTTTGAGAGCTAAAGCTACCACCCGCAGCTCCAATCTGTTGATGGACCACTGGGCTTCCATTGCAATCCAGAGGCCCTGAGTGAAACGGCCCTCACAATGAGCCCCCCAACTAGTCAGACTGGTCAACTGCAGCCACTGCGGAGGCTCGAGGGGCATTCCGCGCTCCAAGTTCCCTGGGCAGAGCCACCACTGCAAAGCCCCCTTGGATGCTGAGGGGCAGGGGAGCACCACGGATAAGGATTGATGCTGATGGGACCATCGACGGAGTAGAGCCCACTGAAGCGGCCGCATGTGAGCTCTGGCCCACGGCACCAACTCGATAATTGCCGCCATGGTCCCCAGAACCTGTAAATAATGCCAGGCCGAAGGCGCCTGCAAGGCAAGAAACTGCTGCACCAGGCGCCTCAGATCCCTTGCTCTCTGAACCGGGAAGAACACCCTGCCCCTGCCGGTGTCGAACCTTGCCCCAAGATATTCGATTTCCTGAGTGGGAATCAACCTACTCTTTGCCAGATTGATAACCCACCCCAGCTCCCCTAGGAGTCCAACCATCTGGTCATCGCCTTCTGACTCTCCGCCTTGGACTTCGCATGGATCAGCCAGTCGTCGAGGTACGGGTGGACCAAAATCCCTTCTTTGCGAAGCGCCGCGGTGCTTTGCTTCAATAAAGGCTAGCACACCTAGTAATAAAGACAAGGAGTTTATTTATAAACAAAGCAAGGATAACTTGAAATTCACTTATTTAACTTATTATACTTATTTAGAAAGGCAAGTCATTCACTTATTTACCTACGATTAGTTAGAAAAGATAACTAGAAAGCAAATAGTTACAGGAGACTAATACATTACCAATAGAGTTCTGAATTTCATCTCATGTCACACTTCGACTAAATGGATCCCTGATTCAGCCAGACAAGAGAGACTTCTCAGTCAGGAGATTTTCCAAGCAACGCGTCCGCTCCATTTATTTATTTAGACAGTTTTGTATACCACCTTATCCTTCAGTCAAAGTGGTCGCAACACAATTGGGGGATACATTTAGCACGAAGGGATATGAGACACATACGCTAATACTTACAGGGAACATGGGCTATGGAGGGTTAAGCGACTTGCCCAAGACCACAAGGAGCACCTGTGGGATTAGAAACCCCAGCTCCATGGAAGAGATTCCTCTGTTCCTCTCCTCTGGCTGAGAAAGGTACCCACTGTATCTTGTTGCAAAGACAACCAGTTCCATCAGGTGACATACACATAGTATAGGGTCAGTTATCCATTAAACACAATCAAGACACTGGCCAGACGTCTGAGAATGCTCAAAGGATCCCCCCTCCCCCCATGGTTTTAGAAGCTCAAAACTTTACAATTACAATTGATGAATTCTTCTACATTTGCTAGGTGAATTGTTCTCCTTAATTGGTCTCCATTTGCTAGGTTAAGTATTCCTCCCATCCTGTCCTCCAGTATCTCTCTGTAGTTATGCAAGCAGTTTCTCACCAAACTGCAAAACTGAGGTTGAATTAACCCCTAACACTGCTGATGCATAATCAGTAGTCAATTTTAATTCATTTGTACTACATTCGGTTCTTTGACTATTGATTATGCATATAAGATATTGGCAACATAGTGGGGAATTTAGGTGGACGAAACATAGCAATGAAACTGGGTATGCATTGAATATAGCAACATATCATGATCAATAAACAGATACAGATAATAAGTCCCCCAATGATCTGTCTGAGGCTGCCCATACTGAGCAGCCATGGGAAGAGTAAATAAAAAGAAAGTGCACATGTCTATTGCTAAAGCAGGTGTAAATTGGGATCCTGATGACTGGGATGGCAATATCTGGGATTCTACTGAATCACCTAATTCTGAGGGAGAGCAAGGAGTCAGGAATGAAAACTATCAGGCACAACCAATTTATAAGAGAAAAGTGCAGAGTACTCCTCGAAATCCTGGAGGAGTTAATCTAGATACTGTGGAGGATTTACTTTCTAAAGCAGAATATACCAGTGCAGCCGTTTCCCTTCTGGGAGTGCCTGGTTTAGCCTTATATAACACTCGTACAGTTAACACCTTAGCTTGCACCATGGTAAAAAGTCTTAGGGGTATGTTTACTAAACTGTCTTAATGTGCACTCTGCGATGTTATCGCGCGATAATAGCGCTTTATCGGGTGCAGAGGTACCTTAGTGCACGGTAACGTGCGCAGCGGCGCAAACGAGCACTGAAGGTGGAGAAAGGCTCCCGGAGGGCGGAGGAAGGCTCCCCAGGGGCGGAGAGAAGGGGTCAATGGGTGGAGAGTGGGAGGGGAGAGGCTCCCCGCACACTAACGCTGTGAAATCTGAGGCTGAAAACTAACGCCAGTGAAACCCTGGCGTTAGAGCCGATTTAAAGGGAAGAGAAACCATTTCTGTCAGCAATGTACAGCAAAACCAGGGAAACCTACAAAAAAGTGATAAAATGTGCATGGAACAAAAGTGCAAATAAACATTGAAAATGACCCCAACAAAATATAAAAAAAACATAACCAAGTTGGGCAATAGTGATATTAATGGGAAACATAAAAAAACACTCCCGAGAAAGCTCCAAAAAAAAGATATGAATTTTGGAAGGGTCTACGCCCCGTCCCCATACAAGGTGAATGATCCCACAGTCAAATAGCGCTGATCAGGGTTTTCCTCTTCATTGGACAGGTTTCCCATGGCGTGCACATGTCCCGCAACAGCAGGGCGGGCATGTCAGAACGGGCAACTGGACAGATGCTGGAAAAGAGGACACAGAGGGCTGCAGGCGGCATATGCTGTGGTGCAGCTGGGCCACAATGCGAACTAGGGTGATGCCTAGGTGGCCCATAGGAATGCTGAAACTGTACAGCAGCCAGGCAGCAACTGATGAGGGCCCACCATGGGCACGAGTGTGTTTCCTACAGTGTGTCATGAGGCTGGACCCTTGGAAGCTGCAGCAGTAGGAAAAAAACCTGTTTTGCATAGAGCTGAGAATGTGCAGAGAGTGCAGTTGCATCGCAGTGCAGCCAGAGGGGGCAAGAGTAATCCCACAGAGGCTGAAGCAACGTGCTCAGATACTGATTGCATTAGTGGCAATCAGTTGCACCTGAGGCCAAGCCCGGGAAGTTCAAACCAAAACTCCCTTTATAAGGAGAACCAGAGAGCAGCAAGACAGAAAGAGAAGGAGAAAGTGAAGGAGAGAGAGAAGGAGAAGGTGGAGAACCTACAGAACCTGCAAGGCATGCAGGACAAGAGGAACGTGGAGCAGGAGAGATTCCACGTGGAGCCAGCCCAGAGGGACAGAATCCAGAGGAAGTATACTCAGACGGATAGAGTCCAGAGGGGCAGAGCACCCAGGGACAGAGTCCAGAGAAAAGCTGCCAGAAGAAACAGTTTGTCTGGTAGGAGTGGCTCTCCCAGCCCAAGTAACTTTGTTGAATCTGGATTACAAGGAACAAGGAAGAGAGGTTCCTATTATAAAGATACCTTTTCAGAGAACCACAGAGAGTGGGAATCCTTACCAGGTTTGCCTGAATTCCATGAAAGCAAAGCACTGCACAGGAAAGTCTATCTCCCAAGAGAAGTACGTCAGAAGGAGAGCTCTAGGTGTGGCAATTCCAGGAAGCCAAGGTATGCTGAATCTTTAATTCTAAAGGAAAACCTTGCTAATAGAAACCCTGTTAAAGCAGCTAAGCCCAATAAGGGGAGGGAAAGCAAAGCAGAGCTTTTTAAGACAATCCCTCACAGCTTAACAGGAAAGTTATATTGGAAGCAAGCTAGACCCTGTAAGTTTGTAACAGGGAGTGAAAACTACTATTCAAAGGAGATAGAGCAGCTTTTAAACTAGATGTTAGGGGAAAGCCGACAGTCGCCCAAGAGCGGATGCTTCGGAAGAATGTATCTTTGAAGGATACTACCAAAAGCAGAGAGGTTCCACAAAAGAGTAAAGTAGCCCAAATGCCCTCAAGTATGGAGCAGACAGAGCTTAAAGATCCCAAATTACCTATGTCTAACAATAGCTAAATTAATATGAATAAAATACATTCTCTAAAATGCTTGTATGCAAATGCTAGAAGTCTAAAAAACAAGATGGGAGAGTTGGAATATATAGCACTAAATGAAAGGTGAGATATGATTGGAATATCAGAGACATGGTGGAAGGAGGACAACCAGTGGGACACTGTGATACCTGGGTACAAACTATATCGTAATGATAGAGCTGATCAAATTGGTGGAGGGGTTGCTCTCTATGTTAGAGAGGACATTGAGTCAGAAAGGATTAAAGTTTTGCAGGAAACAAAATCTGCTGTAGAATCTATATGGATTGAAATTCCATGTAAAAGGGGGAAGGCAATGGCAGTGGGGGTGTACTATAGAGCGCCTGGCCAGAATGACCAAATGGATGATGAAATGCTCAAAGAAATCAAGGAAGCCAACAAAGGTTACATCACAGTAATAATAATGGGTGATTTCAACTACCCCAGTATTGACTGGGTCAGTGTCACGTCAGGACATGCTAGGGAGATAAAGTTCCTAGACGAAATAAATGACTGCTTCTTGGAGCAGCTGGTTCATGAACCAACCAGAGGGAAAGCCATATTAGACCTAATCCTTAGTGGAACACCAGATCTAGTGCAAGAGATAAGGTTGTTGGGGCCACTTGGCAATAGTGATCATAGCATGATTGCCTTTGATTTAATTAGTGGAGGAGGGATAGTAAGGAAATCCACAGTACTACCTTTTAACTTTCGAAAGGGAGACTATGATAAAATGAGGAAAACAGTTAAGAAAAAACTAAAAGGAGCAGTTGCAAAGGTTAAAGACGTACATCAGGCTTGGCTGTTGTTGAAAAATACTATCTTGGAAGTCCAGAACAGCTGTATTCCACGCTTTAAGAAAAGTGGAAGGAAGTCCAAAAAACTTCCAGCATGGTTTAAAGGTGTTCTCAGAGAGGCTGTTGTTGCCAAAAAAGCATCTTTCAGGAAATGGAAAAAAGAGCCAAACGACGAAACCTGGAAACAGCACAAGCACTGGCAAGTCAAATGCAAGGCATTGATAAGGCAGGCAAAGGGAGAATTTGAGAAGAAGCTTGCTGCGGAAGCAAAAACGCGAAGTAAAGACCTTTTCAAGTACATTCGTAGCAAAAAACCTGTGAGAGAGTCAGTTGGTCCATTAGATGATAAAGGGGTTAAAGGAGCACTAAGAGGCGACAAGGCGATAGCGGAGAGACTGAATGAATTCTTTGCTTCAGTCTTTACTGAGGAAGATGTAGGGATGTTACCCATGACTGAAGTGGTATTTAAAGGTGCGGAAGAATTGAAGGAAATATCGATACATCGGGAAGATGTATTACAACTATTAGATAAGCTGAAGAGTAGCAAATCACCTGGGCCGGATGGTATACATCCAAGGGTGTTGAAAGAACTGAAATACGAGATTGCAGACCTGCTATTAGTAATCTGTGAACTATCATTAAAATCATCTCTAATACCTGAAGATTGGAGGATCGCCAATGTAACACCAAGGGGCATGTTTACTAAAGTCCGCAAATCTGCGCGGCGCAAAATAGCGCACGGTAACGCGGCATTGAAACGCGCAGAAACACGTTTAAACGCCCCGCACACGTGCGTGTCACCCCCGCACAGGTACGCGGTTCAGTAACGGGCCCCGTACAAGTGCGGGCCCGCAAATGTCCGATAGAGGCGTGGAACGGCTAAAGGAGGGCGGAGGAAGGCTCCGGAGGGGCGGAGGGACGGGGTCAATGGGTGGAGAGTGGGAGGGGAGAGTCTCCCCGCACGGTATCGGGCCCGAATCTACATGTAAAAAATAGCGCGAGTGAAACACTCGCGGTAGAGGGCATATAAAGGGAAGAGAAACCATTTCCGTCAGCAATGTACAGCAAAACCGGGGAAACATGCAAAACGTCAGCAGTGTGATACATGTGCACAGCACAAAACTGCAATGAAAAAGAGGAAATGACCACAACAAAGGCATTAAAATAGTAAATCAGCTGGGGAACAGGTATAGTAATGCGCAAAAGTTAAAAACACACCCAGCAGAGCTCCTAAAAAATAAAATAACAGTTGTTTGGAAAGGGGCACGGAGCGGAGACACCTCCAAAAACGTCTCCGTGTATTGGACCCCTCCTGGGAGTGTTACTTATGGTTGACCATCAATAGCACTGTTGCCCAGCATGGGAATATGCTATCCCCCTCTGTTCGGACGTCATACCCGTGTTATATTTGCACGTTTGTCACCAGACAGGGTGAAGGAGCTCACAGTAATAATGTGCAGAGCAGGTCTTGGAACCCCACCCTGCCAGGTCTACTATCTCCAGGGACTGCACTGTCTCTGTGGCCACAGTGTGGTGCAGTGGACAGAGCCGGTACCTCTAGGACCAGAGGGTCACACGTTCAAATCCCAGCTAAGGCACATGCCAGCACAATCCCAATATTTAACCCACCACTAAACACAGATAGCAGAGACACCCCTTTATTGCACAGAACAAAAGCATGTTGCAAACACCCATATTTTACCCTACACCACACACACACCAGCACAATGTGCATCACCAACAGCCGCGTCCCCCAAATGCAGTCCTGTAGTGCCACAACTGTAGGGGCCAAGGACACGTAGGTAGAGGTTAAGTAGGTAGAGGTTATGTACGACAGATGTGCCTGTACATGCCTTCACCCCACGTGCCAAGGGCCAAGTGTGTCCCTGGTCATGATCACGTAATGGGTGGCCCACGTTCCACAAAAACCTTGCTAAAGAACAACAGCTAGACCGCTATACCATGTGAGCCAAATACAGTCCTGGGGTTACACTACGCAATCAGGTCATATCCCTTTGCAAGGATAAGGACATGCCAGCATGTTGGCGGAAGGGTTCAGATGGTGGAGGGGGCAGTGGCTGCTAGCCACAGAGGACAGTGGCCAGGCCATGTGCAGGCTGGCACCGTCCACTGCAACAGACAGGCCCTGTCGGATGTACAGTCATGGACCACCCAGGGATTGCAGCCAATCAGTGGCTACACGGTGGTGCAGTGCACACAGACAGTGTGTGCAAGAACAGAGGGTCACAGGTTATGAGCCCAGCTGCAGCTAACGCCAAACCTGTCCACATATTCACCCCACAGCTACACCGTGGTAGTAAGGACAAACCTTTATTGCTGAGAACATAGGCATGGTCAATACGCCTATCTTTTACCACACCAAACACAGACACCATAAACAGGCACATTATCTCCAGCAGAGTCTCCCAAATGCAGTCCTGGAGGGCCAAACACCATTCAGGTTCCATGCTTCCCCTAAGACAGATGCCTGTGCTGCAGATGTCTGCACCACCCCCATGCTATGCAACTGTAGCCCATGCATATTCATAGGGGACAGCATGAAGGCCCGAACAGTGTCTGGAACACCAGGACTGGAGTAGGGACACTCTGCCGTAAAGCAAGAGGCAAAGGTCCAGACGCACCCACACCCACAGGCCACATTGGAAAAGCCCCCTGGGGGGCATCTCCCAGATCTAGCTCCTGCGTACCCTAGCAATGCCACCCTATACCTGGGTACACGGTACACAGACCACAAACGTTTGATGTGGGTACTGGCAGGTAGACAGTCCTACACTCAGCACTGTTTGCTCCTTGTGCTGCAGCAGAACAAGCTGTCGGCTGTCTGTGGTGCGTGCCCCAGGTCTGGCCCCTGACAGTATTTACCACCCTGGGGAGTGACATGCAGCAGTACTGTGTACCATATCCATGCCTGTACCCTTCCCAGGACTGGTGTGGTGGGCACGTCGAATGACTCCCCCAATAGTAGCACAATGCTGGCATAGGTGAGGGGGGGGGGGTGTCTGTCTATACAGTGTGTGTTGGCTACAAACACCCTCCACAGGCCACACTGCCAGCACTGTTGCCAGTATTGGCCTGACAATGTGCATAATGAGCAGCAAGGTACCATGGGTATAGCTCAGACAGGGTGTGCTGGCCAGGATGCATCTGCACAGGGCATGGGGCACTGGCTGGGACATTGTAATGCCCAGCCACCACCTACACAGACAGGCTGACCTCTGTATCTGCTGCTGGTGGATCACTCTCACCCTGAGCGTGCAGTGATGACAGCATGGCTAGGCACCCCCATAGTGCTGTATAGCATTTCTCTCCTGTGATATATATGGGTGTCCTGTTGGGGCCTCTTCATGGACTGATCTCCCTGTGTGTGCTGCCACCCCAGTTTGGGGTGCATGCAATCCTATCAGGACTATCCAGCAGACTCTGCACAGCTGGTATGTGTCCTGATGGAGCTCCTTGCAGGGTGCAGCAGCTGATGGCCTGCTGCAGGAGAATATCAGATAGTGCTGGGGTGCACCCCTGAATATCCAGGCCTACTGTCTGTCTGATCGTGTGTTTTGGAGGTGTGGGGAGCTGCTTGGACTGCCCTGTCGGGTGTCTGTCCCCCAGCAGGACAGGGGTTGATGGCCCACTCTACTGCCATTAGTGCAAGGGGGGGGGGAAAGGATGGGGATGTGTTGATGGGAGACCCTGTTTGTCATGGGGGGGGGTAGGTATGTTGCCCACCTATGGGGGGGGGGGGAGAACCACCAACTAAGACAGAAGGGGTATCCATGATGAGTTTGCAACACCTTCTTATCACACAGGTTAATACTGATGTTGAGCTCTGGCATGGCCGTTGATGTGGACCTGGTCCTGGGCACCACCACCCACCCTCAGGGTGAGCACATTACCTGCACAATGTGACGGTGTGTAGCTACCCCTCGCCGGCAGTCCTCACGCTCAGGCCCCCCACCAGGCCGAGGCTCTGTGTGGGTGGACACGGACAGTTCCCCCTACCATGCCGTGTAGCTTTTGGGGTGCAGTCCCCATCTTGTGTGCATCTGTGGGCAGCTGATTTGCATGTGCATTGCATCATGGGTACGGGTGGCCTACCCCGTCCTGTCTACAGCAGCAGACTGTCTGTGGGGTGACGTGCAGGCTCTCTGCAGCCACACAGGCGCTTACTCAGAGCTATAGTGCCGTAGCCCAATGGTTCCGTCACTGCCTTTATAGCAGGAGGTCATGGGTTCAAGTCCACAGAGGGGTTCTGTGATAGGGTTGTCCAGAGCATTGTACATTTTACTGGACATATGTTTATGGCATCAAACACACCCTTGCCATACTGTACCCATAAGGGTGCCTCTGAGGGTGCATTATAGGGCGCCCTATAGGCCACCTTATGGTTGCCATCCATATTGCGTGCACTATACATTATCCTGTGGCGCAGCATACATGGTGCCCTATAGGGGACTTGCTAGGGTGCCTTTGCGGACTGTGCACTGTAACATGTGCCTTACGGGCCTCCATATATTAACACGCTGTTAGAGCGGGTATACTGGTAGTGGGTAATAAAAATAAACTATAAGGCCTCCTACAGCACACCTCACCATAATACTTACTGCCCCAGCCAACCTTGCTCACTGGGCACTGTGAGGGGTTGAACCCCTGACCTCTGCACCATTGGTCAGTATCCCAACCATTGTGCTAAGGCTCTGTTACTGTTTGCTGTGCACATCAGTGCGCCACCTATGCCGCCCACTATCGGACTGCCCCCTCATACATCAGCGCGCCGCCCTCTGCCCCCCAAACCTAACAGTGCGCCGCCCCCTGCCGCCCCCAATGAACGGTGCGCCGACTCATGCCGTTAAAAATAAACCGTGCGCCGCTCTCTGCCGCCCAAAATTACTATACCTCCCACAACACTTTTTCCCACTACATTTGATGCCGCAGCTGGCCTCTTCCATTGAGCACAATGGGGTGTTGAACCCATGGCCCCTGCACCATGGGTCAGTGTCATCACCATTGTACTACGGCTCTGCTGTATGTTTATGCAGCAGCGGCCCACGTAGCCTTCCCACGCGCCAATGTGGGCCCCGCACATTACTGCGACACGCACAGGTTTGCTCTGGTGTCTGTCCATGTCCGCCCTGAAACGGCCACTCCGTATATGGCACCAGTACACTAACGGGTACCCACACAGCAACCTACTTTAATTAACATCGCCCTTAATATTGGCAGTCATTGCAATGTGAAAGCTATAGCACATCACATCATACAGAAGCCAAAGAACCATTGTGTATGTGTTGATAGGTTCAAGACCCAAATGTGTATACACATCAACATTCGCAAATGGTGTTCAGTTCCATAAGATAAATGACACACAACAGTGTATATGTAATGTGTGTCGCGCAGGTTCTAGCGATAAACTTTTCTGTGCGCATTTGCGTGACGCAGTTGCACGTGATATATTGCAAACATGCGCCAGCTGCGTAGGCCACATGCACGTACTGCGTTCGGTGCGCACATGGACGCCATACGTTCCTGAACTGCGCCATATGCGTGGCGCAGGTGCACGTAAATTTGCGCGTCAGGTGCCCTACGCATGGGCGTGATGCACGCTGCGTCCAATCAGGTGATAATATCTGAAAATGGCGCCCAGAGTAAGGAAGCCCTCCTTCAACCTCCGAGAGCTCAGGCACCTGTCCCGGCTGATCGCACCACGCCAGCACAAGCTCTTCCCAGGGGCCACCGGGCACAGGGACAGCTCCAGGGTCCTAAGGGCGTGGCAACGTCTGCAAAGACGCTTCAATAGTGAAGCAGACTACCCACGTGAGGTAAGTGTATGGCGCCTGTACCTCAAAATGAGATCTGTAGCCTGTGCTAATTGCAAATATCCATGCTGTTGTCATGAGTTACTGTGAGTCAGTAATGTGCACAAGATGAGAAGACATAGCGAAATGTATCTGTGTCATTTGTGAGTGTGGTGACCTGCACCCAGGTGGTGATGGACATGGTCATAGAGGTGTCCATGCTACCCTTGTGGCATGTCAGCTGCTGCCATGGCTGTGCCACAACATACTGTAATTATGCTAGACCCTAGATCAGCAGATGTAAATAGAAACAACAACATATGGATATGGTGGGATCAGTACCTGTAACAAAGCACCCTGGGACAAGCACAAGGATAAGTGAAACGTAGCATTGATGGTATGTCACACACCCAGATGAGATGGGCAGTGTTGGCCATGTTGTTCAATACACACGCCTATCTGCATGGGTCCACAGCGCCCATCACAGTGGGCTAGCAATCACCCTGGAGAAATGCGTGTGCGTGCCCATCCAATTTCAGGCATCCCCCCTATCACAAGGAGGACAGAGAGCCCATCACAGTGTGTTTGCTGTCAGCCCTGTGATATTGGTCTGTGTGCTGTCAGAGCCCCAAACACTTCCCCTAACTGCAGAGGTCCATAGAGCTCATCCCAGTAGGCTCTAAGAAACCCATGGAATATGCTTGTCTGTGCATGGGCAGGTTAACACATACACCCTATCCCCTGGATTCCATGTGGACAATCGCAAGGGCTCATCTGGCACCATGGAGATATGCTTGTGTGTGCTCTAACAGTTGTGCTGTATGCTCCCTATCCCCTGGAGGCCAGGTATGCCACTACAGTGGCTCATCTGGCACCATGGAGATATGGTTGTGTGTGCACTAACAGTTGTGCTGTATGCTCCCTATCCCCTGGAGGCCAGGTATGCCACTACAGTGGCTCATCTGGCACCATGGAGATATGGTTGTGTGTGCACTAACAGTTTTGCTCTATGCTCCCTATGCCCTGGAGGCCAGGTATGCCACTACAGTGGCTCATCTGGCACCATGGAGATATGCTTGTGTGTGCTCTAACAGTTTTGCTGTATGCTCCCTATCCCCTGGAGGCCAGGTATGCCACTACAGTGGCTCATCTGGCACCATGGAGATATGGTTGTGTGTGCACTAACAGTTTTGCTCTATGCTCCCTATGCCCTGGAGGCCAGGTATGCCACTACAGTGGCTCATCTGGCACCATGGAGATATGGTTGTGTGTGCTCTAACAGTTTTGCTGTATGCTCCCTATCCCCTGGAGGCCAGGTATGCCACTACAGTGGCTCATCTGGCACCATGGAGATATGGTTGTGTGTGCACTAACAGTTTTGCTCTATGCTCCCTATGCCCTGGAGGCCAGGTATGCCACTACAGTGGCTCATCTGGCACCATGGAGATATGCTTGTGTGTGCTCTAACAGTTTTGCTGTATGCTCCCTATCCCCTGGAGGCCAGGTATGCAACAACATGGGCTCATCTGGCACCATGGAGATATGGTTGTGTGTGCACTAACAGTTTTGCTCTATGCTCCCTATGCCCTGGAGGCCAGGTATGCCACTACAGTGGCTCATCTGGCACCATGGAGATATGGTTGTGTGTGCTCTAACAGTTTTGCTGTATGCTCCCTATCCCCTGGAGGCCAGGTATGCCACTACAGTGGCTCATCTGGCACCATGGAGATATGGTTGTGTGTGCACTAACAGTTTTGCTCTATGCTCCCTATGCCCTGGAGGCCAGGTATGCCACTACAGTGGCTCATCTGGCACCATGGAGATATGGTTGTGTGTGCTCTAACAGTTTTGCTGTATGCTCCCTATGCCCTGGAGGCCAGGTATGCCACTACAGTGGCTCATCTGGCACCATGGAGATATGCTTGTGTGTGCTCTAACAGTTTTGCTCTATGCTCCCTATCCCCTGGAGGCCAGGAAGACCATCCCAGTGTCTAATCTGGCACCATGGGATATGCTTGTGTGTGGCCTAACAGGTTATATGCATTCTCCCTATCCCCAGGATTCCTGTGAGCTGCGCAATGCGTCGTGTTAGTCACCCTTTTGCTAATGTGTGTTGCAGCTGATGAATTGTGGTAGGACAACCAGCCCACAGGGGGACAGATCAGCAATAGCATGGTGGGTATGTCAGTAAGATTATGTGTATGTTCATGTCAGGTAGGTTGGACCTATACCATATTTTGTGACGTGAATATCTCATCACACATGTCTGTGATGTCTCCAGATGATATGCTAGCTGCAGAGGTTAATGAGTGTAACAGCACCCCATCCCCCTTAGCCATTATATGTGTTATCAGAAACCTGTTAGCAGAGACATGTCCCCATACCACCATGCAGAATGTGGTCCAAAACCTTAACACCTAAGATAAATCCAACAACAATCAGACACATGGACATCACTGATGGTGTTTCAGTGACACATGCAACTGATGTTGCTGGATAACACATACATAAACCCACACATGAGCACTGGTGCAAAGAGCCGTTATGTTTGGTTTGGCCCCTGTCGATATTGCTTCCACAAAACACCTTCTGTCAGCCCAGCTGAACCAGTGAATATGAACATAACAACATAACCTAGGCCATACAGGAACAATACCCACCCCTACCCCTACATTACGCTTACATCAACTGTGTGCAACGTAGGTTGCACATAGCCAGCACTTGCCCATATGACACACCTCCCACAATGCAGCCAGTGGTGCAAGCATTGATATTGTTGGCCCTGTCACAGGTGAATGTTTATGTTAGTGTCCCCTGTCACAGTCAATAGGGCCACCCACACAATGACTCCTCTCACCACACTCCGCCAATGATTGGTTGCATATCAGTTTGCCAGTGGGGTTGAGTACCAGGATGTCTAAAGAGAAATCTCAACATAGATGTGTGTAACACAGCACATGCAGTGTAAACTGTGACTAGCATGGACAACATCATTGGCACCAAACTGTGCAATGTTGCTACAAGGTCATGCAAGGGTGCGATAGGTGTATGTACAGGAATGTGCTGAGGGAGCCATGTACACTGGCCACAGGTGTCACTGCACACATGTGTCACAGACAAAGCAACTAATGCAGGTGGTACTGTGACCCCGAATGTTCTGTGAACAACAGGAGGTAAGGCCTTCCATGTGTATCTATATTGATGAAACCCCAGGATGCATGAGCACACACCCCAGTGTCCATTTTCAATGACATCATAAGCAAACTAATGTGTATGTGTGTTGTGTGATGTTGGCCGTGCAATATGGCTTCTTCCTAGGTCATGGATTGCCAACATCAAGCAGGTCACTGTGTCTGTCATTGCATGACACTAGTTATTGTAGTGAAACACGTGTGGCAGTGTATGTTTAGTTTGTGTGTCATCTGACCTATATGTCACAATGTACACAAATGAGGTTCCATAACCCCCCACACACACGTGAGCCATGAGATAACAGGAGTATGTCACTTTGTAGGTTTTCCCCCCGTTTGCCAATAGGCCGTAATGAAATATGAATACAGAAGGACGCCTTGCTGGCCACCCCCCACGAACCATGTAAGCTTCCCTGAAGGCCCTTCCAGGCATGGCCGGTTGGGCTGACTGCCCTGGGCCACACCCAAATGATGTCACCCACTTTTATCTGACACTCACACAGGAGGCTATAGAAAGAGGTGGGGAATAAGAAGGCAGCCACAGTCCATCAGCACACCTGTGAACACAAACTAGCATGTACATATACTTTGCAGCCAGTGATAGACCATGTTATGTGTGTATCTGGTGACAGCATAGCCAACCCCCTGTCAGAGTTTACCTGGAGCTAACAGCAGCATGAGGACATAACAGCCCCCCCAATCCCCGGGGGGGGGGGCCCAATCCATGTCCGTGTCACCTCTCACACGTTTTTCTCAATGTTGATCCCTGTGTAAGCTGTATACCTCACCTGAGAGAGACATGTTGGGACAGGGGAGGGGAAGTGCATTCACACTGTGGGATGCTGACACACACCGTCACAAGGGATGAGGGTCAGCCTGTGACACACAGGCTCCCTTGTCACCAGCGGAGAAACCATGGCATGACATATGCGTGTTGCCCATGGAACTGCCTGCTGACAGGTGACAAACTATGCAGTACATGACACACACACACACAGCACTGTCGCTGAAGCAGCAAGACCCTGTGCACAGTGATGTGTGTGTGTGTGTGTGTGTGTGTGGGCAAACCAGCAGAAGGTGACCAGTCACTAAGGCCCTCACCTTTCCTTTGCATATCCACAGATCGAGGATCTCCGGAAGAAGGGCAGGGAGCTGCGCCTCCACCATGCTTGCATACCTTCAGCGCCTCCAGGGTGAGAGACTCACAAAAGGGTGATGATGTATAATAATGAGAATGTCACGTATTTGTAACTTATGTCCCATTATCATAGATGCCTTTGTGTTACCTGCCTATGTAGATGTGCTATATTTCTGACAGAGAAACGTGCTGATGGCTGTCCATGTTCCAGCAGATGGTGATGGCACCGAGGATGAGGCCACCACCTCTGCACACCTCTTCAGAAGGAACCCACCACCACATGATGCAGAGTTGGTGGTCCTGGACAGCCCTGTGGGGGAGGAGGAGGAGGAGGAGGAGGAGGTGGACGAGGATGATGAGGTGGAGGTGGTGGAGGCGCAACCACCTGCTGCACCTGAAGAAAGGTCACCGGCGGGCCAAGCAGGCCATTTTGAAGGGGTGTCTGTGGGGGAGTCATGGTTGAGGGTTGCTTCCGGGGATGTGGAGGGGGGGGATGTTCGGGAGGGATCATGGGTGGAGGATTTCCCAGAAGGGGTTTGGGAAAGTGATGTTGAAGACAGGGCATCACAGGGCACTGTGGCCTCCCCCCAGCCACTGCAGTTGCCTCCACCATCCAGGGCCACAGACAGGCCCTATGCAGATGCCACCACACAGACAAGCATTGACAGTGTGTGTGTGGTGGCATATTGCGTGGACCACCTGTCTGTGGCCTTGGATGGGATGGAGCAACGCATACATGAGATGTGTCACTCTCAGCAGTGGCTGGCGGGAGTGATTGAGAGGTTGGTTGCCGAGGTGGTACGTCTGCCATGCGTCAAGCACCCCCTCAATGGCGTCACTGGCGTCAGTGATTGTGCTAGTGACGTCACCACATGTGCCCTGTGCTGCCCTGTCCTTCCATCAGTGGGCATGCTGGGGGAGGGTGGGTGTACACCTGTGTGTCTGTTTTATGTGTGTGTGTGTATTTATATTTGCGTGTGGGCGTTTGCGGGGAGGGGAGGATGTTTGGGGAGGGGGGGAGGGTGATGGTATTTTCCCCCTTCCCACGTCTGTAAAGTTTATCCCAGTTCTGTTTTCCATCATAAAATATAGTTTTTGTAAAACCTGTATTGCTCACGTGTTTGACCTAGGCAAAGTGTGCGGATGTCCGCATGTGATATGTGTGGGTGCACATATGTTTCTGTGGTGCAAACATGTGTGTGAAACCAACAGCACCCCCCAAATAAGGTGTAGATGTTTCATAATTAGGGGTCTACAGTAACCATTGCAACGTAGCAGCTGTCTCACTGATGTACATGGCACAGGAATGGTCCTATGTGGAACAAAGGTCTTCACATATCTGAGTCCCAAACATAGGCAGACCACCCATATCTGCCTCTCTCACAGACGTACCTATGGTGTGTTGGGAGGCAGGAGATTATTGATGTGGTCAAGGGAAAAAGCCACATATATGCCACCAATGAGTGTTCTATGATGGGTTTCACACGGCGATGAGTATGTGACCGTCAAACACGCCATTGGGAACATAGTCCCCCTGTGACCACATGGATGTCTGTGCACACTGTGCCGCTGCATCCCCAAGGATGTTGGGAACAAGGTGCACGTGACACATCACATGTCCTGTGCAGCATGACAATCGTAGCTGACTCTGTTGAGGTATTTGCAGCAGGAACCTGTGTGTGGGTCATCTACTGTACCCATCACTAGATGACCTGGGCGCAGCTCATTTAGGGTTTTCACAAACACCCCCCGCCTCCCTGATACACATGGGACAACATGGACACGCATTGGACACACACACTGTATGTATAGTAATACAGATGTTTATTGTCACAGAGTAAGTCTCATAATTAGCTTTCCATATACACACTGGATATTCTATGTGTGTGCGTTACAAATTAAAGTGTTACCTGACACCACACAACATATGATCTGCATATGTAAGCTATTGACATGACACACATAACAAACCCCTCAAAAAACATGTTGTACTGGATACATAATTGCTCTAACTGAGCATTGTAAGATCAACAAAAACTAGGATTATACCATGTTATTGCATATATCATGTTTCATTGTTGGCGACGTGGTCGGCCACGGCCTGACACGTCGGGCACCCTCCCCCCTCCCCCGGCCACGACCCTCTTCTCGATACCCGTGCTGGTGGTGGTGCAGGAGCCAAGTCGGCGCATGCCATCCAGCATGCCCTCAAGGGCCTCACATATCCGGGTGACGTGCATGTTTTGGACCGCCTCATGTAAGTGATGGATCTCACCACATCACCTGCCTTGTGTTTTGCTCCACTGCAAGGCGTATCCGCTCCAGAACACATCGACTGCCTGTGCATGGGATACAGCGTGTTATATTCCATACATCTCCACTACTCCAACGCCATAACACAAACATTTAATGTACATGCCACACGATTGGTGATGTGATAGGGCAGACTCAATCACAGAGATGGAGAGGGCCAATAATACATAATGTCCACAGTAGTATATGGCAGGCAGACAAACCCACAGGGCACATCACACGACGTAGATGTGGTATGCCTCACAACGATTTACAGGCTGTGGTGAAACACCCATATACTACAGCTGTGGCAACAGGATTGGCCAATGACAGCTCTCACATAACCATCGTGTAGGGGAGCTTGCGCATGCACGAGCCACAACTACATCAGCTGGACACCAACGGAGATGAACACAGGAAGGTCGAGATATGACATCACAATTGATGACACATGTGGAGGGAAAAATACATTCTCTGACAGGGACATGTGTATGTTAATGAAGCAATGGGATGTCTGGTAGGCACAGGGATGACACACCTTACCTGTACATGTGCACCTCTGCTGCACATATGTGACTCCTGAGTGATACATGTGCACCCTCACTGTAACACAGAGGAGGGTCCTTGGTCCAGATAATGTAGGCCATGTAACAAATGTGTAGTTATATAGTTATTTATGTATTTTACATGTTTTCTATACCGCCGTTTCCTTTAATCACAGCGGTTACCAAGACACAAGAGGGAGAACAGAGACAGGGGGGCATACACTGACTAAACGTAACAGTGAAGGTAAAATTGGGTGACACAACATCAAGGAACTGTTACAGTAAAACCGTTACATGCAGGCTATAATAATAGAGACTGTTAGATGTCTGTGCCATAGTACTCAGTGAAGAGTACAAATGTCAGTTGTTTTCTGAACTCCTTTAAATCATACAGGGATCGCACATGTCGGGAGGGAGAGAGTTCCATATAAGTGGGCGGCCGATAAGCAAATTGCCCTGTGTGTAGTCACATTTACACGCTTTTCTGTTTGGACACAGCAGGGGAAGCACCAGGGGGGGATAACATCAGAGCTCTAGCTAAAGACATGGCTATCATGGTTTCCCCTGCTAAACCGCAAATGCAGACATTGAGGAATGGTCATATATAGCTTTAACTATGCTCATTAACACAGCAGACTATGGGCTAAGTTTGTCATCCTGCTGTGGTTATCAAGACATTTTGGGTATCTTGCGCAGGCTGATCGCAGGAATGTAGCTTTCCACCAATGTCTGTATCAATTTATGGTTGTCATAGAGTGCTGGGCCGTCAGACACAATTCCTCATATGTCTGCATTCCATGTGTATCAACCTGAACATACAACTATTCTAATTTGGGGGTAGAATGCTATCATTTCAGGTAGCCCTAGGCTACAAAGTCCTTTGGGTATCACAACATCTAAGGTAATCAACCAGAACATGTAACGTGTGGAGGTTAATGTTTGAAACACAGCCAATCCACACCCACACCACCAAACTGTGGACTAACCTGGGTGTGTTGTGTTGTGGCTTGTGACCCAGTCTATTGTCACCCACCTTCAAGCATCCACGGTGTGATGATTGCACCATAGGCCCCTCATCTCTCCTGCCATCAATCAACTCCGGGAGAGGGGTAGGTGTTGGTTCTGGCTGGCCCATTGGGTGGTTGGCTGGTCTCTATTGCTGCTTGCACGCAATGGTGTCATGGCGCGCACGTGTGGCTCCAGGGACTTTCATCGCCAGCACTTGTTGCTGCCCCCAGAGAACAGCAGCCTCTGCCTCTCATCAGACTCATAGATGGGCTGCAATGTAGACCTCCCCTCCTCCTCTTCCACACCCCCCAGCCTCAGTCCTGCTCCTGCCGTCACTCCTCTGCCCCCCTCACCCTCCCTCCTCCTCTTCCTCCGCCACCCATTTGAACTGTAGTCACCTGCATTGGGAGGAATCAGAGAGAGCACACATATGTTTCAGCAAACCACATATGTATACATGTGTGGATACATAACACACAGGACAGGATGTGTTTGGCCCTCCGTTCATGTGTGGCTGCCATACCAGCCAACACCGGACACACTCCAATACGTGTGTGTCCAACCACCATGTGTCTGGGTAAGGGGACACATGTGTGTGCTGTGCCCATGCACAGGTGGCAGATCGCCCCTTCTCTTCTCCTGTTTCATGGTTCACATTGCACATGTTTTGCCCATAGCAGCCCATTCCTCCTGTAGCTATGTACATATTTCCGCACATGCGTGGTACTTGCCCCCACCCTAAACACCTGCTTTAATTGCCAAATCACTGCATGTGTGTGTTGGTTTGTGGTGAGTATGGGTCATATTTGTATGTGATAGTGATTTCTCAGTGCTACATGTGACTCGCAGATGGACCATAATTGCAGCGTATGGACAACTAGGCATCACCTTTGGCCCACTGGGGTGCACATGCAGGCACTTGTATTGCTGTCATGTCATACAAAACATGCCTTTGAAATGACCAACACAGTCATGCATTGTATGGCCATCACAGTTGTTTGTGTGTCTGGTGGACTCATGTAAATGTGGTGTGTGTGCTTTCAATGTATGCCATATGTTCTCGTGGGAACTGGGTTTGAGGAGGTTAGTTTGTTGGATGTGAACCCCAGACATGTCAACAGAAATGGTTGAGGTAAGGATAGTGCACACACATATCACAACAGGATGGCAACATGATTGTGGGGTTTGTGGACACATATTGCGTGTATTTTGAATAGGACCCCGCCCTGTACGGAATATGGAGGATTGTACATGAGAAAGAAATGATTAGTTAGTGTTACATACCTGCTGTGGATGTGCGCTATCCCAGTGCCTCTGGCAGTCCACGAAGGTAGATTGTCTCCCAGCTCGTGCCTGGCAAGTTCTTGTTCCAGGGGCGAGAGTGTGGGTGTGAGGGGGGGTTCCGCCACCTGTGCCCATAGCAGGTTGTCCTTACATCAACCAATGTGCTTGACGGACACCTTTTCCTTTTCTTTTTTGTGATGTCGCAGAAAACCTCTTTTTTAAGCTGGTCTACATTCACGTGTGGGGGCCCCCTGCCCCACACAGTGCCGGTACGCAGATCCTCCCACACATGCCATTCTGTTTGCAACAGATGTGCGTGTGCTCATTCTGCCAAATAATACATCGTAGTTGTCAAAGGACATGGGCAGAGTAACTATATGGTTTTCACTGTCACTGAACTTACAGCTTCTCCTCCTTTGTGTTTGCTGGCACAGGGAACCCGTTTTTCTTTTGGCCATTTGGCTGTAATGGTGACGGCTGTCGCTCAGCAGATGGCCCTGCCCTGTTCGTGGCTAGGCTGTGCAGTCTGTGCCCTGGTGTGACTCAATCACCAACTGGCTGCCCCACATCCTCCTGCCTCCTCACAGCTGGCCCTCTCTGTCACTGTCCCTCCTCTCCATCTACAAAACCTTGAACACAGGCACCCTCTCAAACAAACCCCCGTTCACCAACACACAGCAGGACACAGCACAAACCACAACAGATAACAATAACACTACATGAGAGGACACAATACCAGGTACAACTGTAACCACATGTGCTGTGTCAAGTAAATGGAGCACATGTAACACAGATAATACAGTGATTTTTTAATTTATCCTCTCCCTCTATCCTGTGCCGGTTACCCCCTACCTCAGCCTCTCTCTCTCAGACTCTTTCTTCAATCTCTATATCCCGCCTCCTCTGACGTCTTGCCACCACAGCCGTCACTCCCTATTGCACAAGGTGGACCTTTAATGTCTCACACCTTCCTCTGGACATACCTCTACAACCTATTCCTCGGCTCTGGCTCACTCTTGTTTACCTCTGTGTCTGATTTGTGAAACTCCTCTAACATCCCTCACCGTGTGCCACGTGTTGAGGCCTATGTTTACGGTATTTGCAACGTTGTGAATTTCTGCACATGCGCATTTGTGCATGGCGGTTTATTTGGTGGGACACGGCTCCGTGCGTCGCGCTCAGTGCGCCACGTGAGTGTGACGTCATACGCATGGGCGTTTGCAGGCGTCCAACAACACACATGCGCCGAGGGAAATAGTGCATCACGTATGTGTATGGGTCACGCATACGCATTAACGTGGAGTCCCGCATGGGCGTCTGGGTGCTTTTTTCCCATGCGCAAGGCTAATGCGCATCTTGCGTGTTCACCATCGCACAATCCGACACCCATGCGTTAGAAGTCGCGCATGCGCGTGACTCATAGACCTTCGTCTGTGAGCAGATGCCGCATGGCGCAATTGGACAGTCAAGGCAAGGAAAAGGCATTATAGGTGAGGGAGAACAGCTTTGTCGACGTTTGAGGGTTTGTAGGCCGGGAGAAGAGTAGAAGTTGTGTTTTGGTGAGAGACAGTAAGGGAGTCCGAACAGGTTGTATGTTGTAGATTGTTTGGGCTGGTGTTTTGTATTGATGGATTGTATTGTCTTGTGTGTGTATGGTCTGGGTGTGTTCCGTGTAGTTTGTAACAGGTGCTTAGATAGTTTATTGTGTGTGACATAGTTATTTTGTTTTCTAGTTTTGGTGGGAGGAGTTTATTGGCGCATGTCTATGCCTGCTGCATGTGTCCTGTGCAGTGGGCAGATGCTTTGTTTGCCGAACACGGGAGATGGGGTCGATGGGGCTGGGGCACAGGGCATGGGTATAGTCCGCGCAGGCAACTCAGACCTGCAGCTTGTGGTGGCGGTCCCAAGCCTTGTGTTGTTCGAAAACAAAAGCACCATAAAACAAAAAACAAAAAAAAGGAAACCATGCACGGCGCAGGAGGTGTGCCGAGGTGCACGGCCTCGGCAGCCACGCCTCTACAGGCCCCGTCCCCAGCTCTATGACATGCGAGAAGGACCAGCGTCGATCTCCCTTTACCGAACTGAGCACAAGGGCTATTAGTGGTCTCTAAATGAGGATCTTAAGACCTGACCTCGAGCCCCTGACTGATCGGCGGTCCCAATGCCATAACCTGGTTTAGTCAAGCTCCTTTGCTGCCTTACATTTCTTTTGGCCTTCCGGCTGTTTTCAGACCATCTGTGGCCGCAGTGGGTGGCATGAGCCGGCCCACCTTCTCAACGATGTCTCCACCAGGTACTGGCGTGCCGATGGTCAGCCGGATGGGGATTACATAGCCATACCCCACACCTAGGCAACAATGGTGGACCCTGAACCAGGCCTTTGAGGCATTAGCCGGGATAACCACACGTGATGGGAGCTATTGAATTGCACACATGTTTTCCCTGGTCCCGCCTAAGAGACAGGGAGGTAGCGTACCGCAACCGCAAACACTACCATTCCCTTTAATGTTTCCAGGTTGTATGTGATGCAAATCAGCATATTCTGAATGTTGTCCCTAGGTTTGCAGGGTCCTACCCATGACTCCTATATCCTGCATCACTCGGCAATATTCACACAATTTGAGGGATGGGACGTTTTGGGCGAATGTATCTTTTTGTTGCTGGGGTTAGTTATGTCAGGGTCTTTTATTTCTGTATGTCATTATACATGTTTTCTATTTGTGATTCACAGTAGAGGTTTTATATAGTTTGATGACAACATGCACTTTGCATATGATTGATGTTAGTCATCAAGGGACTGGGTGTTGGTATACATTATTACC